>OX457089.1:11486500-12059466 GCA_949752835.1 Empis stercorea
CAAATTCGACAATTTTTTTTTATAATCAATTCGATTTTAGATATTATATATATCTAAAATCAAATATATAAAAATATATCCGTCAGTAAAATTTTTATATAATTTTAATTTAAAATTTGTATAAACAATATTCTATTTATACCATTTAAAAAGAAGTATTTAAGGAATATTGAAAAATATAATATTAAAAAACCACTAGGAAAAAATGTAAGAACATTTAAAAAAAAAATAGTATATAAATGTAAAAGATTTTAAATCTAGATTTAAAAAAAAAAAAGAAATACAGAAATTCTGCTACACTTACATTCTTTATGTTGTTGTTTGTAAAAACATTTGACAAGATAATTAAAATTAAATACAAAAATATAAAGAAAAAAATAATATTTCTTTTCTTAATTCAAATATTTTGTAAAAATTAAATAAATTTTTTTTTGTAAAATTAATTTTTCCTATTTAACTAAAATATTTTTTCTTTTTGATTTTATATAAATAATATAATTTTGTTATTTATATAATTTTTTTTATCCAGCTTTTTGAGTTTGTTTATTGGCCCGTTGAAATGCTTCATATGCTTCAATTTCTTTTTTCTCTTTCTTTTTATTACGAGATTCATATTCAATTCGATGTTTTATAATTCTTTCAACAATTTTTTCCGTTGTCATTGTATTTTCGGAATCAATAAGTACAAATTTTTCTAATGTTTTTGGTATTGCATATGGATCAATTTTACCATCATCTAATGCAATTGGTGTTTGACCATGACAAACAACATCAACTTTAAAATGTTCCATTAAATCTTTAGTTACAGAATATGGAGCACCAATAACAACTTCATTAACGTACTATATAAAGAAAAAGAGAAAATAAATAATCAATATTGTAACAATAATGTGTATTTAATTATTTTTCTAAATTTTACCTTGCATGCAAGAACACTTAAAACTCTTTCATGTAAATTCATAATTGGATAATTACTACCCTTATACGCATTTACAGTTGGATCTGTATGTAAACCAACAATTAAATAATCACCATGTTGTTTAGCCTTCTCTAGGAAATCTAAATGACCGACATGGAATAAATCAAAAGCCCCAGCAACGTAAACCTTTCAAGAAATATAATAAAAATTCAAAATAAATTTTTTTTTTATAACAAAGTAATAATCAGTAAACTTACAATTTTGTCGCCAGATTTTGGTGCTTTACCATCACTAAACTGAATTATTTTTTGTGTTGTTGGTAAGAATTGACTACAACCAGTCCATGGACTACGTGCGGCCGGATCTTGTCCCATTATTGATGAACCTGATTTTCGATTCAAGTATTTTAAATGCAATTTTTCAACTTCTAATTTATTTATATTTTTTTTTAAATATATTTTGAAAAGGATTTAATTGATGAAATTGCAAAATATTTACATACATACAAAGAAAAAATAAATTACTAAAAGTTATGAATGATGATAAATAAGGTAACAAATAGGAAAATTAACGCTAAATGTAGATGAATATATGAATTTAGCTAGATATATTAGAAAAAATTTGTTTACTAAGCTATGCTAGAATCACAATTTTTAAATATATTTTTTTTGTAGAATTCAAAGATAATACAAACATTTTAAATTAATATAAAAATTATGATTATAAAAGAAATTAATTGAAAATTTTATAAACAATAAAATTGATATAAAGCGAATGTTATTATGTTATTTACAGTGTACAACATGCAATTAAAAAAAATACATTTAACGAACATTGTGAACAATTATGTGCAACTTTTAATAAATATTACCTTCTTTTTCAATAGAATATTCATCAGTTCCTTGACGAAAATGATTTCTAGTTAAGAGAAGCATTCGTCCAACAAGATCAGTTGTTGATATTCCAGCTGTTCTAGAAACTTCCCTAAAAAATGCACTTTTTTATATTAATATTGAATTTAACAAACATTTATTTTTATAATTACTGATATCTTTGTGCCGATTTTACTAAATGGTATGTATCAACTCCATCCGCCGTCATTGTAATATCATCTTTAAAATAAAGCAAATGTGATTATTTTAATTAATTGTATTTTATGTATTTAAGTTTACCTCCATGAACACAAAAATCACAATTATATTTATCTAATGTTTCTAATGTAGTAACATAAGGAGCACCTTCGATTACTTCATCAACCCATTTAATACCTCTAACCATTTTATATCTAAATAAAATATTTATTTAACAATTTTAAATATTTTAATTATGTAATTATAATTACAAACCGTTCTTCTTCTGTAAAAACTGGTGGTCCTTTATGTTTTGTTATTTCCTCATCGGTATGAACGCCTACAATTAATTTATCACCAAGAGCTTTTGCTTGTCGCAATGAATTGGCATGTCCAAAATGAACCATATCATAACTAAAAAATAAGAAATTTAATTTTTTTTTCTAGTTTATAGAATTTATATATGAAAAATTCCAAATTTTGTAAGTATACTTAATAATTTTCTCTATTTTTCTTAATCATGATAGCGAAAAATTAATTGGTTGGAATTTAGAAATTCATACAATATTAAAAGATATTTTAAGCATTATAATTTTTCTATAAGATACCAGAGAAATTTGCAAAAAAAAAATAGTTTCGAACCATAATTTAAGTAACGAAAAAGTAATTACTTATTTACATTGTTAATATTAATAAATTTAAGCAGTTTTTTTATATTTTGGAAATATTTGATTAAGATTGAGGGGTAAATTCTAAAATTTTTAATAATGTAATTTTATATAAATATAGTTTAAATGTTTATTTTATTTTTGCTTTATTTATGTATATTTTAAATATTGTACTTTGTAATTTCAATTTAAATAATTTCTAGTACTTTCCAGTTTAATTATATATAAAAAAAAACCTTCAATTTAAAAATAATGCTTGCCTAATATCCCGGGGAACGAAATCAAAATATAATAAATTGAAAAATAAATAAATAATTATTTAATTAATTTATAATTTCGTCGTTTTCGATGAATTTTCAAATTTGTTAGATAACAGACTATTGACAGAGATATTTTTTTTTAATTAATTTAATTTATAATTAGTAGAAAATACATATTCTATATTCATAATAATCTACAAAAAAATAATAACAAATAAATATTTTGAAAATTAAACTATTGTAATTTTATATAAAAATACCAATTTTTTACTATAAAAATATATTATTTACGAATTAAGGGTCATTGTAATGTCCGTTTAATTCATTCAACTGATTAGATTAAAAAAAAATTATGGAAAAAAATTGTATTATAAATAATGGAAAAAAAATCATACGATCTGGGTGTAAAGTATATGCACTTTTTTTTCAATAATTATTGTTATTGACACTTTATTAACAAGAAAATTATATGTGACAATAAAAAATTATGGGAGAATACAATTTAATTTTATATAATAGTTTCTATATACATATGTATATGTATATACAAAGATAATAGTTAAAGAATAATATTAAACAATCTCTATGAAAATTCTGCTCATATCAGGTTAAGAGGTCTGGTAAATGGAAAAAAAGTTTAATAACTTATAAAAAAATTACTTTACACTATATATAGTCGTTATTTTCAATTTTATATTTTTATCAATGAAAAAACATACATACATATGAGTGTTTTTATTAATTTTTAATATATTATATAGGATGTATAAAATTTGGGTTAATCTGATATAAGACCGGATGTAAATTGTTATATATAGCGATAATTAAACATATTTGAAAAAACATTTAAATTTTTGACGAAACTTAAATACTAACAATGTTCTAAGAACTAAAATGTTGTAGGAAACATAGGATTACTTTACTAAAACATATACAAGTATTGAGTCAAATTTCAAAACAAGTCCAATTATGAAACTTAATATATATAGTTTAAGACCACCACGGTTTTCGAGTACCTTGCATAATAAGTACATATAAAATTATAAACAAACTAAAAACGAACTGACAAACTGAACTCAATTGTATTAGTCAATTATTAAATAAAATATTTAAGTACCTATACTTATATACTTATAGAAATATTTTCTATAAATTCTTATCTCTTCAATAATTAATATACTCCTATAATTTTTATGAAAAGACTAGAAAAAAATATTGTGAAAAAAAGTCATAAATTAAAATTTTGTTTGACAACAATGTCCTAAAAAATTTTATACATAAAAACTAGTTTCTCAAATGCACTTTGAAATGATGATACTATTATGTACTTATATTCTATTTAGGTCTTCAAATTATTGGCACGTGTTTGTTATCAAATTTTATATTGTAAAATATTATTATGATTTTGATCTATAATTTAATATTATATTTTTGCAAAATTATATATAATATAATATTAAATTATTTATTGTCATGTAATAAATATTTTTATGGTAGCAAGATTATTTTATATAGTTTTTTTTTTTCATATTAAAAAGAAAAAATCAATCTTGCATAACTGAACGAATTTAAAGGATTTTTAATTTAGTAATTATGAAAAGTTATTGTAGTAATATCCAACATTAATAAAATTATACTCAGTATTTAAAAAAATCAATAAAATGATTTTCAATTAAATTATATCAATTATTATTACATTGTTGATAACGTATAAGTATATATATATATAAAATTCTTAAAATTCTATGAAAAAATGTTTTAATAAGATTGAATTCGTGTCAAAAATAATATAAAGTAAGATTTCTTTTTATAGAAAATTATTAAATATCTGCTATATGAGCTGAGCTACAAAATATTTAAATTCAATGGTTGTCGACAATAACGAATTACCTTTAAAATAACAATTATAATTTTAAGTAGGTATATTTCATATGTTTTTTGGATAAATATTAATGAGTTAATACTATTCTTATTTTATAGAAATGATAAATAATTTAATTTTCTACACCTATATTATAAAATTGAATTTGTAAGACTTTAGGCTATTAGTTATGACCTCAAAATTGATATAAAATCAATGTTCATAAAAATGCATTATATATACATAAATAAATTAATGAAGAGAGATTTCTATGTTTTATAGTACACGAATGTAATATTACAACACACAAAAAAACAGCGCTGTCTTCTGCACATGTACAGTTCCATACATCGTATGATTTTTCTCCATAAATATCACCCTCCCGGAAATCTTGTCCAAGAACATAAAATATAATACAAAATACAAAAAAAAAACCGGCGACAATACTTAGTATCTAATAAAGTGGTTAGATAATTTATGACCAATTCTTTATAACACAAAGCAAAGTCATACCTATACAAATATAAGCATATTGCATATACTCTTCAAGGATTGATAATAAACCATCTTATCTCTGGTATAATAATGTATAATAATTGTACGAAATAATTAAATTTTTAATTACAGGTAGGTACCTACTTTTGATATTTCTAAGTATGTATGTATAATTATTGTATTGTATCTTTTTTTTTAATTTTTCCTTAACATTAAATACCAAAATTTATAGCTTTTTAATTAAATAATTAATAATATATTATTAGTCATGAAAAAATATTGACTAATAGAACTTTTTCATAATAAGATTAACCTTGGAAATTTTGTAAAACTTAAATTTTTGTTTAGATAATTTTTTATTTTGTTGGTAATAATAATTAATATAAGATTTTTGTTTTTAAATATTTTAATTAACAAAAAAATAATTTATTGTATATGTAATAAAATATGAAAATCTAGAATATTACATTATATTATTTGTAATACATATAACAAAATTTAGAATTTTTTTAGAACATTTTGCAAGGTCACGGGCAAAACGGAATATTATTAAAAGGTCGCCGAATATTTTTCCGTTTTATTATTAGAAAAATTGTGAAATTATGATCATTTTTTTTTCTAATCTTAATTCTAGAAATTATATCTTACCAGCCATCACACCATACTCGAACTTCCTTTGATATTTGATTATCACTTTTTAGATTATTTGATTCATTCATTTTTTCTTTTGCTTCTGATAAATTTTTATTGACTTTTCGAATTATTAAATTGGTTATTTTTTATGTAATTATTAAAAATGTTATGATATAATAAATATGTTGTTTTTATTTTAAGTATATAAATATAGGTACGCGTACGTATATATTTTTTTAAATAATTGATTTTAATTTATTGATTTTAAAAACGCCTTCTTATTATTTTTTTTCAAATGTATTTTTTTTAATGAAACAAGTAATGGAATTTTTTTTGTTAATTAAATATTTATGAATAATTTCTATTATTATAATATACACACTTTACGAACAACGAGAATAAATTATTAAATAGAACTTTATTTAATGAATTCTTATCATAAAATGACACAAAAGAAAAGAAGACACAACATCAACTAAACATACGATGAGGAACGGAACGACACACGAGAGGAGAAAAATGTTTTTATGGATAGGGTATGGTATGGGATGAATTTGAAATATATTTTAAGAATGCTTTTCAAAAAGTATTTTTGTAATTTGGAAAGCTTTTTTTAATTTCGTTAAGTTTCTTGACACTTGACTTGCCACTGTAACGTTCCAATTCCGTTTTATGAATTCGATTTGATTTTGTCATATTTCTCTTTCCCTAATCTCTTCTCTTCCAACACCAACTACCAACAGTCTAGTCTACGGTCTACCTCTACGCCTCGACGATCTACCTCTACAATCTACATACACATACAATGAAGTGCAAGTGACAGTCTAACTACACCAACGACTACTCTACAGTAAAAGTGAGAAAAATAATAGATACCCTTTAATGTATAATAGATAATGTATTATAATGATAATGTATTATTTATAATGTATAATAGATACCCTTTAAGAAAGCGTTACGCCGGCGGCACGATAAAGTACTTATTTCTCTATACAAGACTCCGCCGGCGTACTACTTTTGCGTGCGAGCCGTAAACGTAACGATTATGCACAGTTTAAAACATGAATTTTAGAAAAAAAAGCGTAACACCTGTTTGTACCGCAACCATGCCGTCTTAGCGAGCCGTCTTCCTGCCGCCTGGGCGGTACGATTTTGTACCGCCTCGGCTGTACGATTTCGCACCTTTACGAATGCATTACGAATGCGACTCTTCTATATATTCTTCATAGCAAATTAAAATGCAAAAATAAACAGATATAGATAATTAAAACTTTTTTAAGTATATTTAAATATTATATAATAATGATAATAATGATAAACTTAATGATAATAAATAACATTAATTTAACATTAATTTAACAATTAAAAATTACATATGAATTATATTTTTTTTTCAAAAAAACTTAAAAGGCTTCGTCTGCTAGTTTTTGTTTGCTTTCTGTTTCTGATTTTTTTTTTGTTTTTCGTTTCCGATCTTTGCCGTATTGAAACTAATTTTTGATTATTTCATTTATTTCCGGAATCCTAGCAGCCGGAAACTTTTCCAATGCACACTCTAAAATATAAAATGAGTAATATATATATTAAAGAGTAAATTAAAATTAATATCAACACAATTACCTTTAATCATATTAATTATTCTAAAAGATTTTATAGCAATATTGTCATTATTGCCACATCATAAATATTTGCAGGCAGCCTCATCGGTTAACACACTTCTTAAACATTCTCGAATGTATTTATCTAATGAATGGAATGCTTAATCTGAAAATTATATTATTGTAAAATCCAATTTTAATTCGATTTCAATTTTGTTAACCTTTTTTTAAATTAATTATTGAAATTTAATGTAAATAACTTACCAGTGTTAGAGCTCATAATTTTCTTCTGTAATTAATTCATTTAGTTCTCTAAATCTTTCAGTTGTAGGCTTTTCTTCAAAAAATAAATTTAAAGAAAATAATTTGTAATGTCAAATTGACTTGTAAATGAAAGAGCCGCTAACTGTTCGTTTTCATATCGTAAGAGCATTACTTTTTTGTATCGCATCAGCATACGAAAAATTGGTATTTTTATATGAAGAGCTGACTCCGCCGGCGTTCAGAATTCGCACCGCTAAAAACGGCTCGTAAATTTTCTTAGAAGGATACTTTGTAAATTATCGGCCTTTTATAGACAATTTTATATTTATATATTCTTTGATCAAATAAAATTGAATTGTATAACTAAATTTTCAAAAAATCAATCAATGATAAATCAAAAACATATTGATTGAGAATTTATTTTTCTATTCAAAAAATCTAAAATCTAATCTACTACTACTACTCTACTATTATAAATTCTATTAGTGTGCATTTACATTGTCTATTTATAGCACTATAATTCTGACGTTCAATATTTTTTCCTTTTCTTTCTTGTGATTGCGAAAGAGAAAAAATATGACGGGTGAATTACTTCCCGAGCAAGAAAATTTTCTTGCTTTTTTTTTTCTTGCTATAATTTTGACATGGGTGTCAAATAATATGCCAAAACGAAATATTTGCAGAGCTCATTTAAAAATTTTTTGAGGAGCGCACCGCACTTAAAAAAAAGTCGAAATATTTATTAAACATTATATATGTATGTCATTTTATTATATAGGTATATAAAATATATATAGGTATATAAAAAATATATATGGATACATAAAAATTATATAAAAAAAAATAAAAATTTTATAAAAATATGTATCCATTTTTTTATATGGATATACATATATGTCTGATTTCACACACACATATATATATATATATATATATATATATATATAAATATATATAAAATATATTTTTTTTTTCTTGCTATAATTATTATTAAGATATATATATATACATATATACATATATATATATATATATATATATATATATATATATATATATATATATATATGTATATATATATAAGATTTAATACATTTTTTTATATAATTTTTATTTTTTTTATATCTAATTTTTATGTATCCATCCATATATATTTTTTATATGTACATATATCAAAATGACATGCATATATATATATATGTTTAATACATTTATTTTTTTATTTTAGTTAATATCTAAAAAAATTACAATAAATTTACTTTTTAAAATATTAACTTATAAAATTTAACATTAAAGAAATTTATGTATGTACCCATAATTTAGAAAATAAAATTGCATTTATTTCGCCTACATATGACCACTTCGCTTCTCTTGAAAGTAGCATAAGTTAAGTTATGAAATGAATGATTATTTTTTTTCCGCTTTTTCTGTTCTCTTTCTCTGTTGTTATATTTTGGTTATATGATTAGGGTAGGGATAGCTGTCAAAATTCTCGCAAGAAAATATGAAAGTAAATGGGAGCGTTCAGTGGCAAAAGTAGTTAGTAGTCGGTGTCGATGTCGATGACTGTCAAAATTCAGGCGGTGTCATAAAAAGTAACTTCGGTGCACTGAACGAGCAATGTCATTTGGTGTTCCAACTGTCATATGATATCAGTTGATCAAATCAAATTATATATTATATTCAAATTGTATATTATCAAATTACATATTATCTTCAACATTTAATTTTAAAATAAATAACAAAAAAACAACTGAAATATTTGTTTACAAAAATGACAATTCGTTTGCTTACTATAAAATAACACCCGACGAATACACTCTAGACTGTAGTTAAAAATAGTCATTTGATGTCGATCAAAGTGTGTTCACTGAACGCTCGTAATCGATTTTAGTCGGTGTTATTTTGACACCTTTGTGTACCACTGAACGATAAGTAGTCATTTTTTGTAACTCTTAGTCATTTTAGTTACTTTTTTGTTGCCACTGAACGCCCCCAATGTAAATCAAAAATAATTTACCGTTCGAGTTTTAGTGCTTGCTTAAAGTGCCTTCACATTATCAGATTTTTCAGACGACTAGTCGTTTGAAAAATCGTCTGAAAAATCGTTTGGAAAATCGTATGAAAAATCGTACGCAAAAGTTTTTTTACCTTCACACTATCAGACAAAAATGTCAAAAATTTGTGGAAACTTAACCTCACATTTGGTACTATTTAGTTTTAAACTTATAATAATATGGATGCTGATACTGAAAATAATTTAATTATTATTGGATTGTGTGCAACAATTATTGGAATTGTTACACGGAGAAATATTAGAAAAAACCGGCGTAATAAAAAATATAAAAAGCGAAGCATTTGGGCGCGAAAGTGGCTTCTGAGACGGGGAATTCCAGGAAGAGATTTATCAAGTCTTGTGTTTGATGAACTAAGAATTGAAGAACCAATTTTTTATTTTAGAAATTTAATTTTTAATTTTTTACTTTTTTTTTCGAATAAGTCGTAATTCAGGAGTGGAATTATACTTCACTGCATTACTTATATTGTACATACTACATTTACATGAAATAAATAAATAAAAATTGAAAAAGAATTCTCTAAAGTTTAAAAAATATTTATTTTTATAAAAACAAAAAATCAGTTCCACTGTATATATAAAATAATAATAGTTAATTATATATAAAATAATAATAGTTAATTATATATTAAATTAGGAGTATTTTTGTATTATTCCAAATTCATTTCCTTTCCCTTAGCCTCAAAAATGCTTTGTGTAATGTCTTGCTTAACTTCTAGCAAAAGTTTTTCATTTTTTATTTTCGTAATTTTCATACATGGCAATTAATTTTTTGGTCAATTCTTTATTCCAGGCATCTTTAGAATTATCGCAAGAATATGATCCTGGTGTTTGACTTCCACTGTTATTGTTATCACTCCTTAATTTATTATTTATTTATTATTTTTTTCTTAAAATCAATTTAATTTTAATTAAAACTTACATTTTATTTCACTTAATTTGGTTTTCATATAACTTTCACACAACTTTTGTATTTTGTATAGCTGTCAAAATTGTCGGCTGGAAAATCGTTTGAAAATGCAAACCAGACGATTTTTGAAACGACATCGCATGCGACAAATATTTTTACCTTCACACTATACGATTTTTCATCCGACAAAAAATCGTCTGAAAAATCGTCTGAAAAATCTGATAATGTGAAGGCACTTTTACTTAAAATAGTGCTATATAAATATATAATCTAAATGCGGTCTTAAGTGCCAGTCACAGTGATTTCGATTCGAACGGCACGTTAGAATCGAAAATTACAAATTTTGACAGCCCCATATATTTTATATGGTATGCCGGATTGCAAGTCACAATAAACGTGTCGAAACGAATTCATTCGAAAAGAGTTAAAAATATTTTAACTTTGCCGGATGGGTCGAATGACATAACCTATAAATTATACATTTGAAATTTAAATTTTTTGAATTATTATGGGGGAGTTTTGAGTTTATTGAAAATGTTAAGAAGCAGCCAGTATTGTATAATAAATGCAGAAAATATTTATTTTAATACATAAAATAGAGATTAGTTTTTATTTAAACGGAACGAATACATTGTGACTATAATTTCTTTTCGTGCCGTTCGAATCGAAATCACTGTGACTGGTACTTAATTCTTTCATAATTTAGTTTTTTTTAGTATTGAATTGAACTTGAACATAGTAGCAGTGTTGCTGTTGAGTAGTTTGTTTTTCAACACAAATTGATTATTGTTAGTTTTTAAAAATCGTAAAGTATAGTAATATAGTACAACAGAAATTAAATTATATTTTTTATGTGAAAAATGTGTTAATAATTTATGTAATAAAAAAATTGATATTTTAGTGAAATACTAATAAAAAATATATAAAAAATTATCTGTACAGAAGGAGTAGTATATTCCAATTGCAATGAGTTCCCCAGAAGTGATTCGTAAGAGGAGAAAAGTTAGTACAATTTCTATATTTTGTATTTTATTTATTAATATATTTTTAAATTAATTTAAGTATACATAACATAAAAAACTTTGATAATAGTGTTTATTATTGAATTTAAATATATATAATCAATTAAAATTTTGAATAATCATTGAAATGACGTAAAAACTAGATTGGCTAAAATTTATTTTAAAAGCTTATTTTGATTTCGTAATGATTTAAAAAAATATATAAATAGAAACATAAAGTTTAGTTCCTCCTATATATATAATTTTAATATATCTATTGAAAAGAAATTATACCGCAAAGATAGTACGAATTATGGTTTATTTTGTTATTTTTTTTCATATTTTTTTTTTAGATAAATTGGACATTAGACAATTGCGTGTTGCCAGAGTGCAATTTAGTTTATAATATGAAATTATTGTGTATCAATTTAATATAAAAAAAAATTGATAAGATTATATTTATTACGTATGCATTAAAAAAATATTAATAAATTAAAGTTTACTTATATAAAATATTTATATTTAATTTATGTTATCTTCTCAATGACTCAATGATTTTCATATTTTACATATTGCAATTTGTGAACTTAAGGACTATCATAAGTTTTAAACGTAATGGGAATACTAAATTTGTGTCGGCGAATATTTACAACTTTTTTAATATCTCCCAGTCAAAATTATAATATTTATTATATAATAACATGAGTGACAATTGAACAAAATTATTTCAATTTATAATTAGAAATAGACAATAATATTTTTGTTCTACCAATTATATAATTTGAACAAATATCTGCTTAGAATTGAAATTGTAATTAATTGTCTGATAATAAATTATATATGTAGGTACAATGACAATATATATATTTCTGTAATAGGTATTATATATTATAGAAATCATTATCTGGGGCATCACTTATTTTATATCTAAAAATTAAATTAATTTGTTTTTATATATTTATTTATTTATTTATTGTTTATTTATTTAGTATATTTACTATTATTTTAAAAATACAATTTTAATTACAGCCATTTTAAATTAAGTTGAAATTTTCTTTAACATAATTTATCAAATTATTTTTAAATCCAATCAAATTTCTTTCCTGTTTTAGATAATTAGGCAAAATATTATATTATACCCGGGACACACCAAAATTGAAAACCTAAGTTTTCGCGAAAACTAGATCTAAAAACTTTTATAGTGACACACCAAAATGGAGCGCGATTTCGTTTTCGAATGTCAAATTATGAAAATTATTTATTTAAACAACTCTACTTAATAACCAAAAAAATTACAAATAGTAATTATTTGTTTTTAATGTCAAATTTTGATTTAATTATATTAAAAATTATTTAATAAAATTTAATTTTTCTTCTTTTTTTTAAAAAATTTTCGATTTTTTTTTTTGATTTTTCAAAAAAATGGCTACCTTTGTATGGAAACTTAGCTATGCCTACTTCAAAAATACATATCATCTATTTTGTAATAGATGGCGCTAAAATATATTTTCGTGAAAACCTGAAAAATTTGTAGGTTTCGTGTTTTCAATTTATTCCTGAAAACTGTACTAAACCTTATGAATTTCCATTTTTGAACTTTGAAAACACGAAAACTGAGTTTTCGGTCCTGTGTGTCCCGATTATAACTTTAAAATAAATTTTTATATATAAAATTTATTGTTGTCCAAAACTAAGATAATGATGCCAAATTAAGTTTAATTGAATTTAAATAATTTAAGTGTAATTCTACATACATATATTTAGAACTTTTGTTTCGTTCACAATTTTTATAAAATAGGAATATGTAGCTACTTGTTTTCTGTTTGTTGTGTTAGAAGTAGAACTAAATTTTATATTGAAATTACTAATCAATTTGTTCCAATTAGATTGAAATCTCAAATTGATAAATATAATATGTATAGTACTGTACCTATATGTATAGTTATGAAATGTTATTGAAAAATGTAGAAATTATTTAAATTAAAAAAAATATATACAAATATGATTTTACCTAAAATTAAATATTAATAAATTCGTTTAGTATATCTATACAAATATGATTTTTGTTTAGAGATTAATTATGCAATTAAAGTTCGTTTAGAGATTAATTATGCACCTTTTTTTATATAATAAATTATTTTAAAAGCGAATACTAATAATTTAAATCGGGTTTATATTTAAGTATAATGGCAACACATTTTTTAAATGTAAAAAAAAAATATCAAAATAATTCCACGTGGGATGTGGGAAAACAAATAGGAATAAGCAAAATTTGGAACTAATACGAAATAGTTACATTTACAATTGCCGCGTTCAGCACGGTCAATGCTTTTAGCGCTGGAGCAATTTTTCTACAGAACGGTTATTTTTTCGAGCGCTCGAGTTTTGTCTAGCAGAAAGAGCAGCAATTTTTTATAGGAATATGGAATAAAGTGGGTGTTTAACCCTTTCGTTGCCAAACACCGAGTTATCTCGTACTAAGTAAGTCAATCAATACGGCCAGCTAGGAGATAACTCGTATAAAAAATATTTTTGCATTATCTTTAATTTTAATATTGCACTTTGTATTAAGTTTTTTCTTTCATTGTGGCACAGAGAATGGGATGAAGTTGGCATGTCGTACAATAATTTGATGTATTATGAAAAAATACGATTATAACTCGTAATACATAAAAATACATAAAATTTGCATGGGCCTGCTGGGTTAGTATTACGAAAACTGCATTGGCAGCGAAAGGGTTAAAGGATATTTAGCAAAAAAATTATACTGAAGGGATATTTAGTTTAATTTCTGCTGCTCTATCTAGTGCGGCTCTTTGCAGCGGTAGATGAGCTAAAACGTGCTCAACGCGGCTCTTTAAATCATTTCAATGTTGGTTCGGTTCTTTTATGCTGGATTTTAATGATAAAAATTTGCCGCTTGTGCATGAAAAATAGAACGAGATAGTATATTATATTTTTACATGAGAAAAAAATAGATCGCTGCACAAGGGAGTTTTTTTTTTGACAAGGGAATATAAAATAGCTGATTATCTCTGTACAGATCACAGATGGCACTGTTGAATGGCAGTGGAATTTTATTTAAAAAAATAATAAATCATTTCAACTATTATATTTAAAATCAGCAATTAAATATTAATTGCAAATTGTATAATTAAAAATCAACTGTAAAAAATTTATATTTACAAAATTTATATTGAATCTCTCATATAAATATTTCAATTTTTTCTGATATAATTATCAAACTTTTCTGAATAATATATATATTAATAAATATTTAAAATTGAATTTGTTGTAATTTAAAAAATGTTAAGTAAATTACTCTATTAAATAATTTAATATATTAATAATAATAATAATATAAAAATTTAATTTTTATTATTATCAACGAACGTTTATAGTTCGGTGATTATTATTATTAAAATTTATTGATTAATATATTATTGTGATGCATTTGTGTCAATTTCATTCAATCAATTAAAGTTTTAAAAAATATACGTATTATATTTTTTGCAAAAACCTGGAAATAATTTCATTACCAATCGTTAATAATATTTTAAAATACGAAATTACTAAATATAAACTCATTATAATTATTGGAAATAATAATTTTAATGGTACAGTGTAATTATTTACATCCTTGTACATGAAAAAAACCGGCATAAACAAAGTTAAGTAATTAATTTTTTTTTAAAATTATTAACATAATTTTTTTTTTAAATTATTAACATATTTCAATTTTTTACATTTTATATATAAATTTAGTTCAAAATATAATTAACATAAAAAATGTAAACAATACAATTTTTTATTGGCAATACTGAAATGCCAAATTTCAACAAAACTGTGATACCATATGCGAAGGATTATCTATGGTTTTCAAAAAATTTCAAAAATTATCTATTGCAAAATGAAAATTATCCCTTGCAAAAAAATTATCCCTGGTAAAATTTCCCTTGCAAATAAAAATTATCCCTGGTAAATGAAAAATATCCCTTGTAAATGAGAATTTGTTGTTCTCTTCGCACATATTAAATTTCCATAAGAAATAAAACCTTTCGGTCCGTTTTTCATTCACAAGCGGCAAATTTTTATCATTAAAATCCACCATTACGCTTTTACATGCATAACATTTTTTTTGAAAAACTAATACACCATAAAACGATAAAGACAATTGTAACATTTCCATGCATATGAGAACAATTTGACAAATTTTACAAAATTATGGCATTTGCAATTAAAAAAAATGTACTATATTTCCAATATGTATTTCTTTCTTTCTAAATGTTTGTTTATTAAATATATTAATTTTCATCTTGTATACATTTTTAAATAAATTTACTACTTTACTCAAAATATTCGTGTCGCCGCCATTTTACCATTTTTAACACTGACATGCCCATTTTAAATATACAGTCAAATAAGAAATATCAAACATTTCAATCCAATCCAACTAGTTTCGTGGAGTTATAATGGATTTAACGAAAAGTCACAACTCAACCCTGTTTCCATGGACACTAATCCGGATTGAACTCGAGTTCAATCCGCATGGAAACGTAGTAATAAATCTATTCGATTTTCCAATATTTACCTAGTTTCCATTACCATGTTTCCATGCACGGAGTTGAGTTGAGTTGAGTTGAGTTGAGTTGAGTTATCGTTCAGTTGAAAAAATTCAAATTTCAACCCCAGTTGTTTCCATGCAAAAACTCGAGTTGAGTTGAGTTGAACTGACAGTTCTGAAGTGGCATTTTAAAGCGAGTTAACTCATAAATGAGTTATTGCAAAATCATTTCGTGGCATTCCACTTTTATAAAATGACATGAGATATCTCATAAGAACTGTCATTTTATGCAACAGCAAAATAGGTCTTGCATATGATGAGTTAGTGAGTTTAATTTAAGAATAAAGTAAAAATTAAATTAAATTTGGAAATTTATGTAAGTAAAAATAACTTTTAAATAATTTTACTTACATAAATTTCCAAATTTAATTTAATTTTTACTTTATTCTTAAATTAAACTCACTAACTCATCATATGCAAGACCTATTTTGCTGTTGCATAAAATGACAGTTCTTATGAGATATCTCATGTCATTTTATAAAAGTGGAATGCCACGAAATGATTTTGCAATAACTCATTTATGAGTTAACTCGCTTTAAAATGCCACTTCTGGTAACACGATATAAAATAGGTTTTTTTATTTCATAATAATTAAATTTATGTCATTAATTTTAATATATTTTTCTCCTCCATTACTGATATTAAAATTTTTACTTCATCGTCACTCCAAAAAAGTCTTCCTGACGCCATTATTATTAAAAAAATAATAATTTTTTGTTCATTTACACATACAAAGATATAAAATGTCAATTTACTAATACAATGACATAACTCAACTCAATCCCACTAGTTTCGTGGAGTTGAAATGGATTTAACGAAAACTCAACTCAACTCGTGTTTCCATGGGGTTCAACTCGAGTTGAACTCGAGTTCAACTCGTCATGGAAACAAGGTACATGTACAGAGTTGAGTTGGGTTGAGTTGAAATGGGGTTGAAATGGAACCATAAATTATTCGTTCCATTACAACTCAACTCAACTCAACCCCTGTTTCCATGCACGCTAACTCGAGTTCAACTCGAGTTGAACTCGTCATGGAAACAAGGTAATTTTCTACAGCTCAAGAAAAGTTGAAATTGAGCGTATTCCCCCCTCCCTTTCATTATTGGAATTGGATTGGAATGTATAAATCAAATATGTTTCATTTTTAGATATTCCATTTTTCTTTTTTACTTGTACATAAAAATATTTTGCTCATTCGGACGGTATGGTAATGGTATGCTGTAGCATATCAATAATTTTATCAACAAATGTTTTCTTCCTAAATCAGCAAAAAAAAACTATTTATAATGAGATAAAGACTTTGAAATTTAAATTTTTTTATATAGTAATTAAGTTCAGAAAAAGTGATTTATTTTCTTCTAAAAGTGATAATTTAATATATATATTAATGTATATATAATAAATTGTTTAAATAATTTAATATTTGATTTTAATAAGCAAATGTCTTTCTAGTCATAAAATGAGGATTGAATATGAATTGGTTAGTAATTGTAATAGTACCCAGTAATTTGATTTTGTTTTTTTATATATATGTATGTATATATAAAAAAGACACAATTTACTTGCATAATTATATTTAAATTTCTAATAAAATTCATTAAAAAAAAAAGTTAGATAATGAAATTATAAAGAAAATATCGTGAAATCGTCCAAAAAGTATTGAATTACCTACCTATAAATTATAAATATTATTTACATAAATTTAATATGATACAGAAGAAATAATGTGTTGTGTTTCGTGAATATGATGTTATATGAAAAATTTACTTTATTAGAAAAATATATAGAAATTAACACAATAAGAACAAATTAAAAAAGTAAATTAACACTTTAAATAATCAAAATAATCAAGTATATAATATAAATATAATATTTTAATATACTCGTACACTAGTAAAATTATCAAACGCAAGCAATCACGAATTTTTCTTTTCCATATTCGCCACATTACACTCCAATTTATCAAACAAAAAAATTAAAAAAAAAAAAGTCGGTAAAAAAATTAATAAATTTTTATAAAAAATCAAAAAATTATTTATTATTATATGTATTTATACCTATACAGAAAAATAATTTATTTCAATTGAATGCAATTTATTTTGTTAATTGATTACTTTAATTGATTGGAAATTGGTATTTTACATTTTTAATTATACAGTTTGAATGTTTCTTTGCAAAAAAAAATTGCAGAGAAAAAGTGAATAATTTTTTTTCTGTTCTTTACAATTAATTAATTTTTTAAATATTTATTTTTGTAAAATGGAAAATATATTTATAGTTACATATCCACTTTATAAATATCAAGTAATGAATTTATTAATAATTAAATTTAATTAAATATATAATTTGATTTAATTAAAAAAAAATTTGAATAATTATAATAATTTAATTATAGGTACCACAAAATGAAGATGATAGAAAAATTAATCGAAGAAAATCATCAAATACATCTACTAGTGGTACACAAGGACTAAAATTATCATTTTTATGTTTGATAATATGTGTAGTATTATTATTATTTGTTCTTAGTAAGTAAAAATTTATTTAATATCAATCGATCACGTAATTATTTTTTCTTTTTATGATTTTAGGTATTTATATGGATTCAATGAGTCCAATTGTAGAAAAACTTGTATCAAAACTTGGTTATGAACGTACTCAATATGCAGTTGTTATTGATGCTGGATCAACAGGAAGTCGAGTTTTAGCATATAAATTTCATAAAAGTTATATAGGTAGTATTTAAAAATTATATTGAAATTATTAAATATTATATAATTATTTCGAAATATTTCCAGACAATAAATTACATTTAGATGATGAATTGTTTGAAGAAATCAAGCCAGGATTATCATCATTTGCCGATAATCCTTCTAAAGTATAAATTAAATAATTTTATAAAAATTAAATGATTATTAAATGTATTATTTATGATTAAGGGTGCAGCAACAATAAAATATTTATTAGATAGGGCAAAAATATATATACCCAAAGAAAAATGGACATATACACCATTAGTACTAAAAGCAACAGCTGGTAATTTTACAATAATTTCTGAAAAACCAATTTTTCTTTTAACAAAAAAAAAATATTTAAAGGTCTTCGTTTATTACCACCACAAAAAGCTGAAGGTCTTTTAAATTCTGTACGTAAATTATTTGAAAATTCAGAATTTGTTATTGATGCAAATGCTGTTGAAATAATGGATGGAACTGATGAAGGAATATATTCATGGTTTACAGTTAATTTATTATTAAGTCAATTATCAAAAACAAATCAAGCAGCTGCATTAGATTTAGGTGGTGGTAGTACACAAGTAACTTTCTCACCAGCTGATCCAAAACAAGTACCAATTTATGAAAAATTTATAAAACCAGTACATATATTTGATCGTGATGTTAATGTATTTACGCATAGTTATTTAGGTTTGGGTTTACATGCTGTTAGACATGCAGTATTTACAAATAAATTAAATAAAAATCAATTAATTATTGAAAGTAATTGTGTTAATCCAATAGTACAAAATAAAACTTTTGTTTATGCTAATGTTGAATATCACATAAGGTAAAAAGAAATTAATTTAATAAATTAATTTATTTTTAAATATATGTATTCATTTATTTTATAGTGGAAAAGATAATGCCGCATCTACGATGGAAAATCCAATTGTTGATTTTGATGCATGTTTGGACAGTATTAAAAATATTATAATTCCATTAGTTAAACCAAAACCAATAACATTAAAACAACATACAGTAGCTGCATTCAGTTATTATTTTGAACGTGCTATTGAATCTGGTTTAATTGATATTGAAGGTGGTGAAATACCTGTAATAAAATATCGTGATGGTGCCCAAGAGGTATGTCGTACAGCAAATACTGATCAACCATTTATGTGTTTTGATTTAACATTTATATCTGCATTATTGAAAGAAGGTTTTGGTTTACAGGATCATAAAAAAATTAAAGTTAGTTGATTTTTATTATTCAAATAATTGTTTTTATAATGATTTTTATTTTCTATTTTTAAGCTTTATAAAAAAATCAATAATCATGAAATATCATGGGCTCTTGGCTGTGCGTATAATGTTTTAACGACTAATAGTAATTTTACATAATAATAACATATCCTTATATATTTTTTGTCATTCATCTTTTAAATACGATTTCAAAAAATTCGAACAATAAAATTAATTTGCATTAAATTATATATAAAAAAGGAAGTTAGAAAATTTGTTAGGTGGTGGTTATACAAAAATCTTTTTTTTTTTTAATTTGTTTTCCTTTTATAAATTTGAATCTTTTTAACTGTGCCTTGAATAAAATATTTATTTTATTTTATTTACATTTTTTTTTTAAATTATTTAAATTAAATTGAGATTACAAAAAAAATTAATCTTTTTAGTAAAATTAAAATTTGTTGACATTGTGTTATAAATCTCAATTACAGAAAATTCAAAAATTATTTATAATTGTTTTGTTAATTTTTATTGAATTTCATTGCATATAATATAAAAAAATTATGTAATTAGTAAAAATTTTATATGTACATATAATATAAAATTATATATTCTATCAAATTTCTGACTCATAAAAATTCTTTCCAAATTTATGTATACCAATTTATAAATTTAAAATTGATATTAAAAACAAAATTTCGGTATTAAAGTTATTATTTTTATTATTTATTGTAAATACACAAAAACTGATGAATTTTGCAAAATTTTATTGCAAACTTTTTCTATAGTATTTTCACCATTTCAATTTGTCGTATGTCGGTATTTTAATGAGAAAATGATTAAGTACATAACAATAATGTGTTGTTCTTATTATAATTTATTTATGTATATATATGGAAACTTGAGCTGACTATGTAAACAAATATTTCAATTTCCATACGTCAAACCACTAAAAAATAAATTTCTATAATTTGTTATTTTATCACCATATGTATATACATATGTAAATATAAATTGATATTTATTACTTACATACAAATTCGATGTATAATTGAAAAATATTCTGTTTAATTAATATCGGATATTTTAAAGCCGCCAATTTTTTCCAATATGTCTTTTAAATCGCCAAGGCCTTTTTGATTGCATTTAATAAATGATGGCAGTAATTTCATTTCTTCAAACCATCTGTATAATTGTGGATAATTATTTGCGGTTACTGGAAATATGAGATTTACTGTACTCAAAGTCGTAATTATAGAAAAATCTGCAATTGTCATCTGAATATAAGAAAAGAACTATTAATTTATATTTTTTTTCGAGATAATTATAAATTTAAATTGAATCAGAACATTGATTTTATAAAATATTCCAATCAAAGTTTATTGTTTTTACATATTCCAATTAGATTCTTAATTCAATTTTAAATATATATTACTTACCATATCTCCTGCAATAAATTTATGATCAGATAAAAATTTATCCAAAATTGAATATGCTTCAAGAATTTTTTTCTTATGTAAATTTAAATCAACATTCTTGAAACCTTGTCGAATAATCGAAGACTTTAAAAAAAACAATAGTTATAAATATAATAAATAAATATGGTAATTTATTCAAAAAATATATAAAAACTTACCATCATATCACTATCACGTCGAAATAATATTGAACATTCAAATAAAAGTTTATCAATTACTTTTAATCTTAAAATATTGTCAGATGGAAATAAATTTTTAATATCATTATTATCATTTTTTGTTATGAAATTATCACATAAATACATTAAAATTGTATGACTATCAGTCAAAATTATCTTATCATCCTGGAATGTTGGTACTGTATGAGCTGGATTAATCTATAAATTAATGTAATTTTAAATTTTAAATAACAAATAAATTGAAATTTTTTTAAATTGAATATTCATTTTACCTTAATGAAATCCGCATTGTATTGTTCAGCTTTAAATAAATCGATAAATTTTAAATTTAAATCAATTTTTAGATAATCAATTAACATTAAACAACTACGAACTGGTGGACTGCGATCATCATAATATAATATTGGTTTCATATTTTTAATAGTATTGTAAAGATAACGACGATGATAAAATAAATGTTTATGCGGCAATGTTGATTCGACAACTGAACGTGAAATAAATTTAAAATATAAATGTTTCATTGTGGATTTATAACTAAAAAGTCGTCGTCTTGTAAGATTAGATAAATAGCTTTGTTTGATTTTCTTCTTTTGTCGATATTCGTTTTAAGATACTTAATATACCGGGTGATTTATCAAACTGGAAACTGGTTTTGAAGTTTTCATATTCACGTAATATAAATAACGAATATTAATGTGAATATTAACAGGATTTTGTTAAAAATTAAATCACCTGATTTAAAATTCATTAAATACTAATAAAATTGATTCAACACAGTCAAAACAGATTCAATCAAAGGCTATGATATCAATGAGTTGAGTAGAGTAAGCAGACGGTTGACCTCCATTCCTAATAATATAATGTAATGGCTAGTATAGTTGTAGTACAGAGTACAGTACAGTACCATTTATATGTACGCTACTGCCATTCTAAATATTATCTTTGTATATAAATATATTATTTAAATGATAGTTAATGATTCTTGTAACGTGTAACTCATTCGCAATGTTTTAGATTCGCAAAGCACTCATTTCATTCATAATTAAATTCGTACAAAACTTACTCAAAACATTTTAGATTCTGAAATACAATACATTATTTTAGATTTAGATGCATACATTAAATCATGTTATTGATATTAATTATTTCCCAATTCGAAAACAATTAAAATAAATATTCCATTATTGAAAAAAGATTTTCAATCTTCAACCAAATTGTTCAATTTTTTATGGTATAGAAAAAGTTGAAGAAAATATCAGTTAAAGTCGTAAATAATTATCTGACAACACTTTTTCTCTCTATATTTCGTGCGTAATATATGTCAATTTAAGTTGTCAAAACTATAGTCATCTGACCTGGAAAATTTTGTTACTCTGCACATCATAAGAAAATAAATTATTTCAAATTAATAAAATTGCATAAAGAAAAATGTCAGGCAAAGAAAGATTACCAATTTTTCCATCTCGTGGGTAAGTAATAACTTTAAAAATTTATAATTTTGGAACAAAATTCCTATACGTAATTAATTGTCTATAAAGAAATTAACATCAATTTTCGTTTTTTTTTGTCATACGTTAGTGCTCAAATGTTGATGAAAGCACGTTTAGCTGGTGCCCAAAAAGGCCATGGTCTTCTTAAAAAGAAAGCTGATGCATTACAAATGCGTTTTCGTATGATTTTGGGTAAAATTATTGAAACAAAAACTCTTATGGGTGAAGTTATGAAAGAAGCTGCATTTTCATTAGCTGAAGCTAAATTTGCTACAGGTGATTTTAATCAAGATATTTTACAAAATGTAACAAAAGCCCAAATTAAAATACGCACTAAAAAAGATAATGTTGCTGGTGTTACATTACCAGTATTTGAATCATATCAAGATGGTACAGATACATATGAATTAGCTGGTTTATCACGTGGTGGTCAACAATTAGCTAAATTGAAAAAGAATTATCAAAGTGCTATTAAATTATTGGTTGAATTGGCATCATTACAAACATCATTTGTTACATTAGATGAAGTTATTAAAATAACAAATCGTCGTGTTAATGCTATTGAACATGTTATCATTCCAAGAATTGAACGTACATTAGCATATATTATATCTGAATTGGATGAATTGGAACGTGAAGAATTTTATCGTTTAAAAAAAATACAAGATAAAAAAAAGATTGCACGTCAAAAAGCTGAAAAAAAGAAAGATGAATTACTTAAAGCTGGTATTGATATTCGTGCTATGAATATGAATTCAGCTAATTTATTGGATGAAGGTGATGATGATGTCCTCTTTTAAAAAAAGACACTTTTTGAAAAAAGTGATAATATTTCAAGAAAAAAAAGAAAACATAAATTCATAAGAAATTGCAAAAATTCTACAAAAATATCAAATTAAAAAAATTTATTCATCAAAAAACAAAACTTTTGCTTAGAAATCCGATTATACGGAAATGTTATTTTATTTTATATATATACAAATATAAAATACTATCCTTAGATAAGATACATAATATACTTAAAAAGCGAATTAATCATTGTAAATATTAATAATGCTTTACGTTTTTACAACGCAGTATTTTATTTCTTTATTTTTTCTTTATTTTATTTTTTTGTTGGTTTCTTAAAATTTTAATGAAAAAATTATGAATTTTTTTAATAAATTAAAAATTGTATAATAATTCCCAATGTTTGTTAATAGATGTTAAAAATTTAATAATTATTATGTAATTGCAATAATTTACATTCAAAATGAATAAAATATAAAATTATGAAAGAATAAATATATACTATAATCGTTAAGTTAATTATTTTAATAATTATTTTAATAATTTTAATAATTAGGCCTAGTCATACAGAATTCAAGAGAAGGGATAGCTAATTTTGCTCATATTTACCAAAGTTTTAATGACATATTGAACTACTATTACAACTTTCGTAGTTAGGATTTTGTGTTTGAAAATTACGATAATTTCCGAATCTTTGTTTTATGGGACGGAACGGAATGTTTTGCTGATGTCACATTTATCAATATGACATTTCGATTTGTTGTGACTTTTACAATTGTCCGTTGCCGAAACGTTTTCATGTTTTGTTGATTAAAAGATTAAAAAACCTCGATCGAAATTTATAAATTAATAATTTTGCAGTTTAAATTTATTATTACCAATTACCATGGGTCGAGATAAAAATCGTAAAAGAACAACTACTTCTAGTTCGAATGAATCTAGTGTTGATAGTGCTGAAGAGGAACGGCAAAAAGATTTAAAAGAACGTGATGAATTTACTCAAAGACTTAAGAAAAAAGATGAAGGTAAAATTAGAAAAGTTCTTGAATCGTCAAGCAGTCAAAAAGCATATGAAGAAGCAGCTAAACGATTAAAATTAGAAATTGAAGACCGCGAAAAAGTTCTACCACAATTACGTATTCAATCGCGCCGGAAATATTTAGAAAAACGTAAAGATGATAAAGTAGCTGAACTAGAAGCTGATATAATTGATGATGAATATTTATTTGATAAGGAAATGTAAGTAGAGAATATCTATTGTTGTTATATAATTAGAAAGAATAATAAATTAAATTACGAATTTACATATGTAATATTTAGTTTGACTGAAAAAGAAAAACAAGAACGTGAATATAAAAAGAGTCTTTTATCTATTGCAAAGGAACATGAAAAAGCTAGAGAATTGGAAAGAATTCAAAGATATCGAATGCCACAAGATATTAAACCTGGTGAAAAAGAAGAATATGTAGAAGTTGATGAACGCGAAAGACAACCAAATTCTGAACAGAAAAAATGGGAAGCTGAACAGCTAGCATCAGCAATGTATCAAATTGGTGCAAAAGATGCAAGAGCTAAAGAAGAATATGAATTGTTATTAGAAGATCAAATTGAATTTATTCAAGCATTAACAATTGAAGGTACAAAAGGTCGAAGAACTGCTCAGGAAGCAGAAATGACTGAACTTGAAAAGAAAAAAATGAATATTGCAGAAACGAAAATTTCATTACCAATTTATCCATTTAAAGAAGATTTAATAACAGCCATAACTGAACATCAGGTTTGTATTAGAAATTTGTACGAAAAATATATGATTGCTTAAATATTTTTTGAAGTTTTTACACTTTTTTAAAAAAGGTTTTGATTATAGAAGGTGAAACTGGTTCAGGGAAAACAACTCAAATACCTCAATATTTATATGAAGCTGGTTTTACTAAGGATAAGAAGAAAATTGGATGTACACAGCCTAGAAGAGTTGCAGCAATGTCAGTGGCATCTCGTGTTGCACAAGAAATGGACGTTAAATTAGGCAATGAAGTTGGTTATAGTATTCGTTTTGAAGATTGTACTTCAGGTGATTCGTGATTTAATTATACATATATTCAAATGAAATTGTAAATGAAAATGAATTAATATTTCACAGAGAGAACTGTTATTAAATATATGACTGATGGTACATTACACAGAGAATTTCTTTCGGAGCCAGATTTAGCATCATATAGTGTAATGATTATTGATGAAGCTCACGAGCGTACGTTACATACAGACATTTTATTTGGTTTAGTTAAGGATATAGCAAGATTTCGTCCTGAATTAAAACTATTAATATCTAGTGCTACATTAGATGCAGATAAATTTTCACAATTTTTTGATGATGCACCAATATTTCGAATACCAGGACGTCGATATCCAGTTGATATTTATTATACAAAAGCACCTGAAGCTGATTATATTGATGCCTGTGTTGTATCAGTATTACAAATTCATGCAACCCAACCACTTGGTGATATTTTAGTATTTTTAACTGGTCAAGATGAAATTGAAACATGCCAAGAAGTATTAACTGATCGTGTTAAAAGATTAGGATCAAAATTACGTGAATTAATTATATTACCGGTTTATGCAAATTTACCAAGTGATATGCAAGCAAAGATATTTGAACCAACACCACCAAATGCTCGTAAAGTTATATTAGCAACAAATATCGCTGAAACATCATTAACTATTGATAATATTATATATGTTATTGATCCTGGTTTTGCTAAACAAAATAATTTCAATTCACGTACTGGTATGGAATCATTAATGGTTGTACCGATATCAAAAGCATCAGCTAATCAACGAGCTGGTCGAGCTGGTCGTGTTGCACCAGGTAAATGTTTTCGTTTATATACATCATGGGCATATAAAAATGAATTAGAAGATAATACAGTACCAGAAATACAGAGAATAAATTTAGGAAATGCTGTACTTATGTTAAAAGCATTAGGTATAAATGATTTAATACATTTTGATTTTTTGGATCCACCACCACATGAAACATTAGTACTGGCACTTGAACAATTATATGCATTGGGTGCTCTAAATCATCATGGTGAATTGACAAAATTAGGTAGAAGAATGGCTGAATTTCCTGTTGATCCAATGATGGCGAAAATGTTACTAGCAAGTGAAAAGTAAGTTTAATATTTATTTTTTTAATTAAATTATTTATTAATAATTATTTGTTTAAAGATATAAATGTTCAGAAGAACTTGTTACTATTAGTGCTATGCTATCTGTTAATAGTGCTATATTTTATCGACCAAAAGATAAAATTATTCATGCTGATACAGCTCGTAAAAATTTCAATCATATGAATGGTGATCATTTAAGTTTATTACAAGTATATAATCAATGGGCCGATACAGAATTTAGTACACAATGGTGTTATGAGAATTTTATACAATATAGATCAATGAAACGTGCCAGAGATGTACGGGAACAATTAGTAAATTTAATGCAACGTGTTGAAATTGATATGGTAACATGTTTACCAGAAACAATACCAATTCGTAAAGCAATCACATCTGGTTATTTTTATCATGTGGCAAGATTATCAAAAGGTGGTAATTATAAAACAATTAAACATAATCAAGGTGTCATGATACATCCAAATTCATCATTATTTGAAGAATTACCTAGATGGATTTTATATCATGAATTAGTATTTACTACTAAAGAATATATGCGTCAAGTAATAGATATTGAGAGTAAATGGTTATTAGAAGTTGCACCACATTATTATAAACCAAAAGAATTAGAAGATTCCACAAATAAGAAAATGCCAAAAGTAACTGGTCGTGCTGTGATGACTGAATAAATGTTATAATACATTTCTATTGTTAAATTTTGAAATAAAAATAAAGCCAATCCTCTCTTGTAAAACGAATTTTAAATTAATTTAACCTATTTTCTTCTATTAATCATTTATTACAATTACTTCTTTTACATAAAACAATTATTACAAATTATTATTTTTAATATATTTTTTTCGATTTCATAAATTATATAGTTTTTTTAATTTTTGGTATACCACTAGTCCCATTCCGACATGATTTGAAATTTTTAAATTTATTATTATTTATATGATAATCATCATCATTACTTTCCCCATAAATATCATTTTTTTTCGTTTTATCATATTCTTTTTCTTGAATTCTACACCACATCATTTTATTATAATATTCTTTAATATATTTGAATATATTCAATTGTTTTAAATTTAATATATTTTGATTATCTAAATATTTTATTATATCAGTTGCTTTTATAACATTGCATAATATTAATATACTTCCTAAATTTATGAAAAATCCAACAAAATTATCACCACCAATATCATAATATATATTTGAATAATCCTCAAATAATAATAATTTTATAAATATATAAATTGTATTTTCTAATTTATACCATATAAAAATTATAATAAATTCTGTTAATAATAAACAAAATATTGTTTCAGCAAATATTTGAAATGGTTTTGGTATAATTTTATATTGGTTTGGTAATAAATTAATATCGAATAATATTAATAATGTTGATATACCAATTATCCAACTAGCAAATGTTTTTAATAATGGTGAACATTGATTACATAATGGTTGTTGTATAAAAATTGTTATTCCAAGTAAAAAATTAATTATTATAACTATTGATATAGTATAAAATGATGCCATTTTTAAAATTTAATTCTTTTTTTTAATAATAAGTATGATTTTTTTTTGTATTTATATATGTATGTTCAAAAATATTTGAATATCATTTAATAATTATGTGGGTAGTTTTTCTTTTTAGCACTTTTGTCTTTTGAATATTTAGAATATGAATCATCAATGAATGTCCTTTTGCTATTTTTATATAATAAATGAAAATTATATTTTCAAATAATTTTTTATAATATATTCTAATACCTGTTCTGTTTTGTAAATGGTACTTTTTTAAATAATGTTACCGTTGATATTTTACAAGTTGTTTCTTCACAATTAGAATTAATGTTATTTTTATTATTATTATTATTATTATTATTATTATTATTATTTTTATTATTATTATTACTACTACTATTATTAAATCCTAATTGTCGTTTAATTAATTGAAAAATACAACTTTTATTAAATATTCCACTTAATTTAAATAGATAAATTCCAATTAATAAAAGTGATGTTATAATTCTTGCTATTTCAAAACCAAATTCAGATTTATGACAACGTATTATTTTTTTTATTGGAATTAATCCATCAAAGTTATACAAAATATAAAGATATTTATCAATAAAATTTGCCTACAAATTAAGAAAATTATAGAAATTTTATTTTTAAATATCAATTATTCAATTATAAAATTTCAAAGTTTGAAATCGTAAACAGATTTATTATTTATAAAAAAATAAAACAAAATATTTATTAAACAAAAATTTAAAAAAAAAAAATATATAGAAGCTAAAAATTTTGGTTTGACAAATATTTTGATAGAGAATTCTTTGGCAATTTGATATTTTCTATAGAGAGTATGGAAATTCATCAGCCTGCATTAGAAAATATCAATTTGAGCAGGATATTATCAATTATCAAATAAATTAATGTGGCTTACGATTCGGCAAAGAAATCGATTTTATTTGTATCTAGATCAATTTTTATGTTCGATTGGTAAAATAAAATAATTTTTTTTTATCTAATTAATTTTTAAAAATCTAATTTTTTTTCCGGATTTACCCCTCCATTTGTTGTTGATTAATTTGATTCAACAAGTACTTAAAAAAATTTAAATTACTATTCATTTTTAATGTTTTTTAAAATAATAAAAAATAGTTAAATTTTTAAAATAATTTTCTGTTTTTTGTTAAAAAACAGAAAATGTCAAAACAAACAAACATGTGTTTATTTCAAAACAAACAATTTCAGTATTTATTTTAAAATTTTGTTTAGAAAAATTACTAGAAACATTAGTCCAATGTAAATAATAAAAAATAATTCATTTTTTAAAAGAATTTTCTGATTTTTAATTTCAAAGCAAACAAACAGGTGTTTTATTTATAAAAAACAAACACAAAAAATTGATTTTGCTATCATGATGTTCGATTGGGCAGCATTTAGATCAAATTTTTCATCAATCCCAATCGAAAGCCACCTAACATAAATAATATATTATAGTATAGAGCGTATTTGGATATTATATAATTTTGTATGCGATAAAAATATATACTAATAATTATATTGCAAAATAAATTAAATATTTTATTCAGATTACAACTATCCAATATCTAAATTTGGTCCTTATTCTTTGTTTTGAATTGATTCTATAAAATTTGATATATTACTACAATAATTACACTACTTTATATAGTTATATGTAATTACTATATGTAATAAAATTCATCAAGCAAACTAAATTTTCTAGGTATATATTAATATTTTTATAGAAATATTGCGAGACACAATAAATTAAATTTAATTAACATTATATAAATATTAATTTTATTACCTACTTTATTGATTTTTAAATGAAATTGCTAAATTTAAAACGCTAAATATCATAAAGGTATTTAAAAATAGTGTAGGTAATTGAAATTAAAAAACCGAAACTATTAAATTTTCACACCAATTACAAAGGTTTTTTTTTCGTCTAGATCGATTTGTAATGTGTTTTTTTTTCTGTTTGATTTTATTACTTCCGGAATTTAATTATTTTTAAAGTGTATAATTTACCTGCGTAATGTTTCTAAGATAATTTAATTCTTTTAGTAATACATACCTAATACTATTATTTTAGGTATACTACTGGTAATAAAATATATGATAAATAAAATTCTTTCATACTATATAAAAATATTGGGGAAATAATTTAAAACGTTTCATTTTGTATAGTAACCCTTAATATGTTTGTATATAAATTAATTTTTCTTAATAAGATCCTTTAATGTTAAGTATATGCCCGTTTCTTATCAATTACTCCTCTTAGTTATATATAGAGAGATCGCCTAGCCTTTAGATATAATATAAATATAAAGGTGTTATAACATAGATAGAATATAGTATACAACACTAATATATTCATTGTAATATTACTTATCCCAAATGCTGAAGGCCTGTATAAATAATAATATTAAATAATAAATGTTCTCAAATATATTCTTACCAAATGTCCTTTTACACAAAAAAAGTATAACATATAATAGTATGGTATAAGAATACATCTAATTGAAAGTTCTACTGCCAAAATTTGTAGAAAAATCTATATTTATATAATTATATAAAATAAATATATTATTACATATTTATATCAATAATGTAATATATAATATACCTCAATTATATCATATAAAAAAAAATTATTTATTAGATAAAAATTTGGTTTTAAGTTATTAAAATTATTTGATATTAAAAGATTTATAAATATTACATATAAAATACTTGCAAAATCTGGTTCCCATGATATTATAAATGAATTTGATGAAAATAATTCAATTATATTTAATTCTAATAAATGAAATATTATTGGTAATATAAAACGTAAAATTTGTTTATAATTATAACAAATTAACATTTGATTACATATAATACGAATTTGATTAAAAAAAGTATACCAATATTGTATGCTACGATAAAATACATTTACAAAATATGTTAATAATAAAAATCTTGTTACACATTTTGTATAAAATGTCATACTTAATTTTTTTTTAATTAAATAAATTAGAAATTTTTGTAATAAAACTTTAAATAATTTTCTACTATAGTCAATCATAATAAATTGATATTTTTATATTCTTATGAGAAATGCTATTGAGATTTAAATTTTTTTATTGCAAAAAAAAAAATGAATTTTAAGGGGGATTTTACAAAGTCCTTTTAGAAAATAGAAAATATGGAATAAAACTTTTTCTTGGATAAAAGGAAAAAACTTAATAACGTTTTGAAGGTTTTTTTTTATACTTGAGAGAAAAATTTTCTTGTATGATAAAAGTTACGAGTATAGTTCAATATTTAAGTACTAAGTGATTTGAGGTATTATTTGAGTATAACTTTAATTTTGTACACATAGAATTTTGAGGCCACTTTACATATATTTACAAACAGTAATTTAAACTATCGAGTAGAAGAATTACATAATTTAGTTCCACAAATGAGAATTTCTCGTTATTATATGTACTATTCCTCCATCGTCAGTCGAACTGGACTTTCGTTTCCCTAAATAATTTTAATTATCAATGACGACATTATTCGGTAACATTAAAAAAAACTAGCGAATTTTAAAAATTTGAAACATAATTTTAATAAAATTGCGTCAATAATATAAATTTTCACTATAATACCATTGAACATATTAAATTTAACCGCGTGTTTTAATTTAATTTAACCTGTTTTTGTTTGCAAATTTATTATAAAATCATTTGGGGATTTCGCTTTTTAACTAAACTATAAATGAAATGACGTCAAATAATTAATTTTTTTCTTTTAAAATGTTTTTAAAGATTTGAATACCAAAATTTTTAATCTCAAAATATTATCATTAACATGTGTTTTTTTAATGGTCAATGAAATAGTTTGAGTATGTAAATAAGTTTTTATCATTGAATGTTTTTAAAATGTTAATTATGTTAATTTATTCATAACATGAGCTGTTGATTTTGAAAGTGGCATATAAGTCACTTTTAATATTTATTTTGAGGTATTATATAAATATTTTTGCAATTGTGTTTACCAGTAAAATTTCTATGGACGAAATAATAAAGAATTTTGAAGGAAATAGAATAGAATAAATTCAATAATTCAATCATAATTTTTTACTTATGCCACCATCAAAATCAACAGCTCACATAATGATTAAATTTACTTTGCCCAATTTTAATAAATTTAGTTTAATATTGTTATATGTATATATATTTGATTAAAGTCTTACTTTACTTTATAAATCCTTTTCAATTCTAGAGACATTATAATTTTTTATTCATTGCTTTTTTTCATAATCACAAAATGAAAAGATTATAATTCAGTTATAAATTTCAATTATATATCAAAAAGTCCTTCGTCATTCATGTTTTCTCATCCTGAAAAAAATGTGTACATATATATAAGTAGTCAAGATATATTATTATACAGTAAAGACAATCTGTTGAATATGTATAAAAGCTTAAAATATATGTTGCTACATTTTCATGATAAATTGATATTTTATGTAGGGTAGGCAAAGAAAAATCTCAAGAAATAAAAGTAAATACGTAAAAGAAAAAGATTTCTATTCTATTCATGAGGATACACTTAATTTAACCAATTGTATTTTATATGTATTTTAATGGTGTGGTATTTTTTTTTCTGAAGGATTCGTTATAATGTACATAATATTATAAGATTGAAATAAAATAAAATATTAAATAAAAAGTTCACCATTAAAAGTTATATACAGTATTTTTCAAATATTTAATAATCGATTAATAATACCAACTCAGGTATCATAGTTTTGTACATATATTGAGAAATATTTTAAATTATAATTGTAATTGTATACATATAATTTAATTTATTATCTAATTGATTGATATTTTTTTAATATAGATTTAGAAAACATATTTCTCTAGATGAATATCCTTTTTCATAAATTAAATTTTCATAATTCATTACTAGTTATGGTTTTGGAGAAGTATTTTCAACTTCAAATCTCCAATTCAGGCTTATTCGAATAATTAAATTGAACAGGAGTCAAAAAAGAAATATACATACAAAAAAATACTTAATATATTGTCAATCAATTTATTATTAATAATCAATAAAATCATAACTGAAGTATATATCTCTTTAAATTTAAAAATATTTTCATTAAATGCAATTTCAGTAAACACACATGATAGAAAGAAAAATCTGTAAATGACATTAGAACAATATTAATTCATTTATCCTTATCAAAATATTCATATAAAAAAGATAAAATATATTTCCACCCACATAAAAATATCCTTGAAATTGCCTACTTCCTGATATATAAAAGCATTATTTTTGCTATACATATTACATACATTGTATGTATCCATAGTATACTATTCTATATACGCATACAACTTTTCTATTCCGTCCCCTTACATAGCTTTAATATAATGTTAAACATTAAATAGCTTTTATTTTTATATCATTTCCAACACTTCATGAGTTTCAACAGTAATTTGATGAAAAAGGTTAAATCATATATACATATATCATATATGTATGTACTTTTATACAGCTTCCAAACTCCAATTGAAAATGAATGAAAGCTACAAATTTATATTCAATTTAATAATTTCTAATGCTACTTCTAATAGATATAGAAATTTTAAGTGATTTTTTATTTATGTATTTATTCAGTTAGTTCTCCTGTATAAGTGCGAAAAATAAAAGAATACTTTCAAGCTTTTTTTGTTGTTGTTATAAAGATACATTTGATTTAAGGATTTAGGGAAATATTTCACAGGATTTTTGTCACTGGATTGTATTTGAAATGTATGGAAAATCATATAGTTTATATAGAAATATGAGTTCAATTAAATTATTCTGTCTAAAATTGAAGAAAAAATTAATTGAAATTTTTACTATATAGTTTTCCCTTTCAAGTAAAACATATATAATAAGTAATTATAGTCCTTGTTGTTTTAAATTGTCTCGACCAAGTCGCTAACAAATTAAGAAAGTCGTCACATTAGTCACAAAAATCAACTAATTTTGCACTATTAAAATTTTAATCTCTTAAAAGTAAACAAAATATTAATTTTATTAATGTAAATCGAATATTTAAAATAAAAGTCCCCTTTTTGAAAATATTTTCTCCCACCCAAAATTATAATAATAAAAATATTCTTTATAATAAACCAACAAAAATTTAACATACAATTTTCCACTACATAATTTAGGAAGAAAAAAAAAATTCACAACAAAATTATATGTACATATAAGAGACGCAAAGTTGATTCACCATAAAAAAAAGTGATTTAAAAGCTCTTGTTGACCATATCTATGGTTCAGTTAGTTGTTGAGCGTCTTACCGTGATTATCAAATTTTAAAATAAATAATTTTAGTGTAAAAATTAAATATAGTAAAAAGTGTTAATAAATTTTATTGTTAATTATATTAATTTATATACCGTATAAAAAAAATTATATATTTTTTTTGGAATATTTTTGTTAAATTAAAACAAAAATTAATTTTAATAATTAAATTATTGAAAAATCTTTATTGTGAATTTTCTTAATATTTGAATTTACTAAATTTTATTTTATTACAAATTCAAATAAATAAAACAGGTAAAAAATACAAAATTTTATTTTTGTATAATTATAATTATATAGTGGTGGTTGTATATATATAAACATAAAAATAATTAAATAAGTAGATTTATTTCTATAGTGATTTATCATTAAATAAAATACTTTAATTAATTTATTGGATTAAGAAAAATTTATATAAAAGCTAAATTAAAAAGAAAAGTTTAATGTCTTTTAATAATTACTAAAATTATTGAAGAGTTCAATTTTTATCATTATTGAATATTGAATCTATATACCAGATTAAAAATAGATTTATATATGTAAATAATATTTAATTAGATTCAATTATACCATTACCGAGAAAGTCAATATATCTTGTCCCTGAATTCAAATTTATTATATTTTTGATTATTATTTGAAAATTATTACTGAAATTTATTTTTATATTTTATATAAATTCAATTCATTCATAAAAAAAAGCATATTCAATTATTTTGTTTCAATAAAATTTCATTTATAATATAATTTAATTCTACTATTGGTCTTATATTTTCAATCAGCAATAATATTTTTATATTTTGTTTGTTATATTTTTAAAGCAATAAAACTTTCAAATAGACGAATTAAATAATTTTTAGTGTATACTATCACTATTAAATCGTAATTGCAAAATATTTTGTATTTAATTGAAATTGAAATATTTAATATTTTAAATTAAATATGTAATAAATATATGTAGGTTAAACAACAATACATATTAAATTTCGAAATTTTTAACTAAAAAAAAAACTAACAAAAATTCAATTACATACTAAAAATATTAATATCTAAAAAACTTTATTATTTTAACGTGATTTGTTAAACTATTACTATACCTACATTAGATTTAAATGTAGACTATTTTATGATCAAAAACCAGTTTAAATATAACTCTAAAAAAATATTTTGCACCACTAAATTATTTCGAACAGTTGTCAAAGATTTGTTAATTTGCCAAGAAATTTTTGCTTAAGATATAAACCAAATTATGTACGATATATACATAATTTTATTGAGCTCATTTCTGTATAAATAATCACACTTTTTGTTTTTTAGTAAATAATAATGTTATTAAAAATTGTGGTTTTTCCTTGAAGTACATATATAAAATGATTTTAACTAATGAATTTTATTACTCATTGAAAATGATTGAGATAGTATAAAAATACACTGACTTGTAAAAATTTTTCAATATAATTTCTTCAACGATTTGAGTTAATTAATAATGTTATTTAATAACATAATTCATTTAATTTCGTAAGTCAACATCATTTTAATATAATTTTAGTAAATTATAATGTTATTAAGATAGAGATCTAATCTATAGATTAATATGTACTTAATGATAAAAATTGAACAATATTTTTTTAAAACGATTTTTAAAAAATATATATACATATGTACATAATAGCAGTACACTAAACTAATTATTTAAATCCTTCTAGCTACTAATACTAATTTATTATATATATTAATTTTATAAGCTTGATAACATTTTATTTGGTAAGAAACTAACTATTAGATATTAAATTATAATCATGAATAAAAATAATGTTCCTAATAAATCTTTGGTTAATAACTCTAATAAAGTAAATAATAATATTTCTGTAAAATCATCTAACATTTCATCTATAAATAATGAAAAATCTATAAATTATGAGAAATCTGTAAGTATTTCTTAATAATTAAATTTAATTAAAATTATTGAATTATTTCAATTAATGTATGTATATGTACATTCATTTCAATTACAGATCGATATGGAAGCACCAGAATTTAAAGATTTTGCCAAAGAAATGGTTGACTACATTGCTAATTACTTAGAAAATATTAGAGACAGGTAATTAATAAAAAAAAATATAATTGTAATGCAAATATTCTTAAATTTTTGAAATTGTTCACAACGTGTTTAAAAAAACTATCTTAATTAAGAATTAATTTGAATATAATTAATCTTTAAAAGACATTTTGGCACGCGAATTTAATATAGTGAAACGCGATTTCATTGAATGTAAATAAAAATTATTATTACACTTTAATTTATTTTCTTAACCGTTTCTCTACCTTGGTTTATTCAATCCATTGGTTCAAGTCAAGGCCGTTTATTTAAAATTTTAATAAGTATTTTCGAAAAAATACTTTTAACTTTGCAATTACTTTAAACCACTCAGGGCTACAAATTAAATGAATTTCATTGAAAGATATTATTGTTAAATTGAAGTTGCCAGAATTGAAAATTGAATGTGGTTTTTCATAAATTTTATAATTAAGTAATGAGAATTTTTTTTTTAATATAGAATTGTTAGGTATTGAGATAAACAATTGGTTCATTAAACATATTTTATACAAAAAGAATTCAGAGGGGGGTTAATTTGAAACTACATTATGATACGTTTGTTGCACAAAAAATCAAATGGAACTAATTATTTTTGAATTAAAAATCGATCGTTTAAATTATTTTAGATTCTCTTTAATTATTATACAGAGGCTATCGGTCCAAATAAATTATATACATATTTATGAAAAACACATAAAATTTAATTTTTCAATATAATTTATTTTTTTTTTATTTATTTCAACGTTTCGCCTAATTTCTTAGGCATCATCAGGATCAATTAAACTATAAGTTAATGCATACAATTAAGAATTTTGAATTTAAGAATTATTCACTGATTAATCAATTTAAGAATTATTGTAATAATTCAAAATTGTTAATTGCATGCATTATTAACTTATAGTTCAATTGATCCTATAGCATAGCCTGTATAATAATTAAAGAGAATCTAATATGTAATTATATTTGGAAATTGTGAAGAGCTAATTAAACTAAAATAGACTAGCTATTTTGTTTTATCAAATACAATTATGGTAATAATATTATTCATGTTCAATGATTTATTGAATGTTTTATGATTTTACCTTCTCAAAGGTCTAAAACATATAAATATGTCGTAAATTTTTAATGTAGGTAAAATGAACTTAAATAAAATTTAATTTAATTTACCTTGAAATAAATAGTTCAGTGCAAAAAACTGATGTAGTTGTATATAATAATATTAAAATAATAAACATATGCAAAGCCAGATTATTCAGTTTAGGACTAAAAATTCTGTATAGTTTATGACAAAAATTTAGATTGATAAAAATATTATAATTGCAATATCCAAAGACAATTATCTTATATACTGCAGCATAAAATTTAACGAAAACTGGTTGAAGTTTTAAGGTCATTATCTTAACATAATGTTGTCTGTTGATTATATATGTACATAGTTAAGATACATAAATTCGTAATGTGGAAACATATTTAAATTAATCAATTTCGTAAGTAAAAATATTAAAATTATTTAATATTTATATTTATAAATATGAGATTTTAACATAATTGAAAATATTTAACATAAATAAGTTTAAAATCACGAATTATTCATTGAAATATTCTGAATTTAAAGATTAATAAAATCTTGAAATTAACTAGATCGATTTCATTAATTATTAATTACATTTATTAAATAAATGTTTGTCTAATTATATTTAGTATACGAAATGTTGATTGATTTTTCCTTAATAAAAATATAATGTGCATAAATAATTATTATTAATATTTTGTTATTGAATTAAATGCTGTACTCTATTAGAGAGGTCAACTATTAACTCAGTGGGATTTCACTAAATTTAGAATCTATATAAAATTAAAAAATCACGAAATCATAATAAAAGTGAATGGAAGCTCAAGAATTTGTTTTATAGGAAGTTGACAATATTAATTATTAATAGATCTTAAGAACCTTGACATTGACAATGTTATCTTCAATAATATTAATCAAAACAAATTTATTTAATGTAATGTGAGCAAAGCAGTGTATAATATATTATATTATACAGCTTTGTAGATGAGTTAATTTAAAGACTCAAATTAATTTTATATTTTATATTTCTAGACGTGTTCTACCTGAAGTTAAACCTGGTTATTTACGTCCACTAATTCCTGATGAAGCACCACAAAAACCAGATAATTGGGAATCAGTTATGTCTGATATTGAACGTGTTATTATGCCTGGTGTTACACATTGGCATAGCCCAAAATTTCATGCATATTTTCCAACAGCTAATTCATATCCAGCTATTGTAGCTGATATGTTAAGTGGTGCAATTGCATGTATTGGTTTTACATGGGTAAGTTAATTTTTAATTCATTTGTAATTTCATTTAACAAAATCTTATTAATTTTTTCTTCTTCTCTTGCCAGATTGCCAGTCCAGCTTGTACTGAATTAGAAGTTGTTATGCTCGATTGGTTAGGTAAAATGTTAGATTTACCATCTGAATTTTTAGCATGTTCAGGTGGTAAAGGTGGTGGTGTTATTCAAGGAACAGCAAGTGAAGCAACATTAGTTGCACTATTAGGTGCTAAAGCTAAAAAAATGAAAGAAATTAAAGAAGAACATCCAGATTGGGATGATTATACAATTGTTTCAAAATTAGTTGGATATTGTTCTGGTATTTTATACATAAGAAAATTATATTTAAATAATTTGACTAATTCTCAATAATTTATTTAATTAGCCCAAGCTCATTCTTCGGTTGAACGTGCTGGTCTTTTGGGTGGTGTCAAACTTCGTTCAATTGAAGCAAATGAAAAAAATCAGTTGAGAGGTGAAGCATTGGAAGCTGCTATTAAACAAGATTTAAATGATGGATTAATTCCATTTTATGTAAGTTATATTTAAGATCATAAAAACTTTTATTATACTATCTAAATTTTCGATATATTTCTAGGCTGTTGTTACACTTGGAACAACCAATTCTTGTGCATTTGATCGACTTGATGAATGTGGTCCAGTTGGTAATAAACATAATGTATGGATTCATGTAGATGCTGCATATGCTGGATCAGCATTTATATGCCCAGAATATCGTTATTTGATGAAAGGAATTGAAACAGCCGATTCATTTAATTTTAATCCACACAAATGGATGTTAGTTAATTTTGATTGTAGTGCTATGTGGTTAAAAGATCCTAGTTGGGTAGTAAATGCATTTAATGTTGATCCATTATATTTAAAACATGATATGCAAGGATCAGTACCTGATTATCGTCATTGGCAAATACCATTAGGTCGTCGTTTTCGTGCATTAAAATTATGGTTTGTTTTACGATTATATGGTATTGAAAATCTTCAAGCACATATTAGACGTCATTGTGGTTTTGCAAAACAATTTGAACAATTATGTCTTGGTGATAAACGTTTTGAAATTGTTGGCGATGTAAATATGGGTTTAGCTTGTTTCAGATTACGTGGTGAAAATGAATTAAATGAAATATTATTGAAACGAATAAATGGACGTGGTAATATACATTTGGTACCAGCAAAAATTAATGGTATATACTTTTTAAGAATGTCAGTTTGTTCACGTTTTACAAAACCAGAAGATATTGAGTATACATGGAAAGAAGTAAGTGCATCAGCTGACGATGTTCTAGCTTAAATAATTATTTGGATTATTATAAAGTAAATAAATAATAAATGTTCGTTGTATTATTGTAAACTATCTTCCTTATAAACTGTATGATAAGAGACATTTTTAGGGACCAACTTATTTTAATATAATAAGTAGTAAGTTCATATAACTTCAAATTAAAAAAAAAATTATAATTTACATTTTAAGTCATAATTTAATTTATTATAAATTTATAAATTTTTATCTAATATTAAGTTTTTGAACCATTTAAATATATATACTATATATAAAGTGTTAAATTAAATATAATTTGTTTGACTTTTATTTAAATTATCTTTATTTAAAAGACTTTGTTGATTTTTTGCTGACCTTCAAGAATACTGCAATATTTGATTTCAATTTTTGTATAACAAACTTGTGTTAAATAGCAGTAACCATTAATAATTCGATTTTGGATAAGAAAATTAATTAAATTTGATGAGGAAACAATTATTGTATTTGAATATATAGTTAGCAGTTACGAAATTATTTTGATGTAATCAATATTAATTTAAATTATTTAAATATTAAATAATTTTTTGAATTATTTCAAATATTGGCTTTCAAATATTTATTTCAAATATTGGCTATTTTGACCATGAAAAACTAATTTATTTATTAAAAAATTAATTTTTTTTTATAAATTTTTATATATATTTGAAATTTTTTACAATACTTACTTAATACTAAATTTAAATTTTTTTTTTTTTGTGTTAAAATTCTCTATTTACTTTATATTTATAGAAATCAAGAATTCTTTGTGCCTCTCTAATACCACTTTGTCTAGCACCGTCTAATGTACCAAATCCATCCCAATCAGTAGCATCTCCGGCAAATAATATTTTTGGTATTGAATTATAATTACCATCAATTTGATATGAACAACATGGATTTGATAAATTATCTACAAATTTTTCACTATTTGCTTTTAACAAAACTGGTAAACCACCTAAAAATTTTGTATCTGTACCCCAATTTGATCGTATTATATCAACTGGATATGGTATATTATGGTTATTTAATAATTTCCTTAAAAAATTAGTTGTTTCTTGTATAATTTTAATTTCATTTAAACGTTCAAAATCTTCATCACCAATACGTTTAAATTCTAATACATGTTTACTATTTGGTATTGTTGATATTTCTATAATATCTTTATGTAAACTTGTACGATTCCCTAATTCAATTGAACTCCAAGCTGGTTTAATGCTATTACCCATAAACCAATTATATATATTATCTTTATATTTTAAATAAAATTGTCCAGGTGATGTAGCACCTAAATTATTTATTGCAGAAATTTTTTCAAATGATATTGATGGTTCAAATAATACTTCATGAAATGTTTTTAATGTACCTAATGGTAATGTACATAAAACATGATCAGCTAAATATTCTGTATTATCTAAACATTTTATTTGTATTTCTTTTAATGGTTCTAATTTTGACCATATAATTTTATTTACTGGTTTTGAATATATAATTTGTTCATCATCAATATTTTCAATTAATGGTTCTAATATTGTATTCATACCATTATTAATTGTAATACGACTATTATAAAATGGCGATGTTTTTGATAATTGATAAACATGAATTTTTGATAAATCACAACCAAAAAAACTACAATAATCATTTATTAATGTATTAAATATTTGACTTGCTTCTTCGCTATCTTTTTTAAATAATGTTTTAGCTAATTTATCTGTTTCAGTTTCTAAATAAGTTTTTGAATTATTAAAACGATCTATTAATATTGTATTTTTTAAATAACTTGAATTTTTTACTAATTTATTAAATGCTGTTGTTGCCTTATTTACAATTTGTGGATTTAGTTTTTTACCATTACTAGTTAAAAATAATTTTGTATCAAATGTCTTTAATTCTTGATATTCAAAATCATTTTTAATTAAATCATATATTGATTTTGATGTATTATTTTTAATAACACATTTAGCACCAAGTTCACATATAGCATCACCAAAATTTCTAGTATAAATTCGTCCACCACTACGATTAGATGCTTCTAATATTTCAATATTCTTAAACCCATTTTTTATAAGATGCTCAGCTGCTGATAATCCAGATAAACCAGCACCAATAATTAACAATTTCGGATCATCTTTAACAAGAGTTTCAATAGATGATGTTGGTGGAAATGGTGGTGGGTATAATGAGAATGAAGAAAATTGTGATTGTAATAATTTTAATAGACCATTTCTAACAAGAAAATTGAATTATTTAAAATTTACCAATACATTTTAGCTTTTTTTTTTGTTTCCATTTCAAAATTTTGAATAATTTTGAAATAGAATTATACAATATAAAATATTTACCTAAATACTTTGGACATTAAACCGCTCGAAGTTATAATTGACATTTTTTTTTATGGTTATATAGAGAATTTTAAATTTTGATAAAAGGGCCGAAAATTTTTGTTGTTTACATTAAACTGTTTTTTTATTTTATATAATAATTCGACAAATAACCAATTGAATTAAAATTCAACTGATATTATGATCAAAATTAAATTGAAATTATAATTATTTAGTAACGATATTTTAATGGGATGCTTAGTAACCATTTTATGTTGAAAATTGATAAAATTAATTTAACTTAGTTTTCTTAAATATTATACTAGATAGAATAGTAGGATAGTAGTTAAAAAATCACCCTCCAACAGCCAGCAGTTTTACTACTTAATTTTACAATATTTTGTAATAGAATTATTACCTAATTCAATTTCGATTTCGACAAACCTAAAGTTATGCAATATAATTTTATCTTCGTAATTATTGTTAATTCTAGACAGCAACCCATTACGTTTTAGCTCAATGTCAGTAGATGGCATATTAATATTTCGGATTCGGCTTGAATTCTTTTTCGGAAATTGCATAACCAGGAAGAAAATTGTTTTCAATACGAATGTATCAATGAATTATTTGAATCTATTTGTTATAATTAATTAATATCACTATATTCATTAAAGTTACTGATGAAATCTAGAAAATTAAAAACACATTTTTAACACACATTTTATTATATTTTTACATTGAACATTAACAAATTTATTTACAATATAATCAACTAAAATTGTTTTTCCTTTTAATCAATTTTATGACCATTCGAATATTCATTTATAACGTGACCATTTTCCATTTTATCAACAATTTTAAATAATTTTTCATTAATTAAATTCGTTTCTATTAAATTAAATTGTTCTTTAATCTCATTCCATGCAAAATCTATATCATTTTCTTTCGGATCCATACCACATACAGCAAATCTCAAAAAATTTTTACCTTTATGATTTGCTTGAATTAAATAAATCTTCTTTCTAGACATCAATGCATTCAATAATGCTGTTGTTAATTGATTATCACCTTTTGGACGGAAACATACTAAACCACAGCTTCGTTTAGCAACAATTTCAAATCTATCATCATAACGAATATAATTTTCAAATCGTTCTGCTAATAAAAAATGTTTTTTAACATGTGCTCTCAATCCATCAGCACCAATTGTTCTCAATGTAATCCATACTTTTAATGCACGAAAACGTCTACCTAATGGTATTTGCCAATGTCTATAGTCTGGTGAATGTTTTGATTGATTTTCATAATTATGTTTTAAATATATTCGATCAACATTAAAATTATCAACAATGTCACCAGCATTTTTTAACCACATTGCACAACAATCAAAATTAATCATCATCATTTTATGCATATTAAAATTTAATGAATCAACTTGATCTAAATCATTTAATAAATGAGATTCTTCAGGTAAACAAAATGCTGCACCAGCATATGCTGCATCAATATGTAACCATATATTATTTTCTTGACAAACTGGCGCTAATTCTGGTATATCATCAAAGGCACATGTACCGGTTGTACCTAATGTTGCTATACATATAATTGGTATTTTACCTTGTTTTATATCTTCATCAATAGCTTTTGCTAATACATCACCATGTAATATTAAATCATCACCAGTTGGTAATAATTTAATTGGTACACTAGCTAATAAACCAGCCTTTTCAACACAACTATTACTTTGATCACTTGAATATGCTATTAATTTTCCTCGTATTTCACTTTCACTTAATTCGGGTCGTTCAATTGTTAAACGTTTTACAGTTTTTTCACGTGCTGCTAATACAGCTACTAAAATTGCTTCACTAGCTGATCCTTGAATAACACCACCACCAGGACCATCAGATGAATTTAAAAATATTTCTGGTAAATTCAGAAATTTGGCAATCCAATCCATTACAATTACTTCAAGTTCAGTACATGCTGGACTACAAATCTACAAAACAAAATTGATAAAAAAAAAACAAAAAATTAATATTTAGTAGGTTTTTAACATTTTAACGAAACGTTTTGTAGTCTAAACGTTTTGCATATTAGCACTTCAGACTTTGTGATTATTTTTTTTATCTTATAACGTAATTAAAATTATAATCTAATTTAAATAATGATATAATCAAAAATATTTGGTAAATATTTATAATAATGCATTGACAGAATTTTTGATGGACCATTTAATTTATGCATATCAACGACAAAATTTGACGCTGTATCGCTGTAAAATCGCGCGGAAATCGCGTTGGTGTGGGTATACTCATAAGCCGCCATGTAAATAAATTGAGGGGAAAAAATCGTGTCGCTGCCGCAGAAAAAATCGCGCCGGTTTGGGGAGGCCTTTATTTAGTCCCGAATATAATAATAATATAATAATATGATCATAGTTACTATTATATTGACTAGACTTAACTACTTGTTGACTTTTTAATTTTAACAATGATTCGTTACTATTATATTGACTAGACAGCATAATGCATTTATTAAAGGGATATTAAAATAATATTTGGTAAAAAGAACAACTGATTTAATATTTTATTAGGCCAAAAGCCATAAATTAATTCCGGTCAGAATTTAAAAATATGTTTGTAACCAGTTTTTAGTTTTTGAAAGAAAAAAAAATTTCTTTGAACAATATTGTCAGAGTAGGGAGAAAGTTAATCAAAAATATTTTTGTAGAAGATTTATATTAATATGTTAATTAATGTTTTCAACATTAATTTTTGGGAAATTCAACTATAATGTTCACTTTTTATGGTATGTGGAATAGTAGTCAGCAATGTAAACGAAAAATATAATAATTTTTTTTGAGTAGATCTTATGTTATATACTGAAAGAGTTCGTTAGTGATTATTTAAAGTAATTATAATTTCGTCATATTTGAATTTACTATAGAATTTTTAAATTAAAATATGCTTATATTTTAATTGGTAGTCCAGGATATATAAACTATGTATACATATTTATCAAATTAAGATAATAATCTTTACCCAACTAAATCCAATAACACCAAATCCAGATGCAATCATTTCACCAACCATTGATGGATATGATGTTGCTGTTGGATAATATGCATGAAAATTTGGTGATTGCCAATGTGTTATACCGGGCATTATAACATTTTCAATGTCCTTTAATACTGTTTGCCAATTTTCTGAATTTTCTGGTAATTTTGTTGGTATTAATTTATGTAAATATCCTGGTGTTACAGATGGTAGTACATCACTATATATTTTAATATAATTAATTAGAACAACGAAAACGTCTATAATTTTTAAAAATAATTTTAATTACCGATCACGAATATTTTCCATATAATCAGCAATAAAATCAACTGCAGCTTTACCAAATTCCCTAAATTCACTTGGATTCATTATTATTATTTTTTAAATTTAATTTAATCCACTAAAAAAATCGTGCTTTGTTAGCTACAGCTTATAATTTATTATAATTAATTTATTGACACTCTCTCTTGTTAAGTAAATTATTTAATTTTTAAACTGATCACTATTTCGGTTAAGGAACGACTGGTTGTGAAAATCGCTTGAACGTTCAATATAAAGAATTTTTTTTTGTCGTTGAAAGATTTATAATACAAAAAGCTTTTTAATTTATGTTCTATTTGCGGTATTTCAGGTTTTATGCTAATTTTTCAGATAATCAAATAGTTGAGACGAACTTAATCAAATCAGAATTTTATTCATCGTGAAAGTCATCACGATATTATTTTATTATTGGGCCTTTAACACATTCACTGTTTATTAATTTATAGTTAGTTAAGTTTATCATAGTGAATTAAGCGAAACTTTTGAATATGTACAAAAAATTTAGTTATAACTTATTTTTATGACCAAAAAATATGATTCAGAAAACCATTTAACACTAGAACTACGAAGAATTGTTATATACCTATTTGTACCAAACCGGTCAAAATGATCAGTCGGTATACCACATACGTATCTCAGAAAAATGGGAGTGGGGTTGGGTACAAAATAATTGATATTTTTATTTAATACATAGATTTCGAAAAAGTTATAATATTATCCGAAAATATTTAAATGAAATTTAAAGAACATTTTTTTTTTGGAAACGGTCATTTTGACCGGTTTGTAGTTCTAGTGTTAAATAAAATTATTCTTTAGTAAATTAATTATAAGAACTAATTGTAAATGTGACATTAAAAAAATATATATATTAATATAAGTTTTTCAGGTAATTATATAAGCATAATTCACTTGAATAAAATTCAAGTAAGAAATAAAATTGTTGCGATATTCTTAGAGAGAGAAAATACACCAAAATATTTTGGTAATATTGTTTGTAGTAGTACTAAGTTAGAATTGTATAGAATATAGATTATAGAACGTTAGAATTGTATGTTAAAACTGGAACATTTTAATTTATATTTAAAATTAAAGTTAAATTAGTAACATTTTCATATTGATTTATCGTGACATTTGAATTAAAAATTATGTTTTAATCAATTTTAAGCTTCTTAATTTATTTTGGAAGAAATATAACAACTGATTTAATATTTTATTAGGCTAATTAAATGGTTAATTAAATTTCCGATTAAATCACAAAAAGTAATGCGAAACTATTTATGCATTAAATTATAATAATAAATTCGCATTACTCTAATAAAAATATTTTGCTGAAATTTGCAAAAATATTGTATACCAGAAGTAAATAATTATGATACGAGTATATTATTTAATATTTGTTTAAGTGTAAAATAAAGTAAAAATTGTGTTAAATATAAAAAAAATTGTAAATTATATATAATTATTAAATACAAATTGAATGACTGATGGTAAGCTAAATTAGTCTTTCTACAATTAAAATTAGTCATTTTACTTTTACAAAGCATATTTTTCTTCTAATTTAAATTTGTCTACATATTATTTGCTTTTGTCTATATTAGTAGACCGCGTTTGAGATGGTTGGACGCACTGACAGCTGATTCGGCACACTTATTCCTGACGGTCAATTGGTGAAACGCAGCCAGATGTAGAGATTCATGGAAGAGGAGTATAGAGGACGCTAAGGCTAGGTCTGTATCGCTATTAAAAGGAAAAGATATTATTAAGGATATGGATATAACTAAATATATTAGGAGTATTTCACAAAAATAATATTATAGACGTTCTTTTATTATACTAACCAACGTTCTTATTCAATTTTATTATGTAGCTTAATTTAAAAGTTAAATATAAATTATTTTAATGAAATAACAAGAGATTCAATAACTTTTACCAGATGTAAATGTTTTTTTTAAAGTAATATCTGATTATGTCACGATAAATCAAAAACTTTTGTTATATAACTTTAGAAATAAATAACAAAAATATTATTCACGACGAGTATAGAATTTACAATTTATGTACATATCTAATTTTTGATTCAGATATATCTATTTTCTAAGACAATTAAATTAGAAATTCATTAATATAAAAATGTGAATAATTTAATAATTATTACACCTGGTCAAAATTGGAATTTATTTTTATAATTAACAGAAATTTTTCCAATAAAATTAATTTATATAATATTAAATTGTGACCTATAATTAATTTTATGAAGGATAAAGTTAGTTACTATACATATATAATTATATTTTCAAAATTAATAATTCAAATTGTCAAGAAAATGCTTCCACGTTAAAAAGCTTTATAATTTTTTTTTAGATTATGTTCTTTTATTTACTTATATGTACATACTTATATTAACATATTCGTTATTAACATAAAAATTGAATAATAATTTTTGATTTAAATTTTAATATGGAAAGTCTTATAGTAAAACAAGTGTAATTTAATTAAATAAAGTTTAGTTGAATTAAATATTTTAATTAATAAATATTTTAATTTAATCTTGTAAATATCTGGTATAAGATAAGAGTATAAACAAGGGTAATAGAAAAATTTGAATTTAATTATAATATTTAATTACTATATAATAATTTAATATTAAATTATTCGTTTTTCACCTTTATATGATTGTTTAGATAGAACCTATAAATTAACGCTAAAGCACCGTTTTGGTACCACACAAGTGAACCTTAATTTGGATGGAAGTTATTTCGATTTATTGCGTTCTCTTGGTGGAGTGGAGTTCAAGGGTATTGTGTGGAAATGTCCCTTTTTCGGGTTTCATCTTCACAGCTAGGGCATGACTGATTATGTGGTCACATTCACACATTTTAATTTAATTTTTCAAAATAAATTGAATGTTTTTTTCAAATTAAATGAGCCGTTCTAAGAGTTCCAAGCTTGATTAGTTTTTAGTATATGTACAATTTTCTGAACGGCATAAGAAGGCTAAAAAGTAAATTTGAAAAATTATAAGTGTAAATTTAATTCTATAATTTTAATTATTTGACTGATGATGTTGTAAAACTGAAAAATTTTCAACATTAAAACCAAAACATAAAAAAAACACAATTTCTAGTCTATATTCATATTTACATTTATTTAATTTAAAATTAAACCTATATAATAAAACATATTCAATTTTCATTTGGGAATTGTAAACAAACTGTAATAAAATATTTTATTACATAATTGAAAATATAAACAGTGTGTTATCCAATACGCATTTTCAGAGAATAATACTTTACCAGGACAACGAAAAATCTTTCAATCCGTAGAAACTAAATTCAATTTTATAACAACCTTAGAAACGTTATTTATGTACAATAAAGATGGTTTATAAAAATCCCTCAAGCTAAATTTTGTTATCTTAAGAAATAAAATATAATTATTACCATAGAAATATTTTCATTTAGAGATTGAATGATGATATTTAAAGTAGTTTACTGATTGATGTTTTGTTTTCTTTAAAAAAAAACTTTAAATTGAAATTAAAAAAATTTAAAATGTAAAGCTCTTCAAAATTTTGTTTTTTTTGTAAATTCCAATTTCTTTAATAATTTTTTTTAATTAAATTTGTTTTAAAACAAAAATATGAAAAAATCGTTTGTATAGAATATTCATTAAAAGCCAACAGCAAAATGTTTTTTTTTTTCATATTCAGTATATGTGACACACATTTTTTTATACATTTCTGGAATTACTAAAGAATATTAAACTATCATCGCCAAAGTGTCCTTTATTTATACACTTATATATCCTCTTATTCTTTTGCATTTCGTATAATATTTCAATCTTAAATGGAATATTTTCAAATTGTCCTTTTTTTCTCTTGAAGGTAAAAAGTGTTTTTTGTTATTATATTTTTACTATATATAGAAAAATTTATAGTTTAACAATTTCAATTATTTTATACTTGCAATATACTTTTATATGAAAGTTTTGGTAAAAAAAAGTTAAAATATAAGGTAGAAGATATAATGACTGGCAAGATAAGAATTATAGATTTTAAAAATTGATTGAAAAAGCTTTGGTCGGTGTATACACACTGGTACTATCACTATATCGTCACTGTCATCTAATGGTGTATGTTTGTGTATGGTGTCACTGTCGTACAATTCATTTAATTCAAAATATATTGTTGACACAAGTTATTTAGTTAAATAAAGTTATACTCGTATACAAATTCAATTTACTGGTACGACAGTTTTGATATTAATATCACTGTCTCAATATATTGTACCAGGAACACTGTCTACTTATGTATATTGGAACAGTAACTGCGTGACAGTAAGCAGACAGTAAAGCAATACTGTCCGTATTCAAACAACGAGTTAATCTATAAGAGTAACTTTTTCATGACTATATTTGATTAGAAGATTATTACCGATTATTCCACTAAGTATACTACAAGCTATGGTATTGCATGACCATGGTATTGGTTGGCACTAAACTATAAAATTTTAATTAAATTTTTATTTCCTTATTGTAAGTATATGATAAAATTTTAACCATACCATTTAACCCAACGTTATTATTTTATATTAAAAATTTGTTGTACATATATAATTTGATAATGAAATATGAATAAAAAGGTCCGCATTATAGTTTACAAAACTTCTTTTAAATCAAATTTTATTTGACTAATTATCATTTGTAATATAGAAAACGAAACTAAAATGTGAAATCACGCGAATTTTTATTCTTCCCCCATATAATTATGGATAAAATATATTACCGAAAATTTTATTATAATTTTTATAATATCTTTGTTTATGGTAACCACAAAAATACTAATTTATACATTTGTTAAACTATTAATACCTAATAAATCACCCTTATAATTTAATGCTTTATATATTCTTAAAAATTATGATACCAAAACAAAATAAAATATTGATTTATTTAATAAATAATCTCTATCAGTATGCACTATAATTTCCCACACAAAATTTATTTAATTTATAATATATTATAGCTATTTGTCGTGACCTAGTAAACCTATAGTATAAATCAAATGTAAATTGGGGAAGAAAAAATGCAACAGAAAATTTTCATTCGTATAAGACAAAAAACAGTATTTATATACCCTCTGAAAAATGCGTATACGAAATGCAAATCATAGGAGTCATATCCTTTGTTTTTTTTTTTTTTGTTAATCAATTTTAATTTAATTTTTTATGTTCTAATATAATAAAGGATAAATTTTATTTTCCTTTTTTACTTTATTTTTCAGTCACGATACTGTCGGAATATTAAAACTTTCAGTATTTCATTATACTTCAAACTGAAAAGTCAGTCAGCTATTTCATAAAGGATATTTATAAATGGTAATTAATAATTTTTAAATAAATATTAATTGTGTATAAATTTGTGTATAAATAAAAAAGAAATTTAATTTATTATTTAGCAAGAACCAATACCAAAAAGAACACGTAAATATGTTGAAAAAGTATTTGAGGAAATTAAAGAAAAACCCGATGTTAAGGATATATTAATATTAAATTCATTTGGTAATCCAGTAATATCAACAATGAATGAAATGGAAAGTTTACAAAATGCGGGAATGTATGGTTCAGTACAACAAAAAGCTAAATACGTAACACAATTAATTGATCCAGAAGATGATGTATTATCATTTAGAATACGTACAAAATATCATGAAGTTATAATAACACCAGATGAAAAAATTACAATAATTGTATTTCAAGATCCAACTGATCAAATGCAAAGACAAATAAATGAATAATATTTAGAAAATAAATTATATATAATAAATAACTAATTAAAAAAAACTTTGAAATTTGTAAATAATTCTATAATTAATTCTGTAACCAACTAAATTTTCAAGAATTATTATTCAAAATTGCATGCAACTTATATATACATAAACATTATAATAATTATATTTTATTAGCCTGTTTTGAAATACATATAGAAATAGAATTGACATGCGTTATGGTGATGTATCATGATTAAAATACTTTAGTTAACTACTGTTGTCAGTGAAAATAAACATATTTATAAATGTGATATAAATAATAATATTAATTCACCAGACATTATTATATAGAAAAATCAATAGTAAATTTTTGATTTACCACACCATTTATAGGTTTGTGATGGTCAACGTATGAAAATGTTACCTTACTTCAACATTTTTTTTTTTTTTTTTTCAAAAATAAGAAAAAATTATAAAATTTCTAAAAAATTTCATATTTTTTTTATATACGTATATTAACGTATCCTTTTCTCCAAACAGTTTTTAGTTTTTTTTCGCCATCTTCAGTTCTTATCACTTTATTGCTTATATAGTATACTCTGTATATTGCATATATTCAGGACGCTCAAAAAAATTCCAATAGCAATTTCCCAAATTGAAAATATAGTGAAATTTTTTTATTCTTATATACAAAAGTTATTTTGTATGTAAAAAAAAATACTATCTATTTGCTATTTGCACATCAGCACACATTCAACAATCTAAATGGAAAAACTAAAGAGTTGTGAATATTTATTTTGTCTTGCTTAAGTGTATTTTTTGTTATTGCGACTTCAAGACTTCTTTTTGTTGTTTAGTTATAATGTCATTTTTTAACTTTTAGTGGTAAATTCTTCAAGTTTTTTGTTTGTCTAAAAATTAAATTGTAAATAGAAATTATTTTTCAATATTGGAAAATATTTAAATCGATTTTGTTTTTTTTAATATATAAATTATTTATAGTGCGCCATATTCAAGGATAATAAGAAAAAGATGAAATGAAGAAGAAATGCTGATATAAAATTATGTAGAAAAAATTACATTAAATTTTGAATTTTTTATTAAATTTGGAATTTATAGAATCTTAATATGAAATACTAATTATAAATGACTATTTGTGTGATTAAGATTAAAAATTTATAAAAAATTTCTCTGTCTCTCAGTAATTCATAAAATTTCCCTTTCATTATTACTGACGCCTGAAATTATGTTATTTAAATTTATATTTAAAGTTACACATATCTTTTTGAAGGTCAATAAAAATGAATACTTTCTTAATTATTATATGAAGTTCTACACTTAATTTTTACGAGATATACTTAAAGCAATATCCATCTTTAAATATAACTTCTCTGCACAACAATGATCAACCTTAAAACAGTCTCGTTTCTATATGACATGAACCCATATGGTTTAATTACATAAATATACTTTCGGGTTTGAATATTCTTTAATAAAGTTGGGTATCATCCATTAAAAGCAGGTGGTTTTTAGTAGAAAACTTTTGGTATTTTTGTTATTAAAAAAAAAAAGAAGATATAAATAAAATATATTGTTTTGTATAACGAATGTTGTGACACCGTTTGACTTTTAATGGCCTCTTATGTACCATTAGTATATATATATATAAAATTTTGTCTAATAAAGTTTCATGAGCTATAAAATAGTCTAGTGGTAATTAATTTTATGAAGATAATATAACAGTAACAAGAACAACAACGAAATAATAATAATAAAAATTACTTAACTTTTTTATTAAACTTTTAAAACTCTATGAACTTTCAGTAGTGACTTTTTAAAAATAAGTTTTTTTAATGTTTTTTTTTTTTGGTTTTAAATGAATTTTAAGGATTTAATCAATATTAATTTTTTTATAATCATATTAGTTGCGGCTTAGTAGAAGTAGAATATATATTATATTTGCTCCATTTACTCCATAAGGAAGAATTCATCTAACGATAAGTTAACTAGAAAAGGTCCTGGATAGTTTGCAGAGGCTGTTGCTAATATAATATGTACATAATCATTTTTTTATAGGCAATGTGAAGAAAATAAGTACCGATCAAATTGACAATTGATACGATTAGTCGATATGCTTTGAAATTTTTTTGAAGCCATCGACGAGATAACACTTTTAGGCATTAGGCCTTTTTAAAATATCAATTATATATTTATTATATTTTGGGTGAAAACTACAACTAGTTTAAACTGATTTTGTTATCCTCTTTCATATATTTCTTTAAGTAACTCTATTCATCTGTACCAAATTATTAAAGAAATTTTCTTCACCCAGGATTTTCTTTTAGCTTTTTTTTCTTTTCCTTTCAATTATTTCTTTAATTCCAATATATTTTCTTAGTTTATAATAATTTTTTTTTCTGTCTTGACTGCTAGTTTCACTTATCAGTGATAATTTCCCATTTGAGACACTCATGATCCCACAATTTCAACACTAAAGTATTCAAAATTATTATATAAGACTAAAATATTTACCATAAGGATATATCTACCTATATATATAATACGGTTTAGTTTACATATTAATATAGATTGGAAGATGTCGAAAAAGAAAATAAAAGAAAATCGAAGTAAGGAAATTCTTTTGTTAAATTTCTTCTTTATTATTTTTTTTTACCCTACTAATACGTTAATAATTAATCCATTGTGTTTCCCTATACCAAACGAATACAATAGTTATAAATACATAATAACCGAAAAAAAGGATCTCTTTATATTCTTTATGTTATATATTTATATATAAAAAAGAAATCTTCATCTGATTAGATACATAGCATGAAGGAACTAAAGATTTTCTCCTGTACGTACATTTTTTTCCGATTCTTTTGGGGTTTTAACCTTTTATGACACAACAAACGGTGGAAAGTAGATATGGGTTCCATTAAAGATTTCGAACTTTTACTGAATGTATACGGAAGAGATTTTTCTTTAGTATACATAAACATGGTTTGGGGTCTGGAAAGAATTTATATACTTTATAATTGAAAGATATCCGTTTTTTTCTGTTGTATTTTCATTTTCATCCTCAGTTTTTGTTTTTGTTTTTGCGTAAAATCAAGAATTTCTTATATACCAGATATTTAAGGATATTACATATATGAAAAAAAACCATATAACTATATACCATAAATAACAATTTTTATTGGTAGAGACTGGTATAATATATTTTAAGAAAGTTTTCAATGATTTCTTATAGATTAGACAATGTTTTCTTCTTCTTGTTTTATTTTTTTTTTTGTATTCTTGACTTTGATTTTATTTGACAGCTTAAAGATTGATGATGTTGCACAATAATTTTATTTTCTGGATTTTTGAAAAATTGAATATAAAAATTTAAGTTGTTTTTTTTTGTTCCTGAAATGATGAAGAAAAAAGTTAAATGAAATTTTTTATTAATAATTTATTAGATTAATTAAATAGTTTTGGCCATGTATACATAAATTTAATAGCAAAATTATTAATTATAAATAATAATTTTAAACATCTTTTTGGATATTTTATATTTGGAAATTTATAAACTAAAAAAAAAAAAACCATTTTGATTAAAGTTACTCTTGAATAATTAGTTGTATTTTTTAGTATTAAATATCATGAAATATGAACAAATATGAATAATTTACAAAAAAATTTTTAATATACTAAATGTTTGAAAAATGAAAATGTGAAAGTAACAGCGTACATGATTAATTTTATTCAATAATACTAAATTTTAAGGATTATTTAGAAGCTCTTAGTAATTTCTACACCTTTTTAACAATCTGAAAACCAAAGTATATCATTAGAAATAAAAAGTATAATTGTATCGAAAGTGGAGCATAAAATATTTGCCGTTTTTCATAAAAATAAAATTATTTTGTAATCCTGGTCAATCTGGATTCTGGGATGCTCTATCGAAATATTAATATATTTTTGTTAAATTTTTTAATACGTGTATTTAATTACATTTTTACTGGACGATTACAGTGTAAATTATTATTTATTTTTATTATTTATTATATTATTTATTAAAAAAATTTGAACATTATAAGTTGACAATAAATTTTAACAAGAGTACAATATGATTTGGTGTTTGACAATCAATTTAATTTACAATCAAAAGATGCCAAGATAATTCTTTAAATTTCTTCTAACTATAAATAAATTTCTTCAAAAAATTATTAATAATCTTTGAAAATATAAATAATGTAAATGATTATGAAAAATTTTCTTATAAATATTTTTGTACAAAAATTTATTAAAAAAATTATATATCATTTCTTTTTTAAGTATTTTCCATATTATTAAAAAGTCTTAAAAAAAAATTGATTAAGAAAAAAAAAACAAAAAAATTATCCACAGATTTTTTTATCCTTACTCCCACATTTTGTGGTGAAAATATTTGGTAAACTTTGTTTTTTTTTTTATTTTGCTTTATGGATGACAACATAGAAAAAAAAAATATCACAAAAAAAAATTAACCAAAATTTATGAGGATATGTGGGAGACATAATAAATTTCTTTTATATCTTATTCTATATATTTACCCCATCTGATAAATACATGTACATATATGTATGTCGGTGGGGTACAACATACAGAAAAAAAAACAAAAAAACATTACAAATATAAAAAAGGATCATTTTTTTAATAAAGGATAATTTTTTTATTTTTCCTATTAATTTTTAAATATATTTCTGTCCAAATTTATGCTTAAAAAATTCTCTCTCAATTTCAAAAAGATAAACCATTAAAAATGTTTTTTTTAGAATTCATTTTACTAAATTCTTTTTTTTTTAAATTCTTTTACAAACTTTTTTTGTTTGCTAGAATTTTCCTAATAATTATTTTCCCATTTATACCTGAACACAAAAAAAAAAGTTATTAATTTGTAATTTTTTGATTAGGAAATTTTTTTTTTTTGTAGAAAAAAAAATATTGATGATATTTTTAATTTTCTCCCCAATTTGCAACAAAAAAAAAATGTAGCTAATTTTGTTGGTTTTTTTTTATGTTTTGTAATGAAATCCTTTTTGTATCAATAGATTATTTGAAAATTTTTTATTAAAACTTTTTTAAGAATTTTCCTTTCACTTTACAAGAGAATTTTGTTGTTGTTGATTTTTCCAACTATGATTAAAAGCTTATAAATGATAAAACTTTATAGTACCAGTATATTTTACTAGGTTTATAATACTAAATTCTGCATACAGCATGAAGGAATTTTTTAATGATAGATTTCAATTTTTACATTTATATAAAAAAAAGTTATATGGAAAATCATTCTTCCGCGATTTTTTTTTTAATCAGGCCATTCGTGAACGAAGATAGAGAAGAATTAAATGTTGATGGGTAATTTTTGAATTCAGGAATTAAAATTTAATAGTTAATATATATACAAGGTTATTAAAAAATAGAAAAGGATTAAAATTGGTTAATAATTTACACTAACGATATTACAGAATAAAAGGACTTTTTTAGAATTGAAAATTATAATGATTTGTCGGATATTTTTAAGATTTTAATATTTTTACCAATATGAATTTGAAAAAATAATTTTTCGGGTTCTAGAAGGGTTTGATCAATATAAAACTACTAAATTAACAAAGCTTACAATACAGCAAATATGCTGTGTACAGAATATAAATTGGTTTTTCCGGGCAATCGCCCAAACTCTCGACAAAAAATTGTTCAATTCAAACAGTTTTTTCCGTTTCTTGGGTAGCCTACGGAGAGTTATATATCCGGAAAGTAAAAGTTTGTTTAATTCCTGAAGGATTATTGGAAATTAATTGACTAATTGTGCAGGTACAATTTCCTAATTATTATAACTTTATGATAATCAGCTAATTGTACTTACAAAATTAGTCAATTAATTTTCAATAATCATCCAGGAATTAAACTTATACTTTACGAATATATTACACTCCATAGGCTACCATGTATTTTTCAAATAATTAATACAAAAAAACTTAATTTCACATAAAAAATATTTGTGATTTCACTTCTTACTTTAATTGGCAAATTGCAATAGTCATCTTATTTAATTTATTTACTTATTAAAAACCTATATCAAAATATTCTTCAATTTTTTCCTTAAACAATCTGTAGACTATCCTATATAATACAATTACACATACTTACTTATATAATACTTTCGAATCAGTGCTTTTTTTTTTATATACGAATTATAGGTACAATATTTTTTATCCGTTTTCAGTTACTGACAAAATCTCTCATGGGATTTCATTTTATTCGAAACGAGTAATTTTTAAATATTTTCTATTTTATCCTCCTACATATACATGTAATACTCGGTAAGATCCTTCGAATATTATTTATAGAATTTAAGGTTCGATGAGTATTTAATGTAGTATATCCTTTTATAATAAGGATTTCTTTTCTTTTTTTTTTAATTTTCAATTTCCATTATCTGCTTTAAAATATTATAAGAAAAGAAAATTTTGTCTAAAAACTTAAATTTTCTATTTTTTTTAACATTAAAGTTTTGATCATAAATTTTTTTTTATGTCTAAAGGATTAAAGTTAAATTTTAAATTTTTTTTATTTTTAATAATTTCATAAATAGAAAATGTATATAAATAATTTTATTTTTGGAAAACTTTAAAATTTGTCTTTCATATTTTTTTTTGTGTGACTTTTAATATCAAAGGATTTTTTTTCTATAAAATGTGTTCACATTTTATATCCTCTTTCTCTTTATTATTTCTATTTTAATTTTGTTGTATTATGATATATAAAAATATATATACATTGTATATATATAAATCATATTTATTATATGAATATCCTTTTTGAATGTTTTACTTTTATTTCAATATTTCTGGGTAATACAATACATGATATTTGTTTGTTTGTTTTTTTTTGTATATAATATTTTTGTTTTGTAGCTTTGTTATTTTTGTGTATGTTCAAGGGTCGAAACCCTAAAACTTTATGACATCCTTTTATAGTGGTTCCATCATAGGAAAATTGACAAAACTAACTATATGAAATCCATAAAGTTATCCCTTATGTTTTTCAAATTTTTTACTTTGTAGATATAAAAAAAATAGGAAAATATCCTTTTTTGTATTATCATGGATTTTTGAAGTATTATTATTATATATAGTATATCCTTTGGTATATAAATGTATTAGTATTACAAATATATATATACAGAAGAGGAAATGTTTTTAAGTTATATAAAATTAATGTTATATAAAACGGAAATATTATATACAATATATCTACATATCTTATATAATTATAACCTATGAGATATTCTGCAAAAATCTTCATAATTTACCAAATATGTTTCTTATATTGTGGCCAGATTGAAAGGTTTTTCTTCTTTAATGTTATCCAAGTCAAAGTTGGTAAAAACGAACTGTTGAATCACGAAATACATTAGCTGTAAATACAAAATGGAAAATTGAATATATCTAATTCGTAATGGTTTTAAAAAAATTAATAAATTTTTTCGATATTTCCTTTGATAATTCGCTCTATGTCAATTAACTACTTACTCAATTTTAACTAAACAAATGTTTGCAATACTCGTATCTCCATAAATTCTTTAATTTTATATTTAAAAATTTACAATTCCAATATTTTTGTAAGGACAATTTATATTGGATCACAATTCAATTCAAATTTATATTGTCGTATGCTAAGTTCAAATTCTTCTAATTCGATATAAAATCATTATTAAGGTTAACACATTTAATATCCTCCATCACCACACCAGAATAGTCTTCCATTTTGTTACTTAATTTAAATAGAAAAAAAACTAAAAATTAATAAAAGAGATTTTCCTAACCTAGAATATTGTCAGATTAATTTTAAAATATTTTCAAAAATTATTTTATATTTTAAAAATTGATCCTTACATAAAAATGAATTACATTAGAATAACCCATAATTTTTATTTGATAAATAAATATGTACATATAAAACAGTTTTCGATATAAAATCCAGTTTTAGTAGAAACCTTACAGAATCACCTATTCAATATAAAGGATTTAAATGGAATCAAGTAAATTTATCTCATATAATAAAAATGTATATATACATCTAACTTAGTGGTTTCTATAACTTTTACTACATTATATAAAATAAATTATCTTTTATGAGATCAACTGTTAAAATCACAATCATAAAATATCCTTTAAATTTTGTTTAAGTTTATTAATAATTTTTATAAAAAGGTTTTTTTGTTTAAAATGATTTAAATTATGTCCTTAAATCCAGCACTGTTTATATTTCAGTACAACAAAAGATAATATATTATGGTTTCCATGACAGCCATCTTTGATAAGCTTTAGAGACTTTTCGAAGGACTTTTTTTCACTATCTATATAAAGTTTGTATACAGATAAATAACAGTATTATCTTTGTATCCTACAGAACACCAAACAGAAAAAATTCCATGTACCATATATATAAAGTTTAAAAAGCCTAAAATGTTGTTGGTTATCTTTTATCCTTTGCAGTGGTTGATTTTCAACTATGTAGGTAAATGGTGGTTAATTCTGTCGCACATAAAAAAATGAATAAAATAATCTTTTGGAATAGAAATTAGGCTTTTTTAATAACCATAGATTTTGTATCAAGGACTTTTGTGCCCTTAAAAGCAGACATTATTATTGTCTGTATGCACAAAAAATATATATGTTTATATTGTATTTTTTATGATTTTTTCAGATCATTAAAGAGAAAAAATTTAAAAAATTTTTAAATTTACCTGTAAAATGTTTATATCTATAAAAATATTTCCGGTTTTGTCTGTATAAAGGACGAATTTTTATAAAGATAAAGTCAACTCAATATAATGAAAAGTAAATATGATACCTTAAGGATATCTTTCTTTTTCTGTTTAAATGCAATTTTATAGTGATTTTAAAATAATAAAAATCAAGAAAAATTATTTTAACCTAGAATTTTTATTTGGTTTTTTTATTTTTCTTAAAAATTTATTAAGATTTCTTTTTTTTTTATTATCATTTTTTTACGAGATAGTAAAATATGAAAAACACTTAAATCCTTTTTGTATATAAACTTTATTTTATTTTTTCCATTTCTTTTTTTACAACTTTCAATGTGAAAATTTTCTATTTTTCTTTTAGTATATTTTAGTATTCTTTCTGGCGCTGGATCACAAAATTGTCTAAAAGAATTTTGTCATTTTGGATTATTGAATTAAAAAAAACATTTTTGTTTTGGGTTTGTGTGCCAGATAAATGGAATGTAGAATTTAAAAAAAAAAATTAATATTGCATATTTTTAGGAATTTTTTTTTGAAATTATAAAATTAAATTACATTATTTAAAATTCAATTTAAAATTATAAATTTAAATTTAATTTTGTTTTTGTAACAAAAATATATAAATTTTTATGTTTTTGGATATTTTATGACCATTTTTTTTATATACATATATAATTTAATTTTTAATTAATTACCGTATACGTATAGTGTTACCTAGCGTAAAAAATGGGAACGTTAGGTTATATATTTTATGAAACATTTAAAAGAATAAATAATATTCTTTTAAAAAAACGAAACATAATTATTCTTTATGTCCTTTACCAATTTTCATAATATAAGAATTTAAAGGTGATAGTATATAAAAGACTGTAACACTATTTATTGTAATCGTCTCTATAAGTATGAAAATCGTTACACATTATGTTGAACCCTTTAATTTTTCCTCAATTTTAAATACTGATTCAGCTTATTTAAAAAAGACTTAACCTACAGCATAACTAATATTTCGGATGCCACAAAATCCAGTCTTTGAAGTATTTCATATTTTATAGTTTTCAATCCTATTTTCACGAAATTTTTTAATAAAGCTTGTCTGTTAAATACTTAGAAAACGTAGACAATTTTCAAAAACATCTAATAATAAATTAAATTTGTACTACTTAATTTATCATAATCCCGACAAGCATCATATTTTTCAATATCCTTAATATAATTATATTTTAACACTTTTCCAAAAATAAACATTTTCTCTCTCTAGAAACTATTTAGCAAATACAAAAAAAAAAACTTTTCTTCCCACATTATTCAAAATCATTCAAATCCCCACAAACATGACATAATAATATATTTCATAAAAGTTTTTTTCTTTATCCCCCCAAAAACCAACACAACAAAATTCTCATTATACTGTGTGTAGTTTGTAGTATACCTTTCACTATATACTTACAAAGAAATATGCAAATTATATTTCATCATAAATATAAATAAAAATATATATAAAAAAAATCGCTTAAATGCGTTTGCCTCTTAAGTGCAACATTTTACTATTTAAATTATATAAATAAAATTTAAAAGCGCATAATTTTTTAAACATTTTTTTCATATTGTTTTTTTTTGTTACTATATAAATAAAATTTAGTAACGAATTTTTGTAATATAATAAAGAAAAAATTTTAAATAAATGCTCTCAATAATAATAACTGAAAAAATAAAATAAAAAAAAATTCTACTACATAAAAAATACTTGCAAAATAAATATTACAAAGATAAAATTAAATGAATTAAGGTTTGCAATTCATCCAATACACAAATATGCACTTACTACTATATTAGAATAAAGTAGAATTTTTTTTTTATGATGGTCCAAAAATGTTGATATAGATTGTCATATTAGTAGGCAACCCCATTTTATTTTTATTTATTTTTTTTGCAACATATTTTACAACATTAAAAAAAATACACACAAATATTTACACAAAAAAAAAGAATTCTTTTTAAAATACTTAGAGACGAGATATTGTATATGGAGGGTGGTAAAAAAAAATGTTGTTGTTGTTGTTGTTATTGTCACATATAAACTGGTCTTTAGGGGTTGAAAGAAAATATCGAAATGGATACCACAAAAAAAAAATACTTCTACAATACATTATATATAAAAAATTTTCCTGATAAGAAAACCACCCCATTTCCTATATATTTTCAATATATGCTTACTTACTTTACTTACGAACCCCCTTTTACATTTGTATATATATACACAAATAAACCATTTTGTGTGTAAACAAAATTTTTGCGAGAGAGCAAGAGAATTCCTTCTTTTTTTCTTTTGTATTTGTAGAAAATTTTTAAAAGGAAAATGAGAGTTTTTCCATTTATTAATATAAAATGGTTCGTTGTGTTCATTTATTTGTGTAACCAGAATTTTGCTTACCAATACATGTTTATTAAACAAACAATGTTTTCAGACTCAATATTTTTTGAGTAGGCGTGATTGGTAATATGTTCTCAATATTTCTTATAATTATAAAGATACAAAAGAAATTTCCTCCATAATGATTAGGGTGGAGCTTTATAGAATTGCGCGCATTCAAAGTTCAAAAGGGGTAAAAAAAAATATTCTTTTATAGTATAATATAGAAAAGTGGAAATATTAATTATTTCATATTATGAGCATGCGTAAACTTTCCAGGACATTTTTCTTCTGTTTAATGTATAAAAAAAAAATGAAAATCAAAATGAATATTTTTTTTTTTCGAAATTATTGTAGAAGTTCGTTAAAAGGAAACCAAAAATAATTTCTTTTTTTTTTGTAAATATTTTATTTCTGCTTAACGAAAATCGTAATTTTTATTTTATAAATATAATATAAAAGAAGGACTTATAGTAAGGATTAAATTTTTGTATATATATATATATATAAATATATATGTGTATATAGCTATAACCATTAAAGATATAAAATCCTGTCGATTGAAATAATTCTTATTCTTTTTGAAAGTGTTAAGAAAGTCTGGGTGTTTAGTTCATGTTATTGGTATAAAGGATAATAAAATACAAAAAAAAAAATCGACTATATACAGATAGTAAATTAAGGATCTTTACACCATTTCTTCTTTGTCCTATATTATTTGATAAATTTATTTACAATATGTATGTATATAAAAGGATAATTTTCTTTTCATTTCTCTTTTTTTTTTTTGTGCACAAAAGACCACAAAATTGGACATTTATGTTGTAAGAATATCCTTAAAGCATTTTATTTTTTATTTTAAGTACTTAATTTGTATTGGCATTTTTCCTAATGAACTTTTATTTTCCTATTACATATAATATATTTTTTTTTTTGTGTGTTGATCAAAAAAAGGACATTTTCAGGATTATAATATATTCGTATATATTAATGAAATTTAATATAAAAGGATATATATTTTTTTTGTGTTAATATATTCAAGTGTTTTTGAAATCTAGTTTGTTTTTTCTTTGGTTTTATTCATATACACGTGGTATTAGTGAGGTTTTATTTTGTGATTCCTTTTTTTTTCACATAAACATAAATATATACATATATATTTTAACATACATATACATATGATAATATACAATAAATATATAGAATATATATATATATATATATAAATGATTATCAAGACTCAAAATGTGACATGAAGTGCGCAAATAAGTGATGACAAATTTCCAAATGAACAAGTGAATATAAAATAAGGAATAACACATAAATATACAAATATTAAATATATATAAAAATAAAAATATTGAAAATATTTCAAAATTTAAGCATAGAAAATAGAAATGAAAATGGGAAAAATAAATAAAGTTTTTTATTTTATTTTGTGTATAGTATGAAAAACACTTAATAGGTAAATAATAAAATAGATTTAAAAAAAAAAAAAAAATAGAAATCATATGAAAAGTTTTTGGTTTGAAGCTTCATCGCCTCAGTTGATAAAAGTTATTTGATGTGAAAACATTTCCGGTTTTATGATATTTTCAAAAACTTGAATAAAAAAAACTATTCATTGAAAAATGAGATTTGTTACGTTTTAAATATAAAATTTTTGTAAATTTTGAAAATTAAAATTAAAATTTATCATTTTTGTTTAGTTTTAACCGGCGGTAAAAATTTTGATAAAAATATCGAAAGTGTAAAATATTTTAATTTAATTTTTATGTGTGTAAATCTAAATTTTTGTAATTTAATTTAAAAATTTTTTATAAAATCTAATAAAATTTAATCATATTTTATTACAAAATTAAAGGAATTTAAATATATTTATAAATTATTTTAAAATTATTACTAAATGGTATTGGTATAAATAAATTATTAAGCATATTTATTGGTTAATTTTATGAATTAAGCAATGGAATAAATTATATTTTTAATTAAATTTTGAGGAGTACAATATTTAAAATAATTTTCAGACTATACCGGAAAATTGAATTAATTCTAATTTTAAGTGAATTTATATTTCGTTATTGGTCTAAGTTTTAAATTGGCCAAAGGCTATTTAAACCAAGTTTATAGAAAAAGTGTTAAAAATTCCTTATTTCATAATCAATTTATGTATGTATGTTAGTTAGTTGATCAGTTTTAACACCTTTCCTTTTAAACTGGTCCTAATCAAAGAATAATAACAATAATCGATAATTTTTGCAAAATATATAATAAATTGACTATGGAATTAAGGATTTGTTAAATCACTGATTTAACAAATCCTTAGTGTCCTATAATTAAACAAAGTTTTCGTATAATCCTTATGATATTTTCTGAAAATTTTCTTAAATAGCGCAATAATTCTAAAAAAATCTCCTATATATTTTTCCAGCAATTAAAATTATTTAAAAAATATTAGTTATATTAAAAAACTGATTAAAATTATCTTTTATAGGATTTATATAATTTTTCTATTTTAAAATTGTCATTAATTTATTAATTTTATTGATAAACTTTGATACACGTTTTTACCCTCAAATTAAATGCAGATTACTTGCATAATTTCATACATTTTGTGAAATTACTTGCATAATTTCATACAAAATACCATTATGAATTTACAAAAATAAAATTATTATCATTATTTTTTATAATAAATTCCCAAAAGATAAAAAAAAAGTATAATAAAAAATCTTAATTAAACCAAAACAACAACAAAAAATAATATAAAACAAAAATTAAACTAAAATAACAAACATATTTTTTGTTATTAATTATGTAAAAATAACGATCTGATAATGAATGGAAAAACTCAATTCAAATCATTAGTTTTTATGTTAATGACTCAATTTAAAATAAAGCTCAGCTGGTCAATTATTTTTTTTTTTTGCTTCAGACAAGTAATTTCTCCCCTTTTTACGGAATAATTCTATAATGATAATAATTTTCCCTATTTTCTTTTCAATATCAAGTAAAATGGGTAAGGAAAATTGACTTTTATGTAAGGAAAATTGAAAGTTTTGTTTAATAAAACTTTTTTTATTGACATTAGACAAGTTTGGGAAGAAGAAAATCTTTTGGGAAATACTAATTACATTTTAGCTTTGATTTTCTATATCAGATTTACCGACGGCTTATAATCAAATATTTTAAAAATGAAAATATCAACGGAATTGTGAAAATTGCATGTATATATAAAAATGATAAAAAATAAATTGAAAATTTTCTTTGTATACCAAAAAAAAAAAGATTTACTCACAAATACATTTACATAATATTAGAATTTATTTTTTTTATTTTTATTATTATCATTACAAAAAAAATACTCTCTTACCCTTATTGCTTTGATATTTCTATGGAAGCTTAGCCGTGGGTCCTACTCAACTGATATAGACAATAAACAGATACTACCAAGGTGATAAGCTACTTTTATATTTTTTACAATTTGAAAAAAGTGAATAATAATAATAATAAAAAAAATATTATATTTTATTTGTAGAGAATCTTACTCATAATTTCTTTGTTATCACAAATTAATATAGTATACTTACTCTTCCAATACAGTATAATGGGGTAATTTTTTTGAAGAAATTTTGATAACATTTTGATAGGAAATTATAATTAATAGAATAGAAAATACAGAATTTTGTTAATAGAAAAAATAATTTTGTAATTTTAAAATTGGAAAATTAGACTTCTTATTTTTTAGTTTTAATGTGATAAGATATTAAAATGTTAGTGATATATGTACTTGATTTATATGTGGTGTTTCACGAATTATAACTTACTACCTTTTCTAGATAAAGTAATTTTCTAACAGAGTGGACTTTTCATTGAAATTTTTGAAATAATTCCAATTTGTCGATTGTATAATTGAGCCGTTGATTTTGAAAGTGGGCAAGTCCATTTTGAAAAAATTGACCTTTCCCACTTTCGAAATGAACGCATTTGAAAAATAATTGACCAAAAAAATTACTACATAGTTACAAATTTATACAGATATATTAAATATATTTATTGTGAATTGAAATTGATTAAAAATAAAAAGTTTATATTATAATTTGTAATAAATTTTAGCTTTAACTAATTTTATTCACAAAATGGACTTGCTCCACTTTCAAAATCAACGGCTCAATTATAAGTAGAATTTCTGTTTGTAGTACAATGTAGTAAAATACAAGTCCGTGTAGTACAATACATATCCGTACTTTCCTCACTATCATACAAATTTTTTCTAGACTTATCTACCTTGCCAATATAAAACTAATTTGTATAATTCAAAACAAGACGAGTTTTAAATTTTAACTGAGCCAAAAATTTAGCTATATCTGAGACAAAAGACATGATCATTTCTCTTACCATTTGGCATATAAAGTGTTATAAGCATATATACAGTATTTAACCCTCTCGCTGCCAATGCAGTTTTCGTAAAACTAACCCAGCAGGCCAGTGCACATTTTATGTATTTTTATGTATTACGAGTTATATCATATTTTGTCACTACTTCATTCCATTCTCTGTGCCACAATGAAAGAATCTAATTTTGGTACAAACTAAAACCATAACAAATTAAATTTACTTCTCCTTTAACAAAATTTTAAAAATACCCGCCAAAGCTACCCTCAATACCTGTACTCAACATTATTTTTATTCACTGATGTTGTATACTCTGTTTAGTATACGTAAAAAAAAAAAACAAAACAAAAAAAATATTGATAAGAATTGGGTTTCTTCAATTTTTGAGAAACAAAAACAAAAAAAATATATATATATTAAACTTAGCTATACTAGTATAACATTTTGCATGCTTTATATACGCTCATAATAATTTCAGTCGATTTAAACATTGATCGCGTCGATATCATTGTCTTTAAATATATTATTATACTATTCCTTTATTTATTGTGCAATTTATTTCCCATCAATAATGAAAATTTAATTTATTTAAAAAAACTACATTAACTTTTATATAGAAAGTGAAAAATTGCATCATAAAAATTTTATTTGCAAAAAAAAAAAATGATTTAATTAAAAAAAAAATTACGCGTAAATTTAATTTTAATCTTTTTAAAATCTTTAAAATTAATTTTTATTTCTTTTTAGTGTTAAATATAGTCAAAAGATGATTATAAGTCAATAATACAAATAAAAAATATATCTGTAATAAATAATGATTTGTATATAAATGATTTTTTTATTTCAAAATCGTATAGTCTGACTTATTACATATAATTCGAAATTGCAAATAAATATAAAATATAAATATATTACGTTATCTCGAAAATTGCAAAATATAAAAAAATTTTCTGATTTCACAGGAAATCCAAATGAAAAAAAAAAAATAAATAAAATATAATATTATTAAATAATAAAATTATTTGTTTTTAGTGATATATATAAAAAAAAAAAATTTCAAGTGGACGCACTCTAAACTAAAAAAAAAAAATGATAACAAATAAATAACTAAAAAAAAAATATCTATTCTAACTTAATCAATTAATAAAATAAAATACAAGTTATTATTTTTCGCAAATTATAAATATTAAAATAATTTAAATGTGCTATAAAGAAAAAGTGTTTGCAAAATATTAAATGTGAAAATTTTATACCATAAAATTGAAAATTTTTTTTTTTTTTTTAAAAATAAAATAAATGTCAGTTTGTATAACATCAACAAGTAGTAATCAAAATATTTATGGTAATATACATTTTAATGTACAACAACAGCCAACAACAACAAATATGTCTATAGCACATATGCCACAATTAGCATCAACAATGATGCAATCATTGGTACAAACACAATCATTACAACCATCATCAATACCATCATTATTACCACAATCTACATCACATCATCATCATCATCATCATTTACATCAATTACCAACATCGTTAATATCAGCTGGTTTAGATAATCATATACAACATCATAATAGTCCACTTAGTAATCATCATCATCAACAACAACAACAAAATCATCATATTCAGCTTCAACAGCAATTACAACAAAATTTACCACCACAAGAGCCTCAACAAAATCATCATTTACATCATATGCCACATCTGCATTTGCAACAGCAGCCACAACAACAATCTGTCCATCCTGCTCAACAATCACCATTAAATTTACAACATCAACATAGAACAAATTCAATATTAAATACAACATCTGATATAATAACAACAACAACAGCAACAACAAGAACAAATAATAATAATAATACTGATCATGTTGGAGATGAACCAAATTCGGATATGTTATTAGCTTTGATTAGTCGTAATAAAACATTAGAAGGTAAGATTTTTTCTTTTATCCTTTTTGCCAAATTAATTATTCATTTAGTGTAGAGAAGGGCAAAAAAAAAAATGAAATCTTAAGGAAATCTTAAGAAAAACTATTTTCATCTTAATGAATATTTATTATAATATTTTATTTTTAGTGGGTGTGAGGATGGTTAATTATTTAAGGGTTGGAGTAAATAAAGTATATGAACGATGAAATTAAATCAATTAAATATTTTTCTTATGGAAATTTTTCTCATGGATTTTCGGTTTCGTTTTACGAAATAGAAATTGAAAAAGGACTAAATAAAATAATATTATGAAAATGAAAATGAAAGGAAAATAGGATTTTTATTTGTTTTTATAAATCGATGGGGATGGAAATAAAACTTACTTATTTTCAAAAGTTTTTCATAAAAAGTAAATTTGTGTAATTTTGTAAAATTACTTTTTAAAAGCATAGACGTTATAACAAATTCCGATAACAGGTCATTTTAGATTTTGCTTAGCAATGAATTTTATAAAATTCCCCAAAATACAAAATATTATATTTAATTCACAATTTACAGCATTTTTCAGGATAAATCTAACTTGTAAATAATCAGAAATTTAAATGTAAATTCTCTTTTATTTTGATCTCTGATTGATCTCTGAGTTTTCTTTGGAAATTTGAAATAATATTTTTTTAATTATAATTTTATAAATTCAAATTTAAATATTAGATTAATATTTATGCCATGTTTAATTCTATTCATTTATTTATTTTGTCGACATCTTTAATGTCACCTTATTAGATAATTGACGTCATTTCGTCTATGATTTAGAAATTATCTTCAAATTGTGTATGACAAACTATATTCTTTATTTTGATTAGCTATTTATATGTAGTTCATCACAATAATTTTCATAATTTTGTGAAATTATGCAAAATTATTTACATATGTGGAAAATAATACTTGAGACCTTGAAATTTAGGGGTTAAAATTTAAAATTAAATATTATTGAAATTATTATTTTAATTAAATCTCAATATTTTTTATTTATTTTTGATTAGTTGTCGGGAAAAACCCAAATTTACTAATCAATTTGTGTACCCAATATTATTGGAAATTTATTTAAAATATAATTTACTTATAAAAATAGTCTAAAAAATTTTAATCTGATTTTGTTCATCCAGCCAGATAAAAAATTTCTAATTTACCAAAAAAAATCTTCATATTATATACTTAATTTTTTATATAGTTTCCTTTACAAAAATTATTGTAACCTTAATTAAAATCAACTCATCCACATAATAATACTTAATTCTCTCTCTTTATATCATTCACAATAAAGGATATATAATATAATTTCCTTCAAATACTAACATCCGTAGCACCAGTTGATTTCCAAACTTAACTTCTATACAAAAAAAAAAATGAAAAAAAAACATTCATTATTGCAACATAAGATGATTTTTCATCAGGTCCCTTGTCCTCAAACCATAAACAAAATTTATTTAAGGACGGAAATGTTATGCATGTCCGGCGCGTGCTATAATTTACCTCCTAAATTACTTTACCCCAGTTATCAATTTTCAACAAATATACAATTTTCAACAAGCAGTTTTTCTTATCCACCCCAAATCATATTACTCTGAATTTAATAATAATTATTTTTTTGTTTGTTTGAAAAGGGGTGTAAAATGCATAAACGTATGCATTACTTGATTTTTATAGATTTTTTTTTTGTATATTGTATTATAAATTTGCCGCAACCTGACACTTTTTCTTTTGAATCATTCTTGGTTATAAGGAATTTGTCATATAATTATTATATCCGGGTAGTCAGCGTATCCTTTAATATAAATATTTTAAATATTTTGGTTTTTCAAAGCCATATATATCCGAACATTATCCAATCACAACATATGGTCTAGAAATGATACTATATGTACTTTTAAAGTCAAAAATATTAAATTCTTTCTATGTATAAATAGTAAAAATATTAACTTTGAAATAATATTTTCTGGCTGAAAACTCGTATAGTGTTTATGAATTTTAAAATATATATAATATTCAGTTCAGGGTTATCAATTATGTATATATAATTTTCTCTGTAATAAATTTATGCTGTTGTGTTATTTTATTATATATTGTAACTAACAGGAAGTAAACATGGAAAGATCTGTAAGAATATCTACTTATATATAATTTTTTTTGTATACTTATTTCTGGGTGAATTTATTTGCATTTCTTAAAACAAAACACAACAAAAAAGAAAATTATTCCTTATAATGTTTTTTGTTGTTGTTGTGTTGAATCCTTATATCTCGGTTTTGCACTCAGTTAAATTGCATATTTTGCCAAAAGGATATTTTTACGTAGTATACATAGTGAATATAATATTTATTCAGTGAATATAATATTAAAACATAATATATAAGTAAAAACAAAAAAATTCTTCTAGAATTTTATATTAGATTATAATATAAAGAATCCTGTAAATAAATTCTGTTGGATAATATATTATTCAATTGTTGCTGTTAGGCTGCTGCTCATCTTCATTTTAACCAAAAAAAAAAAATTTTTTAAATAAACAGAAAAAAAGATAAATAAAATTTTCTCTAGCCCACCAGTAAGTAAAAAAGATCTAAAAAGAATGAATGTAAATATAATTTTCATTTTTAAGCTTTTGGCTTCAGGATATATTAATTTATTTACTATGGTATATAATATATGATTATTATGTTACATGGAAAATATATATATATTATATATCCAAAAGATTATGAGTTAATATTCATTCAACTTTACAAGAAGGGTACATATATTTTAAGTTAGTAGATAAATTTTGGTATAAGGGTTTATTAAAAAAAAATATAAATGTATATATTTTGAAAATTTCAGTTTTTTTCATTCGTCATTTGTTGAATTTTCAAGTTAAAAACGATAACATTTAAGAAATAATTTTAATTTTAAATAATATATCCTGTAATATCCTTGATGGTGACATTAAAATTCAATTTCTATACTAAATTTTTGTACACTAAAATTAAAAATTACTTTAATATATAAAAATATATCTTTCTCCTGAAATCAATTTCAACAAATTAATGCAATAAATTATTCATAAACTTATCAAAACATTATAAAAGCTTAAGTATATGAAAACTAAGAAAACTATTAGCAATGTTTGTTATTAAACTTTAAAATCTCTATTTATTTTAGATATGATTTAATAGAATTGATAACTTTCGGGACACTTAAATTATATACCAGCAATAAAATAATATTAAATTTTCTACATTAAATCAATTTGTTTGATTTCAAATATTTTTAAATTTTATTAAATTGATTTTGAAAAGAAAATGTTTCTCTTCATTTTAATTAAAATAATAATCGAAATTATACCAAATTAATTACAGCAGGATAAAATGGCAATATGCGACAACTCGCAGCATTAAATATAAAATTTCATTATTAATTAATTTGCTTTACGGACTATTAACTATATAAGTAATATAAATTTTTGATAATATGTACTATAAAAATGGAAAAGTTTCTTGAATTTTTTTTTTTTAATATTTAAACTTGATTTAATTAGCTAGATGTATAGTTAAGCCAGCTTAAATTGATAACCTGTCCTAAACAACAACTAGCTAATAAAATAAAGTATTATAATAAACTTGGAAATATTAACTAACTATTGATATTGTACATGTAAACTCATTTAGAAACTGATTGAAATTTAGTAATCAATTTTAAAAGAATTTTAACCAAAAATTAAATTCTAAGCCAAAAACCAGCCTGTTGAAACCAATTTTAACATCACCACAAACTTTACAATTAATTTGTATTCATGAATTTCTTAATTTTTTTTTAACATATTCCAGTTTTCTTAAACATTATATTCAACCTTTAATAAATTTGATGTTACCTTTAATACACACACACACACAAAAATAAATATTATATGAAAATTCAAAAAAAAAAATAATTTTCTGTAGACATGACCTAATATTACCACGAATATATTATTAAGTGTGAAAAGAAAATTACAAAATTAAATTTTTTTTCGTATATAATATTTCAAGATAGATACACAGAAAAATTTAAATATGAAGGATTTTTTTTTTTGTTCTTTATGAAAATAATAAAAGAAATAAAGTAATCTTGATGATTTATAAGGAAATTTTTTATATTTTTATCTCAATTTATCACTCCAAGTGAACATTTTTATATTATATGAATAATTTACGATTAGTGCTTATATTTTTCTGGCTGTTACTTACTTATACAGTATATATGGCAGGTTAAAATATATATGTAAAGAAAATTTATGTATTTACATAATATAAAATCATTTTTGTTATATTATCCTTTTTTTTTTTTGTTACAGAGAATAAAATTGGTATATTGTTTTAAAGAAGATTTGAAAGATATTATATAGAATGTATATGAAATTTTTTTTACTTTTACTGTTTGCAAGATAATTTATATAATGATTTTTTTTTGTTGAAAATATTTTAAGGATTTTGATTATTTTTTAATATAGACTTAAATTAAAATAATAATTCAAATTACGGTCAGGATTTGTTATAATTGAAGTCAATGAACTATAGGTGAATTTTTTTTGTGCCATAATTTAATAAATGAAAATTTAAATGAAAATAATAAATGAAAATTTAAGTAGAGATTTTTGATAAAATAGTTTCATTATAATATAATTCAATTTAAATAAACTAGAGCTAATTATCATTGAAGTATAGTGAGACGAGAGTATGACGTGACGTTTATTCGAAATATTTATGCTTCCAAAGGAACTTTCCTTTTAGACACTTCCATCTGCTAATTATTTAATAATAAAAACGATATTTTTATTCGAGAAAAGTTTATTCCATTCAAGGAATTAATTTCCATTAAATTATATATACAAAATTTTAATGCTTCTAATTTAATCGTCAATTTAAAAAACAAATATTTTCTTTAAAGATATTTTTCTCCATATTTTCTATAATTTTATATTCCCTAATAAATCTCTAATAAAAATAATAACATATCATATCGAACTACAAAACTATTTAACCAATTCAATTACAATCAATTGAAATGTACATTTTCATAATTTTTCTTCCGGGCTTTTATAAACAAAAACCATCAGTAACTTTATATCCGCACACTTAAATATTTAGTTTCCATTATTACCAACCAAAAAAAAAACATCATGGGAACAAAAAATTATTATTTGTTTATAATTTATATCAACCCCTTAATGTTACTATTTTCAACCAAAATGAAATTATATAATTTTCCGAATAATCTTTTCTCAGTCAAAAAGTAGTTTTTTTTTTTTTGAAGTAGCTGGTAAAAAGAATAATATAAAACATATTTTCAATAATAAAATTATTATTAACTAACAAGCCCCGCAGGATATTTGAAAATTGTTATTTTTTATGTAAGTAAATTTTAGAGAGGGTTTCGAAGAGAAAAAAATAAACTAAAACATTTATATAAAAAATAAAGGACAAAATAATATTTTTCTGTAATTGTATACATATTAACGATCACACGATTCTCAAGTGCACATCATTTATATCCTTAGGGATTTTCCGTGGTTTATTTAATTTTTTTTTTTTTTTTTTTTGATAGAGGGCGATAAATTGGTCCTTTGAACCAAATACAAAATGGCACGTGTCAATTTCATTGTTTTTATTTGTTACACATTATAGAAAACTAATAATTTTCTCTTATAATTTTTATTTTTGTTATAATGGCTAGAGAATCTAATAATGATAAAAAAAAATTATCCTTAAAATCTCTTGTTAACTCAAAGGATCAGGATATTATTAAGGATTATAATTGAATCTATTGTAAGTCGTAAAATAATTATCATTTATGGGTTTTTTGTTTTGTTATATATGTATGACAATATCCTTGGTACAATAATGACATATATAAGCTTTTAAAGGAAACGTGCAGTTTTGGGTAACACGCATATTGACAGGGTGTGGTTTGGGGCGGATAAATTTTTAAAAATTATATATTAAAAATATTATATTATCTTTGTTATACCAAAAACTCGTGCAATAATTTTTTGTAATTTATAATACAATACGAGTATTTTAAATGATATAGTAAATAGTATTTAACTTGAATAATTTAAGATGACATTGTTATTATGTGTCTCATTTGCAGAATAATTAATAAGTATGTAAGGAGACATGTGTGTGGGTGTTTTATTGATAGATTTTCTAATTCAAAGAAAATATATTTTTTCTTTTATGAACTTTAAAATTTCTATTTGATTAAATTTTTTATCTATAAGAGTTTTACGCTATTATAAAATTTAAAATTCACATACTTATTACGGCGCAGGGAAATACAAATAATTAAAAATATTTCGTGGGTGATATTTCATTTCTGAAAAATAATTAATAATTCACCCAAAAAATCACACAATAATTTTAAATGAAAAATTACCCAAAAAAATGAAATATCACCCATAATTTGGGCCTTTTTTCATTATGAAATTTTGCCCACATTTATATGGAGGTTTTTTTTTTGGGCGATTTTTAATTTTTGTTTAGGTGATATTTCGTTGGGCGATATTTTTCTGCGCCACTTATTATACGATCATACTACATAAATTTTATACTAACTAAAATCATTCCCAACAATGTAAAATTTAAAATATCTCGACTGTATTCAATTTTGCTTCAATATTTCTGTTAGATCTATAAAAAACTATTTAATTTTAACCTAAAACTCATAGATCTAAGATTATGAATTAATTTCCAAAAAATTATCTTATCAAATCACTCTGTAAATATTAATACAATATTGAAATTCTATATATACAATAATTTCTACGAAATATATTTGCCATCACTAAAATAAATATAAATATCAGTAATTTCCAATGTAAACTACTCCCCATTATTTATATATTTTTAAAAAATTCACCAATTCTCTTATATCGCCTTGCGATGAAATATATATAAAAAAAATTGTATAACATTTTTATGTATCGACAAGAAAGATCGATTGCTTATTGTTTGGGTGTAACAATAATGGTTTTAAAAATTTTCAACCGTAAATATAATATCTCCAGTCCTTAAGGTGGACTATATACACAACAAATATATGTACATATATATAAAAACGAATTACTCTATTCCACTAGGGAATATTGTAAAAAACATAAAAAAAAATTCTTTTCATTTTAAAGAAATATAAAAAAAAATACCATTATTTCGAATTTTCCAAGTCAATTTTCTATTAAATACAACAAATTCATCTAACGACCATATTTACAAGAGAAAGAAAAATATGGCAGGATAATGACAAAATATATTTTATATGTACATATACTTTTTTGTTGCATTGACAATATTACAAAAATATGACAAAAAATATATTTATTTTGTGGTATTCTATTTGTTTTCGGGGGGGTTAGATGAGTAAATTAATAGGTGGATACGAATACTTTTCTCCCCCCATCACAAATAAAAAATATCAAGTCAGAAAAACTAAAATGGAGTCAACATAAAAAAGAAAGGAAAATTGAATGAAATATATTTTATTTTAAGAAAAAAATCAAAGAAATAAAAGGACATAAAATGTGCGAATAAAAGGAGAAATACTTTAACGACATCTTGACACAAAAGGATCATGAAATAAAAAATTATAAGGATAGCAATAAATATCTATAGTATATATATAGATAGTATACATTATTTTTTGGAATTCTTGTGAGGATTTTCAATTAGTTTGTTGTCTCTTTTTTGGTTTGATTTTAGTTTTTCGTCTTTAGTTATATTTATTGAGTCCTTATTTTTATATGATTTTATTTTTCTATTTTATATTTGAATAGAAATTGATTGGGTGGGATCCTTTTTGATTGTGATACATAAAAAAAGTTGTTTATATATTTTTATTTTTTTGGGTTAGGTTAAGAAATTCAATTTTATTTACATAAAAATGAAATTTTTCTAAATTTAGGTTAATAAGGACATTTAATAATTATTTTAGATTAAGGGGTTTTCGTTTAGGAATTCCAAATATTTTAGTCCGAAAATTAATATTTCTAATAATTTAACTTTAGTAATTTTTTGGGTAGAAAATAATTTTATCATTATTAATAAATTTGTTATAATTTTAATGTAAATATACTAGGTTAGGAAAAATAGGCAAAAAAAAGAAAATTTAATTATTGTTTTTTCGTAAATTTAAAAGATGATAGATAACATGTAAAGAATGTAAAATTTTGAAACAAGGACCAACGACTATATTTAAATAAAAAGAAAAATATGACAGAAAAATATATAAGTAAAATCAATAATTGATTTTTCATTATTTTTTTTGATAAAATTCCAAGAAATAAAAGGACATACATTTGACTTAACGTAAAGTACTACCTTTCTAACCTAACCTTATACTGAAAAGTAACAATTTTGATAACATTTACTAAATCACAGCCAATTAAGAATTGAATTTTTATATTATATCGAAAAACCATTTTTGGTCAACAGCAAATCTTTATTAGTCCAATTAACAATTCTTTTATAGTATGATTTTTGTCACCAAATAACATCCCTGATCCATAATCTCTAATACTTATGTTTTATGTTCTGTTTATTGAAAAAAAAAATAATATTATAATGTAAAATAGATCTTAAAAGTTTAGTTGTTGGTGTTATTTATAAATATTTTAATAAAAATGTATCTAAGTAAAATAACATTTAGTCTTTGATATCTAACTTTGTTTAAATTCTTTTTCGATTAATATTAAATTTACAATTCCGTATACTATTCAAAAATTCATCATTTTCAACTAAAAAAACCAAAATTTTATATTATTTCGTAACAATTTTGTTATATTATTAAATTATTTATACAAAAAACTAGTTAATCTAAATACGAAATTTACTATAGTAAAAATAAAAGAAAGGACTAAAAATATATCTATAATATATTACCTTTATTTAATACTATCCAACAATTACTCATCAAAATATATTTTTCATACCATATGGTTATTATTATATACATACTCATTTTACCTGGTATACATATATAATAACTATCAATCCTTTACATTTTATTTTAAGGTATAATTTAGCAGACATTCACCTCACCTTTTATGGGTGACCATAGACAAAATAAAAATTCAATGTACTATACTAAAAACTTAGTGTAATCTTTTTAACTATCTTTAACACAATAAAAAAAAACATCCTTTTTATTTTTAGAAAATATTTTCGTGCAATATGCGAAATTAAAACGAAAATTTCTGAATGATTTTTTTAGTTTATAATATAAAATTTTTTTATATTTTTAAAGAAAGGCAAAACATCAACAAAAAAAAAGGACTTAATGACTTTCGGCTCGTGTACTGAAGGATTGGTTTAATGACTATAACAACGAAGATAGATGATCAATCATTAATGTTTATATATTTTTATAGGAAGGTAAATTTTAGACACGTCCATCTGTTGCCATTTATATAACACTCAACAGGAAAATTGTTTAGACTACATAAATACATATATATATATATATATATATACGATATGAAAAATTATTTTGTTTGTAAACTGGAAGAAGATTAATTTATATATTAGTTACTCCCCTCACTCCATATTTAATTTTTTTAGTTTTATTATATTTATTGTTTTAGATATCTTGTAAAAAAATGGATAGAATTTGATATTATGATAAAAATTAGGTGTGTCGCGGTATATATAAAATATGGAAATCAATGAATATTAAATTTTTACATTTTTTTCAGGAATTTTTGGTGGTATAAGCGATTTATAAAGTTAAATTTTAAAGTCAGAGCTAAAAGAATTGGATTATATGGATAATATTGCAAAAATACAATTAATCCCATAATTAATTTCGGGATTTACAAAGGACCTTTTAAAAATAATAATTTCTAAGCCAGACTTTGAATTTAATATTTCATTTAGTATCAAAAAAGTGGAAAATTTCTTGTAAACAAAAATAATAAAACTGTTAAATATCTGTAATATCACTGTTGTGGTGAGATGACTCTACCTGCAGCTACACTACAGTATACGCCAAGCCAATCGCCCTGTTCTTGATGAACTTTTCAAAGACAAAAGTTGTTAGAAAAACAACAAAAAAAGAATTTGAATTTAAATGAGTGCAAAATCACCACCATTCCAATCCTTCACCCTATGTAGTTGGCCAGAATTATTACAAATTTTTATTATATAATTTAAATTATCAATTATACATATTTCAAGAAATTATTCAACATAATTTTTCAATTGACTGTCAATTTTTTTCATAAGATTAAAAATAAATTCTGATTGACAATTATAAATATAAAAATATATGTATATAAATAGGCATTTGAGTTAATCTAATCTAGATTATAGACAATTATATTCTACTTAAGAAAGTACTTAAGTATATAGTATAATAATAGTTAAAGTTTTATCTTCTATTTATTATAACTTAATATTATACAAATAGACTAATTTTATGTTCTTCCCAAAAATTAAGCTAAAAGCTCTAAAACTTGAAATAAGCTAAGCTATATAAAAATACAATTACATATTTAACTTTGGTTTAATTAAACTATATAATCTATCAAGTATTTTATTATAGCTATAAATATACTTAAATTAATATCTTTTGATTTATTTATGATAAAATCAAAATTATTGAAAATTTAAATTTAAATTAAAGTCTTAAACCTTCAACTTCTTTTTACCGCCATTATTTTGTCTTTTATTAATCTCTTTATCGGATCAATTATCGAACCAATTCAAAAAAAAAATAAATCAATCTTTATCAGAGGACAATTATAAACATAAGCCACTTCAGTTTTTTTTAGCTAAATTTTATTTTATTTTTTTGACTTTAATCATAAAATTGGACAATAAAACTGTAAAAATTGTTTGATATTAACTAAAAAAAAATTGTTTAAAAAAAATTAAATTCGAATTAAATTAACTGAAACTGAAACTGATTAAATATTATTTTTTGACAGTTTTATCTTTATATTGGTTTATAATTATACAATAATTTAATTTTTTTGTTTTACTGATCAGATTTATTTTGATAACGAAAAGAAAATTTGACAATTTTAAAATGTTTGATTTTTGTTATTTGAAAATCTTTTCCAACAAAAATATATAAGTATATTTTATTGATATCGCAGTAGTTCTAGTATTTGGAAATGTTTTGATGTAATTTTTAATTTCAACTAAAATAATAACAACAAAATTGTGTATTGGTAGTTTAAAGAAACCAAAAAAAAAAAAATTATTTTATAGATATTTTAATTGATAAAGAAAAAAATTTATTAAAGTAGAAAAAGTTTCCCTAAAAAAAAATTTGATAAATTGATAAGATATTAAAATGTTTACCAATTTTTTATGTTCAAAAAATTTGTTTCAAATAGACAATATTTATTTTTAGATATTGAAGAAATAATATATTACATGTTCAAAATGATTTTTAGTTACCTAGTTTGTTACAATAATTAATATTTGATGTTAAAAATAATAATTAGGAAACTGAATAAGAAGTCATTTTAATCCTATAAAGTCAAGTTAGTCCTTTAACTATTAAATATATATTTTTGATAATGATAATACGCAACTAATTAGCTTTTTATATATTATTTGATGTGTAATATATTTTAGAACCATTTATTACTATATGGACGATTGAATAGCATACTGTCTTCCTAGGATATACTGAAACGTACTAGTAATTTAAATGACTAACAATCTAGAAAATTATGTAAAAGTTATATAGTCCATTAGGGAATAACTAAAATAAATTTTAACAAAATCTATGTTTAATATAAAGCACTTTCGATTCAAAATATTCTTTTAAAATTTCAAATTAGTCTTTTCAAGTAAAATCAAATTAGTCATTTTACAAAATTAAATTAGTGTTTTGTGTGTATGAGACTAATATTATTTTCTAAAAAGACTAATTTGAAATTTAAAAATACTATTTTGACTCGAAAATGCTATACATATATAAAATTGCAGTAGATTCCGAAATTTCTTTAACTAAAATAATTTTCAGAATCTTTAGAATTCAAAAAAGAAATCTCATACTGCCTAAATTAAACATAATTTCATTAAATCTCCATAAAATTTTCATTTTGTATGTATATAATTATTGAATTTTATAAATAAATTATATTAAAATATTTACTAGACATGGTCCCACTACTTACACTGACGTCATCATTATCTTCATCTAATATCTACAAACCATTACGATTCACAACATTTTTTTTTCCCCAAAATCCATGTCAAGAATATCTTTAACAAATAATATTTTCTTCTAGTTTTCAGTAACATGTACAATTTTTTTTTTTTTGATTAACTTTAAAATAACATTTTTCTGTAACATCAACCAAAAAAAAAAAATGTATATATAAATTTTTACAATATTTTCGTAAAAAAAATATAAAATTACTGCCATGCATGTTTTCCAATTTCCAAAAAGAAATAATATCGAAAGAATTATAATTAAAAATAATCATAATAATAAATAAATAAATAAACAAATTTTAAAATTTCCGCATGATCCTCTTTAAAAAATAACTTAAATAATATAAAATAACCCTAATAAAAATATTGTTAAAGTAAAAATCAATATTGAAAAATATCATTTATGAAATTGAAAATTACGCAGATTTACCTTTAATTAAAAATAATTAGTCCTAAATCTATACACAAAATACAAACATGTAGAATTTTATGTCTACTTAAAAAATAAAACCAAACTGAACCGAAATATTATTGATAGGGAAGAATATGATTATCCTTTTGTATAAATGCTATATCATACGGTATATGAAATATTTCACCCTCATATAAAATAGAAAATATATATACTGTCACGATTCATCCCACAGGAATTGCGGAGAGAGTTTTTTTTATATACCAACAAAATAAATAAATTTTAGCTACCGAAAAGTGAATATTTGCGTAAGGGAATTTGGGATTGTATTTTATTTTTTCATAGATAAATTTAGCTTTATTTTTTGTTGGGGAAAAACAAAACAACGCATATAACAATCCTTAATGATACAGTTAAGATAATATTTTTGGTTTGATTTTTTTTGTTTAAAATATTTTATAAATTGTAATTGGCTGGCCGCCGGTATATGGAGATGGAGAGTCCCAGAATATGATTTTGGCATAAAACTATTATCAATATTTAAATTAGAAAAATTATTTATTGGCTTTTAAGTCAGAATCCTTTTTTAGGAAACAGTTCACTTAGCAGATTAACACCTATTCGATCTTATTAATATTATCATGTATTATGAAAAAATGGAAAAAAAATTAAAGACTGCTCCAAAAGTGATTCACTTGTAGTAAATTAATAGTTTGCCTACTAAAGTTTAGAAAAAGTTCGTTAAAACTTATAATTCTAAAACAAAAATTAGTAAAAGGTGATTTTGAAATTTGGTATACCAATTTTTTTTAAATTTTCAGTTTTAAGCACTAATTGGGTATTTTTTTTCGAAATTTTCCAAAACTTTCCATTTCTTTTGAGGCATAATTTTGCAAAAAATTAAACTCTTAAGAAAACACTCTTGAAAATTGAGGTTGTAACATAAGATTTTATGAAAACATTACATTTTTATATTTTAACTTTCTATACAATAATATTTATCTTTATTTTCCAATCTTGACCTTATTAAATTCTCATCCTTAACATTAAAAAAAAAAAAATAAATAAATGAATAAAAAATTTATTCAATTGACTCGGACTTCACCTAATTTTTTTTTTTTTTATAATCTCAAAATTTTGATAATAATTTTTCTGTACGTATACTAAAAAAAAAACTGATAACGCAAAATAATAAAACCACAGATTTTTCTTTCATAATTTTTTTTTATTCTACTTTATTAAATTATTACAAAAAAAAAAAATTAAAATTTATTACTTAATAATTGGATAAACATAAAAGTTTTTTTTTTCGAAATTTTTGTTGTTCTTCGTTAAGATCGTAAGCAATGAAATTATACAATAATAAAAAAAAAAGTAAACATAAAAATTGTATAGAACTAAAAAACATAAAAAAAAAAATATGTTTAATATTTAGAAAAATTGAATTGAATTCCCTCTGTGATTCTTTTGCGAATGTTTAAATATTTACTTTAATTTTTTTTTTATTAACTATATATGAAATATATAAAAAAGAAGATAAATAGAATCAATTCGTTTAGTAAATATTTGGTGTATAATATAATATTTTTTTCGGTTTTCGTTTTGGGTGGTGCATAAAAGAAAAACTCTTACGTCTTTTATACAGAGTTACTAGCTAGACTACTATAGTATAATAAATTTATAATTGGGGTTGAGAAATTGGCTTCTTTATTAATTTAAATAATAATATTTTTTTTAGTGTTTTTATTTTGTATGTGGGATAAGTAAATATATACTTGAATTTGGTATAAGGACTTCATAGACAAAAGATTATGGTGAATTTATGGTTTTTTTGAATTGAACTAAATATAGATATTTATAATTATATTTCCTTTCTATATACCATTTCCAAAAGAATAATATTGAAACAACAACGACAACAACCTTATTTATAGCCTATCAAGGTGGTGCAAAGTATCAAAAAAGTCTGGTATATTGTATATAGCGAAAGTGTATATATCGCTATCTATATAGAGCTGGTAAAGGCGCGACGCAAATTATGAAAAAAACATACTTTTATTACAACAAATCTCAATTTTGTACAACCTCAACTTATTACGATTTAGGAAAGTGTAGAGAGTGATACTTTATCTAAACTCCGATGTATCGAGTTGAAGAAGTTCTAGTAAAAAAAAACCCAATTTTTTACACTGCGTAGGGTTTAAGAAAGTGCATTTTCGATAATGCAGACTGTGCTGCAAGATCTAACTTAGAATTAGAACTATAAAAACTTTTTGCGCATTACTACGCAACTGCGCAACATATAAGATTTATTTTTGCAGTCAAAGAAGTTTTGACATTTCACAATTTCCTCTGTTTATTTTTCGTAATTTAAAATTATAATAATGATAAAAACTGCGAAATTGCGTTAAAACTTCAAGCGCAGTTGAGATTTTCGAATACGCTGCTTTTCCAGTGGAGACTTATCGAACACACTGTTTTGGCAGTTTTGCTAACTAACGAACTCACTGCTTTCTTAGAATTAAGTTAGAACTGAATTATCGAAAACGCCCAAAGTTAAAGAAAGTGCAGTTGAAAAGAAATTTCTATTAGTTTCTTTGAGAATTGATTTTGATAATATAATATAATGAATGCATAATATTTTGCTTGCTTGAACTATATTTAAGGCACTAAAACTATACTCTTTTATTCAAAAATTTCCAAATTTAAGCTCAATGACTTAACAATATATTTTTTGACTATCATTATATCTTTTTAAATTTCATTTGACAATGAAAAATATCAACTCAGCCAGAAAAAAAAAACTATTTACATATTTCTCAATGCCATTGAATTTTTTCATTGTGATCCTTTTATCTTTTTTGTAATAAAAGAATATTTACACAACACAAAAAGGTAAATCTATATATCCATAATATTTATGTATATAGTTGTTATAACACAAAAAGGAAGCAGGTTAATGGAGTCACAAAAACTAGCATTTTATAGTTATTTTAATTTTCCTAAAAATCATCTGATTCTCTTTTCTATTCTTCTGTTATATTTTCTTTTTTGACATAATTTCCACATTTTTTTTATATGAAATCCTTTTATTGTGTAACTTTTGAAAATGTTCATTGTTTATTTGACTATAAGGAAAATCTGCACAAGCGCATTTAAAAAAAAGAAAGATAATCATTGAATTTCCTCTTCACAAAAATCCAAATAATGTTACCAAAATGAATTTCTAGAGTATATTGAAAATGGGTAAAAATGAAAAAAACTGTTTTCCACTTGACCAAACCTCCTTTTGTCTGGGCATTCATATTGATGTTTTATATAATAAAAAAAATGGTGACTATAATTGTCGTTTTTTTTTTGGACCAAAATGGTGAAGTTACACTGAAACAATTTTTGAATAAGGTTTTTGGATTTTTTAAAATTTCGGTTTTGTGTTAAAGAATTTTGTTACATAAGTTTATGTTTTATTGAAAAATGTAATGCTTGTAGTAAAGTGAGTAATTATATAATCATTTGCATCATATATTTATTTGCTTGCTGTTGTTTATGCTCCACAAATGAAATGGAATCAATAATGCTCTTAATCACAATATACCACGAATATTTAATTTTGTTAAATCATTTCCAATTGGAGGTATCGCAATCGTTTCATTGACACAATTAAAGACCGTATATTCGATACCGATATGCTGAAACTGAAATTCATAATACATTTGTCTACCACCCACTTGCTTTTGCTTTTTAGAGGCTATGGGTACTAACGGCGAACAATAGTCAGTATAGAAGGATGTAAAAACACATGAATTTGATTTATATTTAGCATTTCTTATATTCTAAATAAAGAGAAAGCATTGCAAAACAAGGAATTTTAATTTTGGAAAAGAACAATTTCATAGATTTCAGAAAATTTGAATTGTAAAAGGCACTAAATTTTCGCCATTAATTTAAGTATTAAATAAATTAAACTATGATACAATTTTGTGGTTTAACAATTTCTTGAAAATTTTCCACAAATTAAATTTTCACTGAATAAGAAAAGGGTTTTTTCTAATATCTATAAATGCTATTACTTTAATTTTACTTCTCTTTAATACCATATCCAAATTTTCAATTTGTTTTCACTTTTTCCTTTAATTTATTAAATGTTTTATTAACAAAACCATTTTTTTTTTCGTATTTACTGATGGAAAACAGATGTTGCCATTTTTCCATGTCATTAGCGAATGATTTAGAAGATGTTTCTATTTTCCCAACATAATAATATCACCAAAAAATTACACAAAAAAAAAATCCTTAAAACCCCATGGGCGAAGAAAAAAAGGATATAATCAAACCAGGATAACAAATTTTATTTTTAGTTTTTTTCTTTTTGTTCCTGGGGAGGTGACATGAGGTTATCATAAAAGAAGAGACAAAAAGAAAAACAAAAATGATATTCAAAGTGCGATGATATTTTATACACATATAAATTTTTATTCGTGGCATACTGTTTTTCTAGTGAATTAAACAGGACGACTATAAGGACATTTAAGAATCACCTTACCGTAAAAAAAAATATACTAAATAATAGAAGGATATAAGGGTTCAAAACAACAACAATATAAACATATTTATAGTAAAATAGTAATATTTAAGTATTAGAGTGCGTGTCCTTTTTGGTACAAAAAAAAAGGAATTTTTATAGTGTGCCACCCTGCTGGGAAATGTCACCCAAGAGATAGGCGACAATAACGAACAAAAAAAAAAATTTTTTTTTCCTTAAATTTCTGGTTATAAATTGAATTTTGTAGCGAATACAAAGTTTTTTTTTTGCGGATGGTTAACAAATATGTATATTTGGGTTGACTCTTTTTATCTGGTACGGTACGGATAATATATACATATAATATATAAGTTTATAGTTCAGAAAAGAATACCCTAAGGATCTATTAAGGATATCGTGCTGTTTATTAAACACTTTTCGAGAGAAAACAAAATACATATTATAAAATTATTTATGTGCGCGTCATTTTATTTTAGAATTGTATACGAATTAAAATCATACATAAATTATTTTATTATTATGGTACATACCTAAAAATGTTTCATGTTCGGAGGAAGATAAAATTTTTTTTTCCTCTATTTTGGAGATAAATTAAACATTTTATTTTTTTTAGATTTATTGTTAAAATTTTGACTTTTAAATGGGTGCAATTATAAAATATTTATTTACATAATTTTAATATGTAGTAATTTTAATTTTTCAAATATTCTAATTAATTTGGGATAAGTTCTTGTCGAGCGATTAGTGTGATATATTTTAACCGTACATGACATTTTCAAATATAATAACGATTAAATGATTTCCATTAAATTTAACAGATCTTTGTTAAATTTTAAAAGATTCTTTATACATACCTTAACAGTTAACAGATTTAATGAAATTCCATATTTAGCTTAACGGATTTGTTATATAGAATAATATAGTTAATAATTTAACAGATGCTTAAATGTTTACAAATGTAGTTTAAAATAGAGATATGTATTTACATTGGTCAAAATACTTGGGAAATCTGGACAAAATAATCCTAATGTCCTATAATACTATTGAATGATAAATTAGAAACAATTTGATTTGAAAAATATCGTATAACATTTTCAATCACAATATTTAATATCATCTTTATAAATATTATTTTAAATCATGATAATTGAAGATGATTAAATTAATTTCTAAAAAAAACATTTCTATGTATTCTTTAATTTTATATATTAACATACTCATTGACTATCAAAGGATTCATCAAATTAAATTATTGAAATTTGAGATATTATTACGATTTCTTATATTTTTAGTCCAAAATTCAAATTAATCGAGAATTTTTTATATGGTTGAAAAGTAAATAAATTTTTTGTATGGTTTCATTTTATTAAAAAAAAATAAATACAAAAAAAAAATATTGATTTTCGAAATAAAGAAAATTTTCAAAATTGTAATGAATCATCTGTTAAATTTTTAAATATACAAATATATAAATTTGTCTTTAAATTTTTCAAAGTCTAAGAAAAAAGAATAATATATTCTTGGTTTTGTATATATATTCAAAGTGCAAAGTATGCACAATTATTTTTAATTGATTTATATACCAAATTAAAATATAAACATTCATAGTTTCATAATCAATAAACTTTTTTGTAATAGCTATTAAATTAAAGATTTTATGTAGCATTGAAATATATTATATTTTATTTAGGAAAATGAGTGTAAATTTATGAAAAAGTTGTTATGAAAATATCGCTTATATTTCCTAAATTACTGGTCGGAAAATACCTTTTATTCGGACTTTTTTGTATGTAATGAAATATCCCAAATAAATATGTAACAAAAAAATAATATAGGTAACGCATTTTATTTTACTATTAATCTTATAAATAGTTTTGATGCTATTCGTGCATCTGTAAATTTTTTAATTTCCAAAATAAATCAATTTTCAGAATTTGTTAGTTTTGCAGGACGAATTAAACATTTTTTTTAAATATATGCGAAATCCAAAAAATTCAACTATACATATATAAAGATATATGTATAAACAATTATAATATTGAAAAATGCATGACTGGAATTTTTTTTTATAATGTATATAAATATTCAATACGGATAAGTGCTTTAGGCAATTTATCAAAAGCAAATGAGCGTATACTCATATAGTTTGTTTTTACTTTTATGTAAGGGTCAAAAGGGATTTTTCGATTTAATTTTAAGTATTATAGAGATTATTGTTAGTTTCAGTTTTTGGATAAATTATAGGCAGTGGAGGTATACACAAAATGGTATGAAATTGTTTAATATCATTTTATATATAATGTCATCAGTTTAAATGGTTCATTTAACAATCAGTTTTTTATTTTTTTAGACTTGATAATTTATTTACTTTTTATATGTCTAATAAATTTTGTTATATATTATGTGAAATGAGGTTTAGGCTGAAAACTTTTATTTTTGTCATAAAAGTGACATTTGGATATATTTGCTCTTAAGTTTTAGCTATAGTCCATTATTATAGACGGATCCTTAAATTTTCAGTTCCCTAATTTCTTACCGAATTAACACTATAAAACCAAAAACGACGTAAACGAAAATTTTCATATGAACGCCTTAGTAACCGAATTTTTAACATGAACTCCTAATATTTAATAATGTTAATTTTACTCCAAATTATTTAAATAATTTGTTTTTTATTTCTTTTAGATATTAAATAAATATTACACTATAATTTTAATCTGAAATAAAAACAAATTTTTTATAATCATGTTTTAAAAAAATTCAAACTATAAAACAACAAAACTTTAAATTTTACATAATTTAAAAATATTCAAAAATAAAAAAATCAGAAAAAATAAAAATTATTACTATGATTTTATATATTTTGTTATAAATAAATTACGTGCCTTGAACACTGAAAAATGACTTTAAAACTGTATACAAAAATATATTTATGTGAATATTTTTTTTTTTTTTATTATTCAAAATCCTTGAGAGAAAATCAAATATTCACTATACGTTTAATGTTTCGTCTCTATAGAGTAGAGATGCACAAGTTGTATTAAATTCCTTAGAGAATTTACACTATACAAATTCAAGTCTACTTCTTCATGCTATGTCAGCGATTAATGATTTCAAATCTTTTTTATTTTGTTCTTTCCCATAAAATTTCTCGTCCATATCAAACGAAAATTTCTCTTCTAGTCGGTTTGTGTATAACAGAATTACAAAATATTATATAAAATAAAAATGTCCTTTCTCAATTTAGAACTGCAAAAAATATTGCACTTGTATCATAAAATATATTTTTATTAAATTAAATAACACGTGCAGATTATCCTTTATATTTTCAAAAAAACAAGGTTTTAGTATACCAGAACGACAAATAAGGACGACAACATAATTTTTATTTTATTTTTTTGGTAAATGAATTTGATAAAAATCTTTAATGTAATATAATCAAGTTTTGAAAAATATTTACTATAAAAACGGAATTATGAATACGTTAGGATTTTTCTTCTTTTTTTTGTGGAAATTCTTAAGTCCCTCGACAAGTTATGGTCACGTGCAAGTTAAATGTGCATCAGATATAATATGAAAGAAATTACTAACCTACCCTTTTTAAATAATGGCATATAGTAAATTCAGGACAAATTGAATAATATGAAAATATTGTCTTTTTTTTTAAAACATTTATTATTTTGATGATTTTTTCATGTTTTCTTATTGTTTATTTAGGTTTTTTTTGTGTTTACATAAAATTATATGTTTTGTATATTGTGTTTACATAAAATTATATGTTTTGTATATACAAATTATATAAAAAATTCATTTATTAACAAATCTCTGTCATTAATGTACATAACATAATTTTGAAAAAATATCTATGATTATGTCAACAGTAGATTAAAATATTATTGTAGACTGGAAAAAGGCAGGAAATTGAAAGGTACTTTTTTTAATACTAAAATAATCCTTTGGAATTTTTAATTTCAAATTAGACAAAATAAGCTTAATAACAAAAAATTAATTATCCTTTTTTATAAATATTAAGCAAAAATTATTATTATTTAATAATTCTAAGTACATTAAAAACAAACCACAATTTTTCAATTTCTTTTTTTTTTGTTTCTTGTAACATTTTAATTTTCGAAAATAATTTTTTTCATGTATATAATTTTATTTTTAAATTATATTTTACTCGAGTATAGCCGCCCACACACATTAAGCCATTAAGTCATTTACTCCTTTTTATCCTTTTATACAAAACTTTCTAAAGCAGATGTGTTCATTTATTATATAAAGTAAAGAAAAAAAAATCGAGTATTACATTAACTTTTCACTACAGTGACATTGACTTTTTTGTTTTTGATTTAATTCTGATAGGTAGAACAAAAGACAGGAAAAAAAATCCTGTAAAATCTTTTCAAAAAAAAAAAAATAATAATTTTTAAAAAGTCATTCGCGGGGGCTGAAAAAAATAAATAAATACTATACGTGAACTGGGATATACAATTCTATCCATGTTTAATGTTTTTTTTTTTTAATTTTTGAAATTAAATAAAAGATTATTATTTGTATACAATGAAAAAAATAAGGGAAAAAGGAAAAAAAAAATATTTCAAAAGCCCAGGACATTATTAACAGATGTGCTCTGCACTTTTTCAATGCTTTTGTTTGATTTTTTATTATGTTTATTACCTATGTATATATACAAGAACTGCACATACGGTTGAAAATTTTGTATATATATTTGAATTTTACTATGTAGGTTCATTGGTTCTAAGAATATTTTGCGGTACACAAAAAATGATCAGTTGATGAAAACAAAAATTATATTTCTATAGTAATTGTTAGTAAGTTCTCCTCAACTTGTCTATTAAATAATCGGAGATTATTTTTAATAGTCCTATTTTAAGCTTTATTTAACTTTGGGATGGAATAAAGTCATTTTTAACTGAATATGCAATTCCATGCTCCAAATGCGTTAAATTGATTAAAAAATTTAAAAATTAACCACTTACTGTTATATGACTGTTAAGTAGATGTAATTGAACAATTAGTTAACAGTTGTTTGATTGGTTTTCAATATATTTATTTACCTGCTGTCTAATTTACAATTTAATAGTTATCTTCTTGTAATTTAAATAAAATCTGTTACGTACGTGTATGTAACTGTTATCGAACTGTTAACTTTTAGCAAATTAACATTTAGTTTTTAACCAAAGAATATATAATATGTAATAATAAAGAAGTCGCATGTAGAACAAATGCGAAATTTTAAAATTTTATTCGCGTGTTATAATATTGGAACCTGCACTCTTAAATTTTATTCAAAAATCTCTTAATATGAAATATTACTTAGAATTATTCTATATGTAATTTTTTTTCTCTTTGGTTAGGAAGGAATACGAGGTCTATGTCAAAAGTAACCTACTTAGTATACAATCATTGCTATATATTATATAAAGCTATAATACTTATAGAATAGTACAAAAGTCGGTAACGGTCAGAATGACCATACTCAAACTCGAATAGTTTAACAGAGTATGTAGTAGGTTTGTTCTACGGACATGTACCAAGCATACTTAAAAATGCTATCGATTTATCAGCTTTAAAATTATTTTTAAATTTAAATTTTTCACATTTACTTTGAGTTTTATAAATGTAAACAAAAAAAGGCATTATTAATCTTTATAAACACTATAATTAAGAATACAAACTTACGTTTTTTTTCTCTAAAAGAATATTGAAAACAATTTTTTTTTCCAATTATTAATATCAACTTTTACAAATTCAAAATATATTCCAGTCCAGTCCAGTACAACATTTCAATTGTCAGGGATAAATAGGTACCTGTATATTGCTGTTTACCGACAACAAATTGTTCTTGTTTTCAATGTAAAAATTTCTCTTTGTTACCGATAAACTTATATATGTCTACAAAAAAACACTGGATTTTGAATTCCAGGATTTTACTTTCTGTATGATTACATTGACATATATAAAAAACCCTAAATATAAATTCAACATAATTCAAAGTCAGTTTATTTATTTAGTCGTATATAATAATAGAATCAAAATCCCGAAACTATTGTCCTTATTCACTCTAGTCTATCCCAATACAATATTACATAAGGTGGAACTATTTGTTCTATCTCAAAGGGGAGAAATATCTTTATATCATATTGCAAATAGAATTTTACACACACAAAAAACTATTTCATATAATAGCAAAGCATAGGAAACAAAAATCCTTTTTAACTTTTATTTTTACTTTCCAGAATTATTTTACATTCCTTGTTATTTACATACAATTTTTTTACTCCTTTGTTTAATTGAATATGTTTTATGTTTATTCAAACTTTGTGAATAACATGAGAAAAAAAACCAACAAGTCTAGTAAGTTAGGTCCTTGTTTATGATTACATAAAGGATAATAATTTCTATTAGTTTGTTTTTGGTTTTTTTTTTCGTTTATGTGGTGATTTTTTTTAACAGGTGGCCATCACCACTGTGCACTGTTGTGTTATATGATTGGATTTTTTTTTTGGTTATTACAGATGAATGAACACCTTAAAAATACAACAACAACAAAAGGATATGTGAATTAGATAAATAAAAAGTAATGAAAATTTTTTCTTTTGTTAAATGTCTAAAAAAAAATTATATTTATGAAGTGGTTTGTCAGCAAGCAGTGATGTGTTTAATAAACAAAACCACCAGGAATCAAAAATTAAAGTAAATTAGTTAAATAATAAAATTAAAAAAAATAATATTGTTGTTAAAATGTTGGGAAAAAGGAAGTGAAAGCACGTGGCTCACACTAAGGACTAAGTATTAGTCCATTTTGTATAATATTTAATTCAATTAAAATGTTCTTTTATATTGCACAAATCTAAAATGCTTTGTAAGAGAACTTATATTAAAGTAAAAATTAATAGTTGAAGGATTTCTGAAGATTGGAAAAATACGAAAAAATCGACCTTAAAAGAATGACAGAGAAATTAATAGATTAAAATATCCTCCAGTGTCGTCAAACTAAATTATGCTGGCCGCGGCTATCCAAGAAAAGATCAGAATTTGTCCTATCCATGAATAGAACAACTTGCAGAAAACTGATCGGTCTCATCACTGGTCATTGCTTCCCATGGATGACTTATGTCGGGTTTCCCATGAATGACATGTTGCTGTGGAGATGAAACGAAAAAAGCCACACTAGAGCATCTAGTGTGTGAATGTGACATTCTCGCACACATAAGGTACAAATACTTGGGCCGAGACATTCTTCTAGATAATTTATCGACCCTTTCAACCATACCCCTATGGAGAACGATTCTCTTCATAATGGTAAGCAAAATCTTTGATACGATTAGCACTTAGTTTTGGACCACGCTTTGGGACCACAATGGATCCACCAATATCTCTCGTGAAGTGTGTTGACCAAAGTTCAACACACACCCCTTCATAACCTAACCTAACCTAATTTAATCCACTAATTAAACTTAGTTTTAACCTAATTTAGTCCACCAATTATATAAACTATTTAATAAATAATTAAATTAATTTTTGTTTTAAATAAATTAAATGTTTAATTTATTATATTTTATTAATTATATAAATAATTTTTTTATTTTTTTGGTCATTACTTAAAAATGTTATTGATTCAATAAAAATATATCTATTTCATAAAATCATAATATAATTATTTTAATTATATAATTTTTGTGGTAAAGCTAATATTTATATACCAAAGATTTATATTAATTGTACAAATTACATTAAATAATATTTTAAGGATATTTATATTAGTACATAATAATAAATAACCAAAAAAAAAGTATGTATGTATCTTAAAAAAATATGGGTCAATTATTCCAAAATATTATTCACTCTATATCATATATTATTGAAATTGAAAAGATATTTATCTGTTATTTTACTTTCATGTTAAAATGTAATTTTGAAAAATTATTATTCAATAAAAAACATAAACCAATAAGAGTACATATATATGCGTACGTAAATCACCTTTTAACAAAATTATTATACATATATACGGTATATATTTTTCTTAAACATAAAAAATATAAGTTCCAAAAAAATTCAAATAAATATTTACCTGATAACCTAAAAAAAAAGTTATAATAAAATTCATACTAAAAATAATATTGATGTACTCATACGTTAAATTTAAGTAATTTCCTTATACATATATTGAAATTTCATAAATAAATTACTTATTTATTTTTGTTGACTCTAAAGGACATCATTGAAGTGGATAATCATTAATTTATTAAATCGATTTATATTATTATGACAATATTTTTTCTTTTTTGTGCATTTTATACAAGAATATATACATTGAAGTTGAAACTTTTGTATAATAATAAATTTGAGTGTTTGTTGGAATATAATCCTTTAAAAAATAATTTATTAATAAATTTATATTGAAAATTAAGTTAATACGGTATATGATTTAGAATATTTCCGAAAAAGTAAATAAATAAAAATTTGAACGAAAATGTTGGACTTTTACAATAATTGAACCAAAATTTTAAAGCTCTGTAAGTTTAAAGATTATGTCTCCCACAAAATCATTTTATTTTATTCAGAGTTTGTTGGTTGTGGAAAATTGAAAACTATATACATATATAGATCGAAAAAAACAGACACACTCTGGCGATAATAGAGTTTCTTTGTTACAATTAAAATCCTACACAAATATTACCCATATATCCTTATTTTTCATATATAAAATTCTTCTTGAAGAAGCTATCGTCAAATAAACGAAATTAATACTTCATATTTGCTTAAAAATATTAATAATTTAATTTTGAATATTCCCATAAATTTTACACACACAAAAAATAAACAGAGAAAAGTCAATTTTGAAAATAAAAAAAAAATGTCATTTTTTTATTACCTAATTTCAACCATTTCCTCAACAATCCATTATCCACCCATTTTCGACCAAAATCATTAACAGTGCGATAAAAACATATAATACAATATACATAGTATATATATTTTTTTTGAACAGGATACAAATTTGTATCCTTTTTTAAATATACATATTTTCTAGAGAAATAAAATATTTTTATATTTCATATTTTTTTTTCCATATTATGCAATTTGTTAATGGTTTCACTTATGAATAAATTATGCAGTTCTCTCTATATATATACCATAATAATATATATGCATTCAAGTAAATTATAGATATTATCCTTTTACCCAGTTTTGTTCTGAATAATATAATGTGTATATGGAAAAAATATGTGTTGATTATCACCTTAGAGTCATTGAGGACATTTGAATAGTGTTGTTGTTGTTTTTTTTAACTGATAATCATTCCAACTACCCCATTTTCCACCTACAATGGATTAATATATACATATATACGATATAAAAGGACTAACATATAAAAAATAGAAAAAATTCATATATAGTTTTTATGATGGTAAACAAAATGTCATAAAGGTGTTCGATTGATTTATGTTATGCTGACATGACATTAAAATTCTTCATTTTAATAATTTTAATTTCCCATATATTAAATATTTATATATACAATGTTTTTAAAAAATATTTTCTATTTTTAATGAAAACATAATTTGTTGTACAATAGTCCTTTGAAAAAAAAATTATGTTAAATGACTTTGTAATGAAGAAAAAAAAATTGAAAAAATAAATCCATTAATTTACTTAGCATTTATAAGTACATTAATATAATTAGTCAAAACAATAAATTCTTAACATTTTACCATAAATTAATTAAATTTTCGATAAAAGTCTTTGTGTATTCAATGAAAAAAAAATTAATTCAAAAACAATTGGTGCATAACCACAAAATTAAATTTTTATTTGCATTTAACCAGCAGAAAAGAATATCATCAGAACATTGGAAATAGATAAATAACATTATTGGGTTTGGTATATGAAATTCACATTGTTACCAATAAATGATACACAAATAGAAATTTAGAATTAGGTCAAATATTCTATAAAAGTTTCTATTGTTAAAGTCAAACTGATCATTTGGATTAATTATTTTATGCATATGTAGTTTTTATATAGTAAAAATTTACTATTACTTCACTTAAATTTATTATCAAAAATATGATATTAAAAATTTATTTAAATATTATGAAACTAAGTTAGTAATTATTAAATAAAAATTAATTTATTAGCAACATTAATAATAATAATTTTTATGAAATCTGTTAATTATAAATGTGTAATTTATAAATGTGTTATAAATAAATGTGTAAAAGCATAATTACTGTATTTTCGAAATAGTAATTTCATCCATTAAAATTCTTAAACCAAAATAATCATTAATAATAATTCATGTCAAAACAGTTTTTTTTTTATACATTTTTCTAAAATTTATGATTAATTTAAACAAAAATATAATATAATACTTAATTTTCTACCCACAATAATAAAAATTATGTTTGTACATTAGCCAAAATCAATTATATATATATAATGCAATATATAATTATAGTCATTACCCAGACACATATAATAAAAATATAATCTGCATGAAGAATCATTAATTTGAATCCTTTATACAAACTAATAATAAATGAAATATAGATGATTTAGAATTTATTCTTCCTTAGCAGACACAGGTATACATATATCAACCACCATTTGTTTTTGAATACATCTGTTACACTCTCTATACTCTATTTAATATTAATTTTCATCTCAATATCATGATTGTCAATTTGGTGGTATTATAGAAATTTTGCCCTCGTGCTAGTGATGATTATATACCAATAAGTTTGAAAGGAATCCTTTTTTTTACCCTTCACAGAGAGTGATGAATACCACAAAATGGACAGAATATTTTCTGTTTTGTTATCTGAAAAATTTGATCAAAATAAATTGTTACCTTTTTTGCAATTCAAAAATCAGATAAATATAAAAATTGACAGCAGGTATGAATTGAATGCATTAAATATATTATTGAATATCCTTTTATATATACATATTTACTCATTTTTTGTAAAAATGCTATAATAGAGTTAATGGACATCGAGTAATATACTATATTAAAGTGCCCATCAAAAATCTATAATGGGATTGTGTATTGTTTAATTTTTATCGCATGTATTTTTCCACTTGAAAATTTTTCCTATTTTGTTTTTTTTTTTATATATATGTACAACAAAATGAATATTAAGGACAATTAAGGCTAAAAAATTTATAATATTTCAAAAGGATATTTACTATATACAATAGCAAAAAATATATTTGAACTTTTTATTTTTTTTTGTATATTGTATTTTACTTTATTTTATGTTACTTTATATAAGAATTTTTTTTTTCTGTTGGCTTTTTCCAGTACAAGGACTTCTATTAAATAAATGGCATATAAAAAATAATGTCCTGTTTTTTTCGGGGTTTTTAAAAAAAATATTTTTTTTGTGACATTCTGAAAACCTAAAACTGGAGAATATTTTGGCCAAGACAAAAAAATCATCTCATAAAATTTTATGAAATGTATTTTTCCAAAAAGCAAAAATTTATTCTCCATTTTTTTTTTGTGCTGTTTATGTTCGTCCTGAATTGCGGATGTTAAAAGTTTCTATTGTTTGGGTATTTTTTGTATTTTTATATTTCTTTTCATGGCACTGAAATTAAAGCGTAGTATATAGTTTCGACAATGTCACAAATTTTTTTTTATCTTATGTTTAAGAAGACCCGAGGGTAAACATGAAGTTATTGTTTTTCATTTTTCAAAAAATGGTATTTAGGATCAGAACAATAGACAGTAAAATATTTTTGTTGATACCTATCGGACAGTAAAAGAGAATTAAAGGATATTCTGTAGAAATGTTCATATGTGTCAAGGATAATATATGTAAACTTTTAAGTTCTACGAGTATTTTAATAAGGTCTGTAACGAAAAGTTCTCAAAAATAATACACTATACAGTTCAGTTCCTTTGCTAATAAAATGTTCTTGTTGAGTTGCTTGGTGGTTATTTTGGGTTTTTTTTTTGCTTCCTTAAGGTCTGCACTGCATTTCTCTTTTTCATCCTTTGGACCATACTCTTCTGGCTTTTTTTATGGTTTTTTTCGGCCACATTTCGTACCGATCTGCAATTTTGTTTTTATTAAGGAAGTCTATCTTTTCTTCAAAATTTCTATTTCCACGGGATCGTTTGGACGACCACTTCTTGGTTTATAGTACCATTTACACGATCAAATAAAATCAATATTTTATTTGAATGACTCATCCATCAAATAAATTTGAACGTGTAAATGGTCCATCCAATATCCTATCAAATAAAATCTCAAATCAAAATATATTTTGTTTATTTCAAATAAATTTGTCAAATATGACGTCACGTCAAATAGATTTGATCGTGTAAATGCTTTTCGCTTGTATTTTGACAGATTTTTCATCAAATAAAATTTTGATTTTATGTGATAGTGTAAATGCGAAATGTTTGACAGCTTCATTTAACAGCTTTTTTCATCAAATAAAATTTTGATTTTATTTGATCGTGTAAATGGTACTTATCTTTGATGTTTTGGTTCTCCTTAAACTTTTTTAATGGTTCGCCAAGCAACGAAATATGAAGTTCCATCTTATTTGGCTCATTAAATTTACATACTATACAGAGAAAAGTTCCAGGCCTAGTAGATGACGTTTCTCATAAAAAAATGGCGAAAAAACTGCATTTTTCAATTTTAAGAATTTTTCGGTACACACCTTAGTCCAAGTTTTTTAGGTATATTTTATAGATATTTTAGGGTCTATTTAATAAAACAGCAATTACAATTCTAAAAGTTCGTCATATATTTGGCACTGATAATTATTAGTTCACATTTTTTGTAATGTAACAATATTCGTAAATTGTCAAAAATTATTGACAAATTTTAATAAATTTTTCGACGAGTGCAAATTCTTTCACATATTTGATAGTCAAAATTTTTAGAAATTGTGGCAATTTTTGTACAACAATAATTTGTTTATTAAATAAGAATGATTTTAATACTTAATTTTGTGTAATGTCGATTTATCATCGCCCATTTTGTAAATTTCTAAAAGTGGAAAAAAATAATAAAATGAAAAAAGGTTTATATACTCGCTATGAATGAGTAAATTCACGATTACGAATTTAATAAGACATTCAAATAAAAATATCTAAAAAAAATTCTCTAAAAATTAAATCACAAAACTTTGCGTAAATAAATTAAAAAATCTTAGGTCAATATCCTTAATATAATTACATAATACCCATAATAAAAACAATATACATTCATCTTATAAAAAACCTTTAAACATTTTCTACCCCACCAGCCATAGAAAAAGGAAGGTAATTTGTAGTAAATTTTACCTTAACATAAAATTAACAATTTTTTTTAAGTATCGTTTTATTAAAACCCCAAAGCACCGCCATTTATATACCAAAAAACTTTTGTATATAGACAAAGAAAAAAACTTTTTATTTTATAGTTATATCCCATTGGAGAATACTTTAAGGCGAACATTATAAAATCAAGGCCATACCCCATTATCCATTTTCTTTCTAGTTCCATATAAAACAAAAAATATCCTTTAATTATTCATTTTTACGTAGTACACCATAAATATATATCTACACAATTTGTTATATTTTTCGTTTAAACAATCACCGTTGCGTTGTTGCTGCTTGGTTGTCATCCTGAAAAGTTTTCTGTACATATATATATATTTTTTAATTGTATATGAAATATAAGTTAACTAACTAATTAGATAATAAGTAGAAAAAGGATAACCAGATGAGGTCTCTTAAATTTCTGACATTTAGAAAAAAACAAAATACCGTATTATATTATGTGGACATAGAATACACGCAAACAACACTTTAATTGTTTAAATGATGAAACGTGTTGTTTTTCTGGTTTCTATTTTTTAAACACATATTTTCGTTAATAGACAAACATACACAAATAAAATAATGAATTATCCTTTTTAAAATATACATAAAGGTTAATGGAGAACTATTAATGTTGTTGTTGTTTGAGTGGCGGGAAGCATAGTCCTTGGTCACGCTATTTTCTATAGTTTTTTTTATAATAAAAAGTCAAGAGATATTTTTTGTATATTAATTTAAAAGGACACGCAAAATAATATTTTATTTAAAAAAATTTTATTTGTTACGTATACATAAGTCTATATAAAAATTATCATTAAGGATGATATTTCTTTTTGTTTATTTTTATGAAATTTTTATACAAATTAAGTTTATTATTATTTTTTTTTATTAAAATTGGTCTCTAAGGATATTACTGATAAGAATTATCTATTTTGATTAATTTTGTTTATTTTATTTTTTTTGCTTTGGAATAGTTGTCAATATTATAAATAAAGTAGGTATATTTGTCCTTAGACACTTTGATATAATGTATATAGAAGAATGCGAATGAAAGGAGTCAATATTGAAAGTTTTAAAAAGGTGGACATTTCCAAAACAAGTACAATTATTACTACAACTACAATTATTGTTAATTACAAAGTTATCCAAAATCAAATGCTACAATTCCATCGTGAAATTTTCAAAACATAATTTTATTAGGGAATTACATGTGGTGATATTTTGCCCCATCTATTATGACAATTCACAGATTTCACAGTTTTTTCACGATGGACTGCATACCAATTCTGTGAAATATCAGCGCAATTTTTCAATTCTGTTTTTCACGATGGAATTTTGTATGGGAAATTTCACTACGCTCGAGCTGCGTATAGGCCTTATGCTGAAAATCCTGAGATACTTTTTTTTATTAAACACACATTACATAATCAAAGTTTCTGTTAAACAAACATTACATATCATATCAAAGTTTCCTCATCCGCAACACTATAATAATTTTTAAACAAAGTTTGTTCAACGAGACACTAGATAATCTGGTTTTAAAAGGATATATTATAGAATTGAAACAAATTTCTATAAATTTTCTTACTCAAATAATAAAATATACTTTAAATATATATCTAAAATTCCTAAAAATATCCCAGTCATTATTGCATTGATGATAAATGTAAATAACAAAAAAATAATATAAATGTCCTTTTATATGATTCAATTTATTCTATCATCTGGAGTATATTTACTCATCTACTTATTAAGTTAAATTATTTTAGTTTTCATTATTATATTTATCATAAAATCAATTCAAAATAATCCATTCACTATGCAACCCCCTATATATAATTTCATTTAACAATCAACAAAAAAAATATCATCAATAATATAAATGCTTTTATTTTTATTTGACTAAAAATTTTAAGTGATAAATATTTGCGTCTCTTTGGTCTATTTACTACAATAATAATAATTCGTTTCTTCATATATATACAAAATGTAATGGGACCATATAAATGTGACTAAATAACTGAAAAGGATGTTAAAATGAACCTGCTGTTTAATGTTTTTTCTGTAGTTGCTGTGGTAGATTCTACTTATTTTTGACATATATATATGTACACTTTGATATATTTAATTTATATATACCCTAAAGAGTTTATGAGTATAACATTAGCGCACTCGACACGCATGTTTAAGGACTTATTTTTATTTTTTTGGTTATATAGTTTTTCTTTACTGGTGTTTATATCAGCTAAAAACCTTAAAACTGAATTGAATCGCCTGGATCATAATGAATAATAATACTTTTTTCACCCTAAATATATATATAGAAAAAGGATATTATGTGAAATAAAGGGATGAGTGATTATTATGTATCATCATTGCTTAAAATAAATAAAATACTTGTATGTTCAAAATGTGTAAAAATAAGGATCAACATATTATTTGTCCACTAAGTGTTTGTTATTGACAAAAGTCAATGGAAATATGTATACCATATATATATACATATTAGTAATATTATATAGAGGAGATTATTTTAAGTAATTTTAATTTGTGAGGATTTAAGGAGTATTAAATATTTAAGGGAAAGTTTTAGTTTTTTTTTGTTGATGTTTTTTAATAATATTTACTTTAATTCTGTAGTATAATGTTGTATGGTTAAAATTTTTACAATATCCTTTTAAATGTTCTTGTTATTATCTAATCTGTAATACATATAAAATATGTATTAATATATTTGTCCCTCCAGGAATTTTCACAATTTTTTAAGGATGACCGTGAATTAATTTATGTAATCATAAGTTGCTGAAGTAAATTAAATATTTGATTAATTAAATGTAAAAGCAATCATCATCAAACTCAACCAATATTAATTAAATTTTATTATAGCGAAAAGATTCTAATTTGAAGCCGGTGTTTATTACATCATGCAGACGATACGAACGTCATAGACATCCTTTCAAATTTAATTGGGAATCATTACAATTATGTGCACGCAAAATTTTGTCTGATTTAGTCATTTAATTTCATTAACTTTAAATATAGATCCAAAAAAATAAAAAAAAAAAAAATCTTATGAAAAAGAACCTGCACAATTCATCTTACGTAATTGGGTCCAAAATCTATGATATTATTCTTATGTATATAATATTGAATAACTATAATAATTTTTAATAGAAGTATTCGTACTTTTCTGATTTCAAGATCTTCTCATAATATATCATCAGAAATTTCATTACGTTTCTATGTATTAATTCAAATCACAAATATTAAATGCTTTATATTTTCTGTTACTCAGAACGCAGTGTAACAGTGATTAATGCACCATCGTATCTAAGTTGATTAATAGACCAAACATAAATGGTTAAATTTTTTTTAAATATTGACATATTTCCCATGTAAATTTAGTATATTTCATAAAATACTTTTTATACTTTCCATATTCAAATCAAATAATTGAAAATTATCCATAGAAGTAACGACATTATATATGTATATATTAATTTGAATAAATTACAAAAGTACAAAAAATTTATATAATATATTCAAAACCAAAAAAAAAAGGATTTTCTACTCTAATTTTTTTCTTCTAAATCCTTAATGGTTTAACAGTCTGGCAAGTTACTAACAGCAACAAAAGTAATTCTAATTTTATTTATGCACAGCTTAACTAGAATTACTTGTAATAAATTTTATCTCGATCCATATACAAACCCAACATAGAGAAGAGTATATACCAAAAAAAAAAAAAGTTTTTGTAACATTTTTTAGGGTGGCTTTAACAAAACAAAAAACTCTATAAATTTTTGAACATATGAATTGAATAAAAAAATTTTTAGGGGATATGAAAGTCTTTAGTATGATCCCAACAATCTATAAATCCGTTTTGTTAGCACTAATGTAAGTAATTGAGTGCAAAAAAGTAATAGTGTCACCAATATTTCTATTATTTTTTTTTTATTACTTTACCCAAATATATCCTTTTTAATTCCTCATATAATAATAAAAAATTATCCTTAATAGCCATAACCAATTTTCGTAGGATAAATACAATAATTTTTTTTTTACTTGTAAATGATTTCCAATTTTATTTTTTTGGTATTTATAGTTTTTTATGTTTAGCTACCCTCAGCTACCCTCTTATAAAGATGTTTAAGTAATTTTTTTAATTTAAGGATGCTAATAATTTTTTAAGGGGTGAAGAATGTTTTTATTTTTTACAAATAATAATAATAAAAATTAACAGAAATATAAAAAACGATTAAATAATTAATTCATTGGATCAAAACCGAATAATTTTACTACCGTATATGACTTCATTATGTTTTTTTTGGTTGGTTATCTAAAAAAAAGGACGAAAAAAGGGTTTCTTTTATCATTTTTACAAATTTTATATTTTTTATTTTATATTTTCAGTTTAGAATGACATTTTTTTTTGTGTTCTTTAAATAAATAATAATTTAAAAGTGGGTTTTTGTGGTTTGGGAAAAATTTAACCAACAAAAAAAAAACAAAAAAAAAGTAATTTGAAAAGTTTGTAAAAGTTTCGGCTTCGTAAAACGTTAAAACACATTATTAATATTGACTTTGGTTACACAAAAAAAATTATGACAAAAAAAACATTTTTTTTAAGGATTCTACATCCTTTTTTTTCTGTTTAATTTTTTTATCTGTTATTTTTTGGATAGATTTAATAATTTATTTTAAGAAAAATATTAAAAACAGAAGAAAAAGGATAACTTTTTTAAGGATGAGAAAAAAATATTTATATGATATCTAAAAATGGTTTTAAAAATGTTAATTTCAATTTTAAAAATTGAATTTATTTTTTTTTAAAGTCAATTTATCCATTTTACATCTAAAAATAAAGTTATATAAAAAAAATTACTTTTCGCTTAAAATGATTTAATTAAATTCAGTTTATTCAAACTAGCAGAACCTTTTAACATCATTATTGCAACAACTCAAAAAAATTTGATATAATATTCTCTACAAAAAAAAACGATTTAAAATTCTTAATAAAATTTGTTTACTATTTAGTTTTTATGTAAATGAATTTTCACATTCAATTTCCATTTAATATTTTTTCTATACATTTTTCTTTTCCAATCACGAACATCGGACAAAAACATTTGAAAGGTCAAACTGGTCAAAATCTTTTAAGGAAAAATATACTTTTACAGCAAAAAAAACAAACCCTTTTATTTAAAGGATATTCAATATGAATTGGAAATATAAATTGACAGAATAATAGTTATCCTTTATTTAACTAAATGCTTACTAACTATTTTGATGAGTTTAACTTGACTAAAAGCAATGAAAATTTTATATTATATTAGTAGTATTAAAATTCATAAACCTTTTTTCTGTTCATTGTATTTAAATTTTTATCCTAATGGAAATAAGGTATTAGAATAAAATTCCTTAAATAGAAAAATTTGCATATATTGCCTTTTTAATATATATAATTCCATATCAATTTCAAAAATTGTTTGAGGAAAATTTTAAGAACCTTTCAACCCCCATTTACATAAAATTTCAATATGGACTTTGTATATGAATTGTAAAATTTCAATATGGACTTTGTATATATATGAATTTTATAAAATTGAAATATAGTAGTGCAAGATATTGTTGCCATTTAAAAATAAAATGTAAAATGATGATGATATTGGTTAGGAAATAGTTTGGACATGTACAAAACTATTTTTGTGGTTAAATATTTCAAATATAATAATATTGTATTAAGGCAATATTCCAGAAGATGATATGAATATCAAGGAAGAATTCATTTTCGAAAAAAAATGTAATATTATTGGTAAATTTTTTTTGAGGAAACTTATAGTTAAAATTTTTGGCTATATACTAATCAGAATTGGAAATAATTTTATGTACACGCATTTGATATAAATAACTTTAAAAATGTTAAAATAAAGTAAATATTTGAATTATAAAATTGATAATTTTCGTAATCCTGGATTATAAAATTATTTGACAAACTCAATAATAGTCGACAAGTTACTGAAAATTCTCTATTAAATCCCTAATGATTTTTTAAACAAAACTTTATTCCAAATTCATTTGAAACATTTTAAACTATATAAAATTCATTTATAATTCACAAAAAAAAAGAATATCCAACCAAACTTCCATATCACAAAATTCACAAAACTTTTTATCCTTTTTTATATTCATTCATAAACTGGAAAATTTATATCCTATTTTTATATTACTCTAACAATGTTTTTGTTCTTAATAAAAATTACATTTTATCAAACGAATTTCTCCTCTTTTTTTTTGTGTGTGTGTTCAATCCTCTAGAGTTTGTCTAAATAGACCAATCTTATTCCTTATAACCAGAAATTCTATTGAAAATGCACTTGATATATCCCCGAAGCCGAACGTATATATATAGTTTTATTGTGTACAATTTTTACCCTTAAAATATATTTATTCATTTCTATGTTCTCGATCAAGTTAACAAAAAAACTACCCTTAAATTTATTTCATTTCATTTTTTTTACTACCCTATTTAAAGCATATGCGTAAAAATTATTTTTGTAAGAGGATTTTGACTTTAAGTTTGTTGTGTGTATTAGAGAAAGTCAATAAAAAAAAATACTCCACGAATATAAAATTTCATTTTTATACTAAATGATTTTTTTTTTGCATAATGTGGGTGTACGTCCTGTTTTTATGGATATTTTCTTCCTTTATATAAACGAATATAAATATATTTTTTTATATCATAGTATAAATAAATTCATTAAATAATTTTGTTGTATTTGCAAGGATTTAGTCTTAAAATTTTGAGTGCGTGTTAAAGTGATGATCGCAACAGATTGTCAAAAAAAATAATAAAATATTTTTGGTGTTATTAAAAATTTTTTGTTGTTGTGAATATTTTTAGTAGTAGGAAATTTTCGTATTTAGGGGTGAAAATTTAATATTTAAATAAATCTAAATTTTATATTATAGATTTTTTTTTTTATTTGTTAATAAGGATTAAATTAATTATAATTGTCGTTATTCATTGACCTTATTAAATGAAGGACAAAATGATTTAAATTATATTTTTATTAAGATGTTAAAAATTATTTAAAATTATTTTGAAAATATTAAAAAATAATTTAAAACCTAATTGTGGTAATTTAATAATAAAATGAAAAAAAATTGTATACATATTGCAGTAATATGGCACACTCTTGAAATTTTGATAATAAAATATTTAGATTTCGAAAGTCAATAGAACAATCTAATAAGCACTTAAAGATTATCAGAATGTTCTAAACATTCGAAAGGTTAGAATCAATTATGTTAAAAATTTAGTGAATTTAAAAGTGTCCTTTTTTAAATACTATATCAAATAATTAAATTCTATTTCTACTGAAAACCATAAAAATTATAATATTAAAAATTAATTAATATTAATTTCTCTAAAATGAAATATTTACCAGATTAATATTAACGAGAGAAACCACAAACAATTTCTAAACACTTAAATATTAATATCTTATACAAAAATTCCAGATTATATTATATAATTTGTGCTTTTAAATAACCTTAAATAAAACCTAATTGTCCTCTTTCCTTTTGACATTCAGGTATAAATTGTATGTCATCATGTTCATGTTTATTTTATATCATACTCAAAAATTTTGTTATAAAGGTGTTTTTTTTGTGGTCATAGTGTAAATGGTGTCATATTACTACAATGTCCCTTTTTTTTTCTTCATTTCATTATAACAAAATATATGATATCCTTATTTTGATCCTTATAAATACAAAACGTTTTTAATGGTAAAAACCACTCATAAAATAAAATCCTATAATACATGTATATAAAAAACCTTATTTTCTTTGCCGGTAGTGGAAGGTTATGCACCATAAAAATTTAGTCACACAAAGCTTGAAACAACAGACAATATCGTTTTAAGAATATCTCCATTAATAGGGAGTAATTTTCTATATAGCCAAAATTAAATAAAATAGAAATTCTACATTATATAATGTGTTCTTATACATATATTTCTTTACTATTCCAAGATGGCAATAATAATAATAAAAAAAATTTGTAACAATTTCTTTAATATTGTATGGGATGAAATCACATATGTAGAATCTTATACGCCATTTATGTATACATACATATATGCCCCCAAAAAACGCCATTATGAAATAAGAAAACTTGTTTTTTCCACCCTCTTATTAAATAAGATGATTTTTTTTTTTGTATAATAAAGAAAATTCAAATGGCAGAAAGTTTCAATATGAAAATAGATTGAAGATTGAAGAAATATTAAAGAAAATTTAAGTACGAAATGGTGTAGTAGACGGAAAAGCAGACCCCATTTTGTTGAAATTTTTCTTATTACTTAGTAAAAAGTTCATTTAAATTTGTCTTATACATAAATTTAGCTTTAATAATATGAATTTTTTATTTAAATGATTCTTAATTATAACCCACTTAAGTGGCACTCAAATGTCGTTCATGTTTAAAGCTGATGTTATAATTTTATTATTGTTAATTTAGGACTCCATAAATATAAATAAAATGAAAATATAAATAAATAAATACTCTCTTTAGTATAAAGATGTAATAAGAAAAACGTTGAGCTAAGATTGAAAATTTTTACAATATACGAGAAGTTTATATATTGCAGAGGTTATCCAAATGGTTACAAAAATTTTGTCCAATGTCTAAATATAAATATTATTATGTCTAAATATTATTATGTCCATTCTCAAATGCTTGCAATTTGGATTAATTCTGAAAAATTTCTTGATGTAATATTTTAGGCAGGGATAAGATAGAATTGCCAGGTGTTATACTCAATCATGAATTGCAGTTAGGAAAAGAATTATAGCCTTCACAAATATGATACTACTCAAAATATTTTCAAATATTGTTCAAATACTTTTCGGAGATAAAATGCATATGCTTTAGAATTAAAGTTGGTTAGTATTGGCATCTGTATACCACAAATGAATACGGTGTAATTCGATGTAAATTTCGGTAAATTTAAATATGTATTTCTATTATAATAATATAATATGATTTTAATAAATCATAATTTATAATTTTAACTGCGTTAAAATTATGAGGAACTCAAACGTACAGCAACATAACTCAAAGGTACAATTGTGTATCAACAAATTTTACAATACCAACCTGGAAACTCTAAATTCTGGACGACCAATATTGACCATATACTAAAATCATTTATATTCATTCTTTTTTTTAACAGTGTATGTAATTACAGTAATTTAATCCTTATATGCAAAAAATTTTGTACACTTTATTTTTATATATACTTCTTAAAGGATTTAATATTATGAAGAAAAAAACTTATATCCATTTCATTTAACCTATAATAAATTCATCGACACGTTAAAAGACTTTGACGTAGTCTTTATTATTTTTATTTTATATTTTTAGGAAAAAAAAAATATAGGTGCGCAGATTATTATATTGCTTCATGCTTCCACACAAACAAAAAAACAACAAATATTTTATTTTAGCACTAATATCGATTACATTAAAACATCATAATAATATATTATGTTGTCTAAAAACTTTTTTTTTTCACTCCTTTTATATCCGACATTGTTTTTTTTTTGCATATTACAGCAATCTATTATTTTGATAATGTTCATCAGTAGTAGAATCTATCTATCTATCTATCTATCTATCTATACACCTTTTAGATATATAAATATTTATAATACTTCCGTTCTACCCTACAAAAAAATATTATGCTGATGTCGATTTTATTATAATGTTTGTCTAATGGATTCTCATCACATTAGAATTGGGAGTGTCAAAATATACTATAGCTATATAGTAACAATAATAATCAAATAGAAGGGTTTGCTGGGGAGAAATAGAGGTGGTCAGTCGACATACTTTTTTTTATATATAATAAACGATATAGTATAATTTAAATTCATATCACTTAAATAGTTGGCGTGAGTGAAGAAGGCACAAATGATGATGATAGGGGGGTGTTTGTGTTTTTGAATATTTTTAAAATAAAAAAAAAAAAACGTTTCAATTTAAGTTTTCTCATTGATTTTGTTTTGTCCACTGTTATTATAAAGTTTAGAGGCAACAGAAAAAAGAATATATAATAATAATAATAATAATAATGAAAATTTATTTGAATTTCGATCGAAATTTTTATATAAAAAACATTTGGCTATTGTGAATATGATGATGACTATCTATTTTTTTTTTTTTGCTACTATTTTTTGTTATGTTTTGTTGCTCTAGTTTCCATTTTCCATATAAGAATCAAATTGATTGAAAAAAAAATTATGTCGAAAGGGTTTTCAAATAAATAAAAAAAAAAATTGAATAGAATTTTTTTTATTGTCAACTAAATTTTTTTTATAAAATTGCGCAATTTACTAAAAAAAAATAAATTTATTTCAATATAAAACTAAAATAAATTTCTATATTTTCCATTTTCCAAAAAAAAAAGATTTACGTTTAATTTTTCATACAAACATAATTTGTTATAAATTTCTTAATAAATTAACCAAATATGAAAATCAATAATACAAATCAATTTATTTTTAATTGTGTATAATTTGGAAAAACAATGAAAAATTCGCATATTTTTGGTACACATTTTACTAACAAATAATTAAATTTCTCTAGCCCTGACTTCGGGACGATAAACAGTTCAAATGGATATAAAAGCATCTGAGTTTGCTTTCAAACTAAATTAAATAATATAGACTTTCAGTTGATAAGAACACAACCTGTCTTTACTACAGGCAGGTTATGCCCTGGCCTTTGCGAAAGACGAACAGAATCATAAATAATAGTGCAGTTTGCAGTAACATGCAGTTTGCAGACTGCTAGGAACATTACAATGCCCTTAAGACATTAAATATACAGAAAAATGTACAAATATTCCTAAAATATTCATTCATATTATTCTAAATAAAACAAAAAACTTAAATCAATTAAACTGAATTGAATTATTTTGCTATACTCTTCTTTAAATTAAAATTTGGTGTATGTAGACCAGGCAACATAATTTAAGATTGAGTCTAAAAAAACTATTCATAAATCTCCGCCTGATAAAATTTATTTCAAAATTCTTTTTAAATTTTAGATACAATTCTAGAGTAGACTATATTGTAAGCAAAACATCTAATAGTTTCTAAAAGACATAAAAAATTCTAAACGAAATGAATTAAATTACATAAATCATTTTATTCAAAATTGATTTCAACATATTCAAAAATTATACTTATTTACTTTTAATCATATTAAAAAAAATCTTTCATCTGAAAACAGAATCCATTTTCTTTACAAAATTATCTCACCCTGAAATAATGTTCTTCGTATTCAACAGTGTTTCATTTTAAAATAATAATTATACATTATTTTACTTATTTTTTCGCCTAACCACTTAAAAAATCTTCTCATTTAAAGTTCATTAAAGTTTACTATAAAAAAAAAAATATGATATACTTATTTTGCTTTTACTTTTTTCTAATACTATACAAAAAACTATAAAATCTAATATAGTTAATTTTCATCATTTCAGAAAAATATATAAGTAAACTTTTTTCATATAATATAAATATATACAAAAAAAAAAGTTTGTATATAAGAAACATTTATCAAAAAAAAAAAAAAATTATAATGTATATAAAAACTTTTAAGTAAACAAAACAAAAATATCATTTGATACCAATTCATCCTTTAATATTAACCATAAAACTTTAGTTTCTTTTTTTATTAATGTTTTTTTGAGTACTTTTTTACCTAACCAAGTTCACCAAACCCATTTTCATTTTTGTGAAACAATTTCAAACCATCTGAACAAAAAAAAATATTATATGTATATAAAAAACTTATGAAAACAAATATAAGAATTTTCTTACATAAAAATTCACTCAAAATTCATTCACTATATAAAAATTATATATTGAAAAAATGTTAGGTAAAAAAGTTTTCATATATTTATTTATACAAATACTTACAAAAAAAAAAGGATATTAAAATATAATATTTTGATATATATCATCGCAGGCTCGGATAAAATGTACCACCTTAGTCTGAGAGTCTGGCACAACAACAACAACAGAAATATCACACAAAAAAAAAAGTTACTTAAATAAATTATCTCTCCATTTTACAATTGTTATCCTTACCACACAGCAAAAAAAAAAGTAAATTTATATATGTATAAAAAAAAATTGAATCCTTATCAGTGTCGTAATGTTAAAAAATATATACTTCCATTAACACACACTAAAACAATAATTTTGTTGGCATAGTAAAAACTGAGCTTTATATAATTTTTTTTTTTGTATAAATATTATTTAATCCTGGACATGGCATAAACACCTTTTTACTTACACTTGTTTAAAATATATACATACATAAATTAAGGATATTATTCGATAGTAGAAAAAAAAATCTAATAAAAAATTATATTTAATTGAACAGGACAGCCATATATGCATATGCATACACGTATATATATATGTATACATCTGTATAATCTGATCACAAATATATAAAGAATAATTTTCATAAAACAAAAATTATGCAAAAAAAAAAATAAGTGTTGCATACTTATAGGAGGGCACGCCTAAATTTTAACTATAATAATTTCTATTTTCTTACTCTCCATTTCTCTCTGCGTTCGAATTTTGCCAAAAGTGCAAAAGGATTTTTGAAGAAAAGTGCTTTTAATAAAATAAAAAAAAACTAATCGGGTGCAAAAAAATTAATGCATAAAATGGTAGAAATTTAAATTATTTTTTTGGTTCTTGGGGAAACTGGGAGACAAGTCCTTTAATATTATTTGTAAACATAATGCGATTTTGAGAAGATGAGTTGAAAATATAATTTTATACTCATTTACACAACACCAAAATATAAGCACAAATCTGTTTTAATACTTTTGAGTATTTTTACATTATTTTTTTCTGATTATTTCTTATATTACAAAAGACCACTCCCTGTTATTATACTAACACACATAAACAATAATAAAATGTGTACTATTCCTTTTTTTTGTATATAATCATTTTCCTTGCAAAAATAGACCAATCCAAATCGATTTTTTTTTTATTTTATTGTTAACAAGGATATATTATTTCACCCCAAATTTCAGCAGAAAAATCAACATTAAAGTGTGGTAGGAAAGAAATATTTTCAAGATCCCCTAATCAAACAAACCAAATACGATAATATAATATTTTTGTGTGTTGAAAATTTTTCATCCTGTTTCAATAATTTTTTTCATGGAATATTATGCATATATACAAAACAAAAAAAGGGTGAACTTGACTGGAAATTTAAAAATATTTTCCCCTTTTTATAGAACCAAAAATTCTGAAAATAAAACAAATTCACCATCAAAAGAAATTATACCAAAAAAAAAAAAAATAAAATTTTTCCATTTCGTATCATATTTAGTTGTATCAGTTTATATTTGATCGTGACACTGTGTTGAACAATACCATATATAAATATGATATATATGTATAACCGGTGACGTATTTCCGCCGCAATTTGTATTTAGTGTAACAGAAAAGAGAAATAAAATATATAGGATATCTTCTTCTTAAATAAATCATTTAATTCAAGTGAATCTTAAATTTGTTGAAATAATTATTTATTGTTTTTAACTATCCTTTTCCAGTGAATCAGTGAAAGTAAATATTTTTTTATTGTATTGTATACGTATAATTGAATGTCTGTAAATGTCTGTAAAAAAAAGTCTATTTAAATTTTCATTTCATGTATAAAAATAATAAAATTAAGAACAATATAATTTTTCTAAAGGATATATGAAAAAATGAAAAGAAAATATTCACATTGTACAGTGAATTATGGGCGCATATTTTCACTAAAATGGTTTTTTTTAACAAGTACAATTACCTATTTTATATTGTCCTTTAAAGTGGAAAAATAAAATATTGTATAAAAATTTTTTAAATGTGTAGAAAAATTAAGAAAATTTTGTAAAGAATTTTTATATGGTTTTGTTAAAAGTAAAAAACAACAAAATATTTTCCGGTGATATTTTTTTTTTTTTGGTTTTCATTTAAAAAAAAAATTTTTTAAAGGATATTTTATGTGTTAAAAAGGATATAAAAATTATTTTTTGTTATAATATTTTTGAAGAATTTATTGTGAATATGAAATGTGTCGCAAGTCTAGTCAAATTGATTTTTCAATAAACTTAAAGAAATTTATTTTTTTCTTTACCAAAAATTTATTATATGGTTAAATTGTATTTTTCCTTTTGCTTTGAAATTTTATGAGCCAATATTTTTATATACACCACTTTTTTTTTTATTTATGATTGAGTAAAAATCAATAAATTTCAATTTTTTAAAAAGAAAAAAAAATCACTTTACTTTATCCTTTTTTGTGTGGTTTTATATATATGTTTTTTTTTTGAGACTTAAAGTAATATTAAATATTTGGAATTTATTATGGAACTATTAAAATTGATGATGTATAAAAGTGATTTTTTATCAAATGGTGTTGGTAATAATATTAAACAAGAAGAAGATCGTGTACCACCAATTCATTTAGAACAAATACCAGATTTTTTAATATGTAAGTTAAGTTTAAAAAATAAATTCAAATTAAGGAAATATATTTGTAGCAATATTAATTTATTGTCTTTTTTGAAAAACAAGATTTAAAAAAAATGTGAAGTTATTTAAAATGTTATGGTGGATATTATTTTATATTAGATTGAAAAAATCAGAAAAAGTATTATTGTAAATTTTGATGATATCGCTTTCACATGAAATTAATAAATATCTAACTTTGTTATAAATGTGAAATCAATTTTTTAATTTGTAAACAATATTATACATATATGACTTTAATCTTGTAAGAAATAAAATAAATGATAAATAATGATAAGTAAAGTTGTAAAGTTAAAATTTGTATTGTAAATTGAGTTAAAAATCTCTAGAGGTCTAAAATCCGGTTCATAAAAGCAACACAATCCAGATAAAATTCCTATAATTTCAAACAAATTATAGGCCATAAAACTCCTTTATTTTTTTTAGAAATATAGTAGTGAGAAGGAGTTCAAAAATACTGCAGATTAAATTAGAGTAATTTCTATAACTCCATTCTGTTCCTATTTGACTACAGCTTCATTGGTAAAATATGTTTCAAATTGAAATTGAATTATATTTCTGATTTTACATTGCTTCTGAGAGAAGAAGCAAGGCCAATTTTTTTATGAATTATATACTTGTAGAATTAGCTATGTTATTGGAGAAATAAATTGCAAATCACGTATTATTTACGTTATTTATAATTACATTCTTCAAAAACATAACTTAGACCACCAAATATTATTAGATTTAAATCAATATTTGTTATTCAATAAATATTGTTTTAACTAACGACAATTTTAAAGAATACATGTTAAGGAATTGTTAAATATTAATCATCCTGGTGTCCTTTCAAATGTCACGATGGATGTCACGAAAACGGCGGATGTGGCGAAAATCGAATTTAATAATTTTCCAAATTAAATTCGTACTTCTCACAAAAAAAAATATTAATCTGGAAAAACAAATTTAAATTGAAAAAATTACAAATTTGCATTAAAATTATATTAAATTTAAACTATAAATGAAAAAATATTAAAAAATTATAGCATATACCTAAAAATTATACAAAATGATGTTAATTTAATAAAATTTCATATATGATAGAAAAATAATATTAAAATTTTATAAATTACATTTATAAATTTGCATAAACAGCAATTTTTTTTTCTTACTGAATATTTATCTACCATATATTACGTAATTACGTTTATATATCCTTTTATGAAAAATTAATTCTAACCTATTATAATTTTTTTTATAATATTTTTTCTTTCTTTTCTAGCAACAATACCAAAATGTGGTGGATGTCACGAACTTATTTTAGATCGTTTTATTCTGAAAGTATTAGAACGTACTTGGCATGCAAAATGTTTAAAATGTAGCGAATGTCATACACAACTAAATGATAAATGTTTTGCAAGAAATGGACAACTTTTTTGTAAAGATGATTTTTTTAAGTAAGTAAATTTAAAATACAAAAAATAAATTTATAATATACATATATATACATATTAACTACACACATTTTTATACCATTTATATAAATATTTAATTTGATTCCTTATTTTCGTTATATCATTATATCCTTAACAAATATAAATATCCTTAAAAATATATAGATGTAGCTATATATAAATAAATTTCTGTTAGATCACGTTTTGATAATAATGATTCATTTTCTTATCACGTTTTTGGGTCATACAGGCGTTATGGTACTAAATGTTCAGCATGTGATATGGGTATTCCACCAACACAGGTAGTACGTCGTGCACAAGATAATGTATATCATTTACAATGTTTCATATGTGCCATGTGTTCAAGGACTTTAAATACTGGCGATGAATTTTATTTAATGGAAGATAGAAAATTAGTATGTAAACCAGATTATGAAGCTGCTAAAGCAAAAGGTATGTAATATTATTTATGGTTACTTCTATAAATATGTAAACATATCTCAATTTTTTTTTTTGTTTCAAAAGTGGAATTTTATAAATAATTTATTTCAGTTATTTGGCTTTTTTCTTTTTAAGAAATTTTAAAAATGGAATTATATAAATCATTTTTGTTTTTACCCTTACAGGATTGTATTTAGATGGTTCACTAGATGGTGATCAACCAAATAAAAGGCCTCGAACAACAATTACAGCAAAACAATTAGATACATTAAAGACTGCATATAATAATAGCCCAAAACCAGCACGACATGTTCGTGAACAATTATCCCAAGATACAGGACTAGATATGAGGGTGGTTCAAGTATGGTTTCAAAATAGGTGAGTTAGTTTACTAAGTATATATAAAAATTGTAATATCACACAAAGTATAGTAAAAAAATATTATAAGTAGTTAATAATTAATTTATTATTTAATTCTCACCCTCCCAAGGCGAGCTAAAGAAAAACGACTGAAAAAAGATGCAGGACGTACGCGATGGAGTCAATATTTCCGTTCAATGAAAGGCGGTAGTTCACCACGGGATAAATTCTTGGATAAAGATGAATTAAAAATAGATTACGATAGTTTTAGTCATAATGGTAATAAAAATAGAAAAACTTTATATAATTATAAAATTTAATTAAAATTTTAATTATTTTAATTATAGATTTAAGTAATGACAGTTATAGTACTGTTAATTTGGGTTTAGAAGATGGTGCATCACCACATAGTGTACGTGGTTCATATATGCATGGTAGTAGTAGTCCACCACCATATCCACCAAGTCATTCACCTCCACCATTAGGTCAAGGTCATTCATTTGGTTCATATCCAGATAATATTGTTTATACGCCTTTAGGTAAATTTCATATTTAATTAATTTTTTTTTTCAGGTTGTACATTAAAATATGTAATTGATTTTTTTTTTGTAGGGCAACCAGTCAATTCAATGCTACATGGTTCAAATAATAATCATCATGGTTTACCTGGTAGTGGTGTATCAGATTTAAGTAATGATTCTAGTCCAGCACATGGTTATCCAGATTTTCCACCAAGTCCTGATTCATGGCTTGGTGATTCGGGTAGTACAACGGCAACACAAACAAATAATAATAATAATAACAACAGTAACAATAATAATAATAATAATCACAGTAATCACAATAGTTCAACACCAGGCGTGCATTACTGATATTCAAAATTATTGGCCAAACATGCAAAACGTAACAACAAAAATTTATTTATAGCTAAAAATCCAACATTTTTAAATCAAAATCAACATAATTTGACAACAGCATTAATGGATCATCAACAAAATATTACAAATAATTTATTATTATTACAACATCAATCATTTTTACAATCAGTTATTGGTCATAGTTAATAAATAAATATTAAAAGTAAAATTAATTTAATTTGAATTATAGAATGAGATCAAGAGAAAATTTTAAACCATAAACGAAAGCAGCGTCACATCGTAAAAGATTTTATCGAATATGAATACTACAACCCATCAAGTTAATCTAATAAAAATTATGAAATAATTTTATACACACTTTAAAAGGTAAAATAACAAATAATAATAATTGTCAATTTCTTTGGTTCTATTTTTGGTCCAAATATTTTAAGATATGTAAGCACTCTATTGTGTGGGTAAACTTTTGTGAGTCGTTGTTGTATTTAAATTCAATTCGATAATCATAATTATGTAATTCAGTCTTTTAAATTGAAAAGTCCTTTAAACGATTTAAATTTTAATTCAAATATTTTCATATTCCATGACTCCTTTTCACAATAATATTATAATTTACTAGTTCCCAAATGTAAAATTAAATTATATATTAGTTGAAATAAATCTTTGTATAATTTATTTTTTAGAATATTATCGAAATATAAATCTATGTGCATTTCAGATTCAATATAAAATTTAAAAAAAAAAAAAAAATAATTATTCGAAATAATAAATTAAATTTAAAAATAATTAGTAATAAAGAAATTAGTTAAACTTTAATTTATCCTCCAATTTGTTTTGTAATATCTATAGTAATCATCAATTTAATGTTAACATAATTTAATTTCTCTTAATTTACTAATAAGATTTTTGTATATTTTTAATTTTTCCAACTTACAAAACGTTAATTAGAAATTTAATTTTGTTTAAATTATTTATGAAACCACAGACACTAGAATATATTTCTAGCATCTGTGTGATGAGACATAGAAAAAAAACCAAAGCTAATAAATATACCAAAAATTTAAATATTTATCCAATAATATAGAATTTATATTTTAGAAACATATAATATAATTATTACCAAATTCACACTATTAATATATAATTTATTATAATTTATTCAAGAAATCTGAAATATATATAAAAAAAAGAAAATTTAATTATTTTAGTGATAAATGGCAACACTATGTGTAATATTTTGCAAAGCTAGTCGGAAATGTTAATAATTTTAAATATTATAATTTATAATTAAATAGTTTTTTTCCCTTTTAATTTTAATATTAATAATTTATCTAGTTATTTAATTTAAAATGTTACAAAAACTATAATTGAATATAACAAAATATATAATTATTTATGTTCCTTACCTTATTATAATTCAATTTTTCTTTTCATAATTATTTTTAATTGGGAAAATTTTGTAAGCTAGAAAAAAAATTGTATTATTTTGTATAACGTCACAAATGAAAATATATTCAATTTTTTTAATTCAATAAAAAATCATTTTCAAAAACTATTAAAAAGAAATTAATGGAAAGAAAATTTTAACAAAATAAAATAGTTTAGAATTATAAATTAGATTTTAAGTTATGTAAATATGTAAAATGTATATGAATATTATTATAAATATATTAAAAATGTGTTTAAAAAAATAAATTATAATTAAATTATAACAAGAAAAAAATTGATAAATAGAAATTGTGAATATAAAATTTAATTATAAATTAAATTATTTATAAAATTGGAAATGTTTATGTGTCCATGAAATATAAAAAATTAAAAATTTGGAGAAAAAAAAATATATAAATGAAAAAAATATATGAATATGAAATTTTTATTATGCAATGAATATGAAGACACTAAATAGAAAGCTACACCATGGGAAGAATTACGTTCTTTTGACTTCAGAAACTTTATTACGTTCTTTTGACTTCAGAAAGAAAGTGTAATTATTATTTTGTTTTTTTACTTTTAAGGTATACAAACAATTATTATTGGTAAATTAAACAATTTGAACGTCGTGAATTATGAAGAAAAATTAAAATAAGAATGTTACCATGGACCATAGTATATAATGGTATATAAAAATATATTCTTTTATTAGCTTTCCTTGCACTACAAAATTTGGACAGTTTCCAAGTGTAGTGGAAAAAAATTACTACAATATAATAATTTAAATAATTTACCATAATTTACCAGAACTATTTCTTTCTGATTCAGAAATTTTCAAATACATATTTTAGAAATATTTACTCGAAATATAGATTTACAAATTACAAAACTAAAATATCATTTCAAATATTTTCAAGAAATTTATCATCCTTGTACAATATAGCATTGGCAATCGAAATTAATTTAATTTGAAATACAAAGCCTAATGTGATTTGGAATTTAAATTCAATTCAAAGAATAATTGGAGACTAATTTGAATTGTTAATAGATTAATTTAATAATCATATAAATTATAAAAGGAAATTAGTTAAAAAATTTAATTTTATTTCTTAAATAAATTGAAAAATTGCAAAATAAAATTAAAATTAAATATAATTTAATATTAAAAATTCAGAAAATAAACTATAAATCTAAAATACTATAATTTTTTAAAAACTATCACTATGCTGTGTAAAGTATAAATAGAATTTTACTTTGTTTAAAACAACATTAAAATCATTAAATGTATTATCTAAATCTAAAGTTCTGTTGTTGCAACACCCCAATATTGTCTCATTCGACCCTCCTGTTCTAAATCATCCATCGAGCCTCGTTCATGCATAACAGCAAAATCATATTCCAAATTATACGGCATTAATCTTTGTAATGATCCAAAATAAGCAGCATTCTGTCCACCAAGTGGTGGTATTCGACCAGAACTAGATTTTATTGATTTGAATAGGGTCGGTGTTGGTGGTTGAAATGAACGTGCACTACCAAAATGTCGTGATAAAAATGAAGTATTTTGATTATATGGTGGTGGTGTAGTAATATTATTACCACCATTTTTATTTACACCACTATATAATAATTGTGGTGAACTAGCTGATAATATTTTTGTATTACCAGATCTAGCTAAATTATTCGAGCTTATATTACTATTATTATTTAAATTCAGATTACTAGAGCTTTTATCATAATTGCGATTTTTTGTAAATGCTTTTGATATTGTATTTAATTCTTTATCAAATAAAATATGTGTATTTTGTTCAAGCATATATTCCCAACATTTAAATTGTTCCTCTGATAATGCTGAATCAGTTTCATCAATTTCTTCATCAATTCGGGCACGTACAGCACGTGCAATACCATTTTTACTATTTCTGGCTGGTATTTGATTTGACTTTCGATTTGTCATCATATTATTATTATTATTATTATTATCATTTATTTTTAATGGTTTTGATCCATTCAATTCACTACCAGCTTGATCACTTTGTCCGCTGGGTGAAGATCGATCACTGCGGCCAGAAAATTGTCGTGTAAATTGATTTGAACCAGCCGAATGACAACAACTATTATTTGATTCACAACAACATCCACATTTACAAAAACCCGACATTATACTGGGTGGTTTTTTACGAACGGTTTGTTGTAATTCACGTATCAAATGATCAACATCTGTTCCAAGATTATTAAATTTTAATATAATAACACTTAAATTATCTTCAGCACCAAAACTTTGTCCAATATCTTGAATTCGTTTTGCAGCTAAAATAACATTTTCTTCATTTCGTATTTCTTTAGTTACAATTTCAATATCCATTATTTCCCAAAGTTTTTTATTACAAATTACTAAATATTCATCCTGATCACCTAATGTTATTTCGGAAATTTCTGGATCTGGTATACTAGCTGGAAAATTTGAACTTTTACCAATTTGTCGTTTAATTGTACCCGGTGTTAATTTAACATGACCAGTTTTTCGTACTAAATAAGCTGATGCATCACCAACACTTGCTACACGTAAAACAAATTTTCGTCCTTGCATATTATTCGAAACAAAATCATTTTGTAATTTTTCACGTGATATATGACAAAGTGTCGCACATACACCATATTTTTGTCCAGTATGTTTAAGTTCTCGATGTGCTGATAAAATTGTATATTTCATATATTCGGATGCAGTTTCTTTAATTGTTCGTTCTTCGAGTAAAATTTTTGGTATCACTTTAACCAATAAATTTGGTACAACATTATTTGTTTCACCATCAAAAATACCAAATAATCCTTCGGTATTACAAAAATTAGGTAATCTTAATTGTGATATATATAATTTTGATGAACCACCAGCTGTTTCAGAAAATCCAACTTTCCATGGTGGTTCAAAGTCACAATTTTCATTATATGTATCTGGTGTTGTTGGTAAACTGGATCGATTCTTACCACTTACATCAACCAAACTCATTGGACGTTGTGATCGGCATACTTGTAATTGTTTTGGATCAACTTGTAATTGTAAGTTACATGATAAATCTAAAAATTGTAATTTTTTTGGTACTAACATAACCAAATTGATTTTATCCAATTGATTATGTGCCAAATCTAAAACTCGAAGAGTTTTTGTTTTAGCTAATGCTGGTGTTGATTGTAATTGATTTGAATGAATACGTAAAACTTTTAAATTTGTTAAAAATGCTAAATAATCAGGTAAATGTTGTAAATTATTTCCAGATAATATTAATTCTTCTAATTCTGGCCAATTTCGAATACATTCATCTGGAATTTTAGTTAATTGATTGTAGGCTGCATGAAGTATTCGTAAATTTTGCAAACAAATTAATGTGTCCCAGACACGATCATGTAGACAGTTTCTCGTAGCAAATACACGTTCCAGCTGGGAAGCACAACCTTTGCCAATTGATGGAAATGTTTGTAATTTATTACTGGACACATTTAAAAGTATAAGATTTTCACATGCAAAAAAGAAATTCTTTGGTAATGATTCGATTTCATTGCATTGGAGAAAAAGTTCTTGTAATTGTAGTTTGCGTCGTGGCATTGCAGGTAACGTTGTTAATTCATTATAGCCTAATTGCAACGTATGTAAAGTATTTAGTTCACTGCAGAATAAATGTTCTGGTAGAATTCGTAAACGATTATTATTAGCAAAAAGTGTTCGAAGCTGGTGGCAACCACCTAACCAATGAGGCAATTCAGTCAATTTATTATAACCAACATCCAAGTGATGTAATTGTGCAGGAACGGGTGAAATTGTTAGTTTTCGTAGTTCTGTAAAAAATAATAAAAATAATTAAAAATATTTAGAAATTATAAATTTTTAATGGTTCGCGCTTATGCTTTTTATTATCTAATAAGACAACCATATATTATTTAATACACAAACCAATTAACTAAATATTGTCATATTGTGAATTAATTTATATAATTTGAAAAACATATTTGAAAATTGTTTGTTTATAAATATAAAAAGGATTTAAATATGGAAGACCGGCGGAAGTCCTTTAATAACTTAATTACTAAATTATACAGATAATATTTCCTTCCTTAATATTATTTCTTAATACACTTACCATTATTTCCAGCTATTAATGATGTTAAACATCCACCGTTTACAGTCAATTCAACTAATTTATTTCTACAACATTGTAATGATTCTAATTGTCCAAGTGCACTAAGATCTAATATTTCTATATCATTTTCACTTACATCTAATTGTGTTAAATTCTAAAAGAAATAATAGTTTTTTTTATATTAAATTTTAGTAAATTATATTCAAAATATTTCCAACTTACACCATAATTTCCTAAAATAATATTTCCCCTTAATTGGTTTGCCCTTAAACTAACTTTTGTTAATGGTGGATTACGATCTTGATGATGTTGTTGTTGATGATGATTATTATTATTATTATTACCAAGAATACCATTATTATTAATTAATAATTTACCATCTAATATTGGTGGTTTTGGTGCATACATATCAACTAAACCCATTGTACGCATTCTGATCATAAATTGTGGTAATTTACGTATACGATTTTGTGATGCTTGAAATGATTTTAAATTACGTAAAAATCTTAATGTATTTGGTAAATCTGTAATTTCATTACGATCTATTCTTAATTCTTCCAAACTGAAATAAAAATATGTAATAAAAAAAACATAGATAATTAATTTAATTCGATGACAAAGTTAAAAATTATGAAATATTTTTTGAATAAGTGTAATTAAAAAGTATATGATAGAAATTTATTTGCTTTTGAATAGTTTATAATAATTTTCTATCTATTTATATTTATATGTACTCTAAGATAAGTAACTAATATAAGAAAAATTATATTTGTAACACTTTCCGCTTCAAATTCAACCAAATGGAAAATTATTACATTGTTGAATTGCCGGGGTATAATTTTCGTACAAAATGAACAGAAGAACATTACAAAAAATGTTGTAAATGTTAAAATCACTTAATGTTTGTTTATTTTTTTGCTTTGGTAAATTTAAATAAATTTATGTTATTATGAAAATTTATAATACAAAATGGCGATGATTGAATAGTAAAAAATGTATATAGTAAAATTAATAATAATAATGCATTGCCCATTTAAAGTATAAAATCAAACATTTTAAAAAATTGTTTATGCAAGTAAATTTTTTTTCATTGACCATTAAATAATTTATTTTTCAATTTTTTTTGCAATGAATGATTTTCAATATAATTTTCTTGTATTCATTTTCAAATATGTATGTAGTAATACTTTCACTTAATTATTATACATAATATTTAAATTTAGATTTTTATTGACGAATGTTAAACATAATTTTCACGTAATTGGAAAGAATTATATGTAATATGGAAATAAAAATTAGAGACACAAACTATATGTATATTTTAGTTTTGAATATGAAATAAATTTTATGTAGAGGAAAATATAATATAATTTCTCTGTAAATTAATAAATTGTAACTAATTTTTCTAATGGAAAATTGTAAACATACCATTGCAATTGAAAACTGTATAAAATACGAAAAAAAATTTAGGCAAAAAAGTCCATACATCTGAAATCAGGTCATAAATGATCCACAAAAATAAATCTTTGATTCAAACTTTAGGTATTAGGCTTAACGTTTTAAGAATTTAAAGCCTAAAGTCTAAGTAGTTATCGAAAAAAACGATATATTCAAAAATTTATTTAATAACGCACAGAATATTTCAAGAAATTATTTAAGAATAATTCGCTCCTTAATTATATATTTTGATTTAACAAACAAATATTTAAATCAAATAATTTTCACAATAATTTGTAACAATTTGCAACAAATATACTCCATAACCTTCAAATAATTTCGATTTGATTAATTATTAAAAGCGTTTTCGTAAAATTATTACCTTAAACTTTAATGCACCAATAATTTTCATTATTTTATCCATCATAATTACATAATCAAAATTTATAATTTTTAGAATTAATTTAGAAATTTGCGTAAAAAATTAAAGAATATAATTTATATATAAAATGCACTTCAAATGCTTATAATAGCACAAAATTGTAATTAAATCAATATTAATTAAATTAAGTTTAATTATTTTCACCAAAACAACAAAAATACCACCTTCTTTAAAGCACCTGCAGAACTGAATAACTAAGACGAAACTAAAAAAAATGTATTAACTATATTTGAATTGCATGACGAATTCTCAAATGTCCGAATGCATAAAAAGAAACATAACGATCCCTACTTTGTTTTAAAAATGGTATACTACTCAAAATGTTTATATGTTTTTTCTTTACCAAAAAAACGTAAAATTTACGTAAACGTCTTTACGTAAAATTTTGTTTTCTTTAATTATGAAAAACGAAAAATTATGATGAAAATATAAATTAGATAAGAATTGAACATTTTAAATTTGAATGTTACAATAGCAATATTTTGATAAATAACTTAATAAAATCAAAGAACCGTAAACGGACAACTCTAATGGCGGCATTTATTTGGACTTTTTTTTCTTCTTGTACTAAATTGAAATGTGCGAATAGCTCAACCGAATACAGATCATATATATATTTCTATATCTAACTAAATGCAAAGAAGAATTTATAAATAAACTTTATAATTGTTGTGCACTGGTAGCGGGCGTTCAACCAAACATTATTTTCAATATCATGTAAAAACAATAAACATTAAATATGGATTTTAAATATAATTAAATATGGATTTTGAATTTTCGATCGAGGTCCATGAGTCGCTACTTATTAATATATAAGTTTTAACCAATCAAAAGGCTAGCTAGTGTGATCTAAAAATGTCACAAATGATTATAGTTGTGACTTATGCGCTTTGACACTTAGACTGAAAATCAGCCATAATTCAGGACGATACAAAACTTATTGATTTTTTTAAAATATTGCGAAAAAATTGTTACCCATTTAAAATAAAAGTATACACAAATTTCTCTATATTTCAGGATTTTGTATACCATCCAATTGAACACCTTTATATTTTATTTAACCTCTGGTTACTATTTAAAACATTTATTCCAGAGTGTATTTGTACCCATCTCAGATATAAATCACAAAACTTTTTTTTTACCTTTATTTATAGTCTTATAGTCTACTGAATATTGCGCTTTTTCTTTACTAACATATATTTCCCGCTTTTAATTTTGAAAGAGTTCAGTCATAAAATGTAGCAATACTTATCATATTATTATATACAATATAAATAGTCAAATCAGATAACGATTGATTGCAAGCATTTATGGCACCCTGTATACAAAATGATATTGCAAATTTAAGAAAAAAAATATTTTGTATAGTTTTCTCTTTCCTTGGAATTTTAATTTACTTTTTTCATTGTTGTAATGGTCGAATATTATATAGCCACCCACTATACCCAATACTTATAATAGGCTCAACGTTGCGGAAAGTTTTCTAGAAAAATATACCATAAAAAATCTGATTTGCAATAGTAATATGACGCAATTGGATCACTATATTATATCATAGATAGAAGTTTTAAATATACATATATTTTTGTTGGTAATTTTGATTTTTGATTGATATATGAAAAGTATTATCAAAAACTTAATAAAATGGTAACTTACTGTGTCAATTGTGATATTTCTTCTGGCAATCTTTCAATTAAATTATCTGCTAAATCTAATACTGTTAAACCAGTAATAGCAAGTAATGATAATGGAAATGTTGTAAAACCATTTCCAGGTAATCGTAGTATTTGTAAATTTGGAAATTGTGATAATGCATTTAAACCAATTTCTTGAAGTTTATTTTGGCCAGCAAAAAGTTCTTCAACATCTTCAATTGATTGTAATACAACTTCTGGTATTGTTTGTAAACCAGAATTACCAATATCCAATCGTTTTAATTCACTAATTTCATTTGTTGCCTGTAAATAAGATTTACAATATTGAAATTATATCTTTATTTATTTATATATTAGTCCTATTTTATTCTAATCCTAACCAAATTTCTGTTAAAATGAAATGTTGTTAAATTTTCAAAAACTTTTCGTTTTTTATTAGAATTAAAATTATAATATCTAAAACTTTTATTAAATCTTTTTAATTTTTCTGATGACAACATTTTTTTCATATGCCACAAAATTTATATATTTCACCAATGAATTTAAAAAAACAAAAAACACCTGACTAATGGGACGATCAACTAGGAACTAAATTGAAAAAATTAACTTTTTTTAATATCTAAATACAATGGTCAATTAAATTCATACTTTGTTAATACTTAAGATTTATAAAAAATCCATTAATAAACAAAAACAACTTCTTAGAAATTAAAAACTCTTAAATCATTAATGCGCCATGTAACCGGTGAGTTGTTGGTTTGTTTTTATGTTATAACCATTTTTGTTGTTGTGCAGATTGTATGATTTAATTAAAATATTTTTTTTTTAATTTAAATTTCTTGAAAAAAAAAACCAAACAAAGGAAATTATATAGTTTTGCGGGATTTTCAAAGACCTTGGAAAATTAATTTGAATATTTCATAACTTTACATGATTCGCAAATAATAGACTAAAATTATTTTTCGATTTTATAATAATTTTGAAGGCAGTCCTCTTAATATTTGATGCAAATATATTCAACACTTTACTATCTTTAATATTCGACCATATACTATCCTACAAAGGTTAACAGGAAATTGGTGATCAGTAAATTATGGTGCGGTTAGTAAATTAATAATAATTCAATAATGAATCTTCAACATAGTTTAATATCCCATAATAATTCGTCCGCGTTAATTATATCATTGTAATTAATATCAGATTAATCCTCATCTGATCATATATATACTAACTAATATATACATTAACTAAATATATTGTAATGAATATAGCACACAAATAGTGTATACTCAACCTTAATTAAATATATCAGTATACACATCGTGTATACCCACCTTAATAAAATATGAAAATTTAAAGATAAGAATTATGCATTAAATCTAATGCACAAAATAATTGTAATATGAGTAGATATATATTTTTATAGTAAAATTAAAGTAAAATAATTTTGGTCAAAAATGCTGATCCTGACCAAATCTAAATAATAAGAATTACATAGTTTTAAAGGGAATAATATTTCTAAAGAATTTTAATTGTAAACAAATAATTAGGGTATATAAAGAGACACTTTTATAATAAAAATTCACTTTTCAATCAGAAGTCAACCGAGTTTCATTTTATCATAAAGCAATACGCTTGTTTAAATATAAAACTCCTAAACTAACTTCTTCAACAAACTCGGCAATCTTGCCTGTTGAATATTGATGTGGCATTGTTGCTACCAATAGAAGAAGTTAGTTTATATATACATTTTATAGGGTTATTTATAATATGAAATATCATAAATAACCCTATAAAATGTATATATTCAAAGCATAAACACTACAATATACACTAACTAAAACGTACTAGTTGACAATAATTATAAATGTCAATCAAGTACTAAAGGCAAAATCTATTTTCAATAAGATCCCTAAAATTTTATATATCAATTTTAGTAATTTCAAATATGCTTTACTTTACTAATATTGCAATATATATTTAATTTGCAATATTACTAACAATATTCAGATTTATCAAAATTTCTTGATAAAGTTTCAAGGATCTCATTTCTAAATTAACCTTTGGTATAAAGAAATTGAAAATTTCAACAAAAGGAAATGTGAACATAGTTTCCTGAGTATTTAATATTCATATAAGATAAATAATAATAATTCGTCATAAAATAAAGGAAATTCCAATATTTCTCTTGAATTATTAAGTAACTTTAAATTTGGTATTTCTGAGTCATTATTAATAATTTAAACTATTCAATTATAAATGTTAATTGAATAGTTTAAATTATATTTCCAAATATTTCTCTGAATTTAAATTTGTCAATTAATTATAATTTGCGTGTAAAAATTCTTTTTATGATTTTAGAACATATCTACTCGTATATGTAGAATATATATTTGAAAGTATATTAGAAAATTTAGGATTTGAGATTTTATGATTTCGATAAACGAAAATTTTTTTGTAGAATAGAAAATTATGCTGACCTAGAAATCTTTTAAGATAATTTCATTTTTCTTTTTTTTTGCTAACATAAATAAACAATTATTCTTACATTAAAAAAATTTCTCTTTGGTATATATTGAATGATATTATCATTATTATCTTCATAATTATTGTCATCATTTTCATCATTTTCATCATTCCATGTTGTTGTTAAATCATTTTCAAGTGAATCTAATTCAATTGTATCCATTTCAGAAAATGTAACTTTACTTTTTTGTATTGGCCTATTATTAAAATTACTACAACTACCGCCATTTGTACAACTATTAATTTCAATATTACTAATATCATTTAATGAACAATTTATCATAACCATAACTTTAGAAATTTATTATTAATTATTTTTCTTTATTTTAAAAAAAAACTATTTTAATTTTATGTATATTTCCTTTTTTCTATAATGTATATAATTTTTTAATGCACTTTTTACATATTATAAACAATAAATGATCTTGAGATGAAAATCATTGACCATCGAACCACACCAATTTATATATAAACACATATTTATATAAAAAAAAATATTATTTATGATTTTCCTCTATGCACTTTAATTCTTATAAAACCATTTAATATTTTCTTACAAAACATCTTAATTAATTTTTGTTAATAATAAAAATATATTCAATGTAATTTTTATGTTTTCACAATTTATGATTCGAATTTTTTTTTAACTATATATATTTATTATTATGATTTATGTCAATAAAAATTTTCAAATTAACCTTGAAATTTAATTTAATATTGTAAAAATAAATTTAAAATGAAATTGTACTTTTCCGATTGATGCAATTTCTTTAACTAAAATATTTAAAGACTAAAAGGTCTATCATAGAGTGAACCAAAACAACAAAATTTTGTCTTACACAATCATGTTGACAAGTAAATACTAAACAAAAAAAAATTGTATCTATAAGGTAAGAAACAAAAAATTGCTATATGTAGACATACTTACTAATAATTATTTTAACGGTGTTTTATGCTAAGATTATTTTTAAAATTAATCTTTAAAAAAAATTTTCTTGATTTCGTACACCATAGAGAACAGAGTCAGTCGTAAGGAATGACACTGTATTGACAGATGGAATTGACTATTCAAGACAATTTAAAGTGTGTCTAGATATAATACACCAAGTCTAATAACTTAAAGCCATCTCTGTATCTTGTATCTGTTCAATTATTCGGTTAGATGAGCATAATTATATGATTATTATTAAATTTACAGGGTAAGAAATATATATAAGGTAATTTGGGGCATTTTGTTACCCTCGAAACAACAATCTTGATACAAATTAAATCAAAGACAAGTGGTGCACGGTACAAATCACAATCAAATGTAGGACTGTTGAACCACACTGTTCCATTTCTTAAGAATTAAGTGAATTCAATGGTTTATGGCAACTAAATATTTCTGCAGCTGCAGAATATGAAGGGCGGATGGACAATAATCGTTTAATCTAAATTCTATAAAACCAGATAATAATGAAGGAATAATACATAATAATAATACATAATAATAATAATAATAATAATACAATAATACATAATAATACAATAATAATACAATAATAATACATAATCTGCAATAATACATCTCATTTATTTACTGCAATTGACAAAATCTATTTTAGATATCTAATTAAAATCTCCTATTTGATAAGACTAAGTACTTTTACATTGTCGACATTTTTCTCTCATCATTTTTTGGCCAAATTCATCTAAGAAATATCCAAAATTTTCTGACTGCAATATTTACATTATCCTATGTGATATATCCACTCAGTTTACCTTAATATTAAAACAAAATTTAATATTGCACAAGATTAAAATTTTACATTGACAATAAACAACTTCATACAATATTATTATATTATATTAGTTTCACATGTAAATCATAACAAAAAATACTATTACATTCAATAATTTTAATAAACAAAATAAGAGTATTACCCCCTACAACTAAACCGTGGAGTTTCTATTTATATATTATATTTTCAAAAAATGTTTGATACGCTCGAAGGACTATACAACATGGAACGTTTTTTTTGTCTAATTTATAGAAAAAAAACAATAATGCCACAAAAGATCATCAAGACCAATTTTTGCTTTTAAATAGTATAATCTAATTTTCCAAAATAAATTTAAAAAACAATTCAAATCTCTTAGAGCTTAGACGAAAAAAAAAACTACCAAATGAAAAAAATAAATAAAATTATTTTAAAGGAAGTTAATTATTAGGTATCGTATAAGTATGCAGTTATTCTTGTTAAATTTACTTATTATACCTTTAATAATAATCATTGTACATATATATTTGTAATTAGTTAATTGGATAGTGCCTAGTGCTGATTTTGGGAAGGTCTTTTTGTGAAAATTCTTTTCATCCGTACATTAAAATTATGGATCGTTGACCATGAATTCTCTGTATGTACTTTTACTAAATAATTATATGATAGAAATAAATTATGAAGAGAATAATTGAATACGACTTATTAATGAATTTTACTAGTTGCATTTTTATCGTAACAATTAAGTACAGACAAATTGCTTAATTACATATCATTATACGAAAGAAATAGTTTCGATATTTAAATAGGAAAATTATTTTATAGCATCAATTAATTATCAATTTTTTTTGTTGACTTACTTAAAAACTAAATTGTAAAATTAATATATACTTGGATATGAGGTCTTGCTAACGATTTACAAATTCTTATAATAGTTGCCATTCAGGTTAAGTAATTGCAAAATTCTAATTCGTTTAATATTATATTCCTAAAAAATAATATCAAATAGAAATTTTAAAGCATTTAATTTTATATTAAAAATAACGAATATAATTTAAACAATTTTCAAGTCAATTACTTCAATTCAATAATATTTAAACTAGGTTATCACAATTTACTTAATTCATTATGCATTTATAATGCATTAATAAAATTTTATAATAATAAAAATATTTGACATATTTATCTGATCTACATACTCTGATAATCTAATATATTTATATATTATTAAAAATTACCTCAATTAACCATCCGTTCCATAAATTACGTTCCCATATTTCTTCAAATCCTAAAAATAATACTTTTTCACGATCACCATTATTTGAATTTATACTACCCGAACTATTATATACACTTGATGTACTACCACTACCAGCACCACTACCACCACCATTATTATTATTTTGTTGCATTTGTTGTAACATTTCAAAACTTTTATAATTCAATTTACAATTATCTTTCATATAAAAATTATTATTATCACCGCATGTTATTTTTGGTACAATTTTTATAATCAATCGATCATACCGTGGTAAATGATCAATAATTTCTGCACCAGATAAATCAATAATATCTGGACTCATATATGTATTACCAGGAAATAAATATAATAAATTACCAATTATAGCTAAATTACGTTTTTTCCATTGTGGAAATACTAATCCTTTTAATATATCAACATTACCAGATTTTTGTACACCTTTACACAATGGTATTTCCGATGGACCAATAAAAAAACGTATTAAATATTTTATATCTGGATCAATTTCTAAACGACAACGCCTTGATGATTCAGTATAACCTAATTTTTTAAAAAAATCTTCTTGTATTTGATATGGATGTTCTAATTCTGATAATCTACGTGTTATAAAACCACCAATTTGTATCCATAATGTATAATCAGATGGTAAAGTTAATCCTTTTGTTATATGATCAACAGTTGTGCTACGATTACAATGTACCATTCGACTTGGTTCAATCGATTGCATTGGATCATTACTATCCGGTCCACAAAATACTCTGACCCATCCAGTTGGTATTGAAGGTGCAGGTCCTTTAATTGATTTTTGTGGTGTTATTATTGCATTTTGAGGTGGTAATGGTTCATCTTCATTTTCATTATGTTCTAGTATTGGTTTCCATGCTTTACGTTGACCGCCAGAAGTTTTACGTACATTAACATTACTGAAATGACGACGATTTGAAAAATCAGTACATGCCACACCGGCAAGGACACCCATTTTTGTTGTATAAATAAATCTTTTTTTTTTTAATATTAATTATATTATTTATACTATTTCTATATAAAAATATTTAAATAACAAATAAAAACACTACACAAAATGAAAAAATATTAGACACTTATTCAACGAAATCGAAAACATAACTAAAGTGGCAACGATGCGAATCACCTGGACTGACCAACACTTGCACTGGAAACAGAGTTTTTTTTTTTAGTAATATCTCTTGTAAATTCAAATTTGAAATGAAAAAAATAATTAAACGGGGGAAACATTGAAATTTTATTATTATTTTTTTTAAATTACCATAAGAGTGGATCGAATTTTTATGTTAAATTACATATGTATGTATTATGTTTATACTTGTGTTTGAAACAATACATAGTATCAGAATTTTATAATTCTTTTGAACCCTATAATAATATTTAAAGGTGAGGGAGTTAAATAATGAAAAAGTTAAGTTTTGTGTATAAGTATTTTTTGGGTAATTCTTTGATAAATGTTGTTAAATATTTCAAAAATTTATTCTAAGGATCAACAGTTTGTAACTAATTCTCATATAATGTTAACTATAACTTGTCTCAAATGTTACTATTTATTTCTTGATAATATCTTATGAAACTTATTATCTACTTTTATAGTAAGTATAAATATTAGTATTAAAATATTGTTTCACAGAATAACCCATTTTTATTTTATATCTTTTATATACCAAATTTTAATTTAAATAATTTCACAAAGTAAAACAAAAATATTAGACAAATATTTTGTACTCAACATTTTAATTTGTCGAATAGTTTGCACTTATATAGATCGTTATTTCAAATTCAACCAAGGATGAAAAATGAACACAAAGAAGCATAGTTTGCATCATCTAAACTATAATTCATTTAAATTTTAAAATAAACGAGATTTCGTATATTAATTTACATAAATTTTGGTTTTTCTCTATACTACATATATTTACCAAAATATGCGTTTAATTTTGTATTTTAAGTAATTAATAGCTATTAAAGTTTATTAAAAATCTGTTTAATAAATATAATGTTAGTTAGCTTTCACTATACTATAATTAAATATTATAATAATTTATAATTAATATAAGTAAAAAAACGAAACTATAAAAATAATAAACATGTGAAATTTATTTTACGAAGTCTGTATAATATAGCTAATATGATTTTAAATAGTACAATAAAGGTTGAAGAACTGATCAGAGCGAAAACAATTTTGACCATCGTTCATTATCAATTTCGAAAAAGAACTCTATATATAGTTTTTTTTTTTAATTTTTTCTATAGACATTGGTGCGTGACTAAAATATTATTATAGTTTTTTATATTTTATATATTATCTGTATTTTATTTTGTTCATATTTTTAAAATTTACCTGTTAAACTAAGAACTTTTTTTGAGAATTTCTATTTGATTTTAATTTTTTTGCAAATACATATTTTGATTAAGAAAATAAAATTATATTTAAGAAAAACTATAATTTTTATTATTATTATTTAATTTACAATTACTTATTATTTTTAAAATGAATTTAGAATTTGTTACCTGTTAATTTAAAAATTTCCTATGTCATGTTCATCACCGGAAATTGTAAATTTATTTTGTGGAATAAAAACGGATATAAGAAGAATTTAACTTATCATTGTTCTGAATCCTTTAATATATGATGGTATTTAATTTTTTTAGGGTATACTGATTGACTCATAATATGGTGTTCAGTCATTGCAACGAGTCCAACAGGTGCATATAATTCTTAAAAATAAATTTAACATTCAACAATGACAATACACCGGCAATGATGAATTTAATGGATTTAGTTATATAATACTTAAGTAGTATAACATTTTCAACACAAATATTTCTAACTAGTTATATCAAAATTTATTAGAAACAGTCGAATAGTTTATTAGAGAATTTTAGAGACATAATTTACTGTGTCCATTATATACAAAATATTATCGTAAATGTAGTAATTAATACTAAAGAAAACAAACTGCAACATTGACAAAACGTTGTACACAGTTTTGTATCTGATAATGAATTTATTGAATTGTCAGTAGTGTAAATTGTTGACTGTGAATTTTCCTAGAAGCAAATTATACAATTAGTATAGAAAGGGGGAATTTGAATATTTGAAAAAATTAGTATACCATTGTACATGGAATTTCATCTGTAAATAATTTCAATTAATTTTAATAAATATTTTTTAATTTATATTTATGTTTTAATTTATTTTCTAGTTAATATAGTTATTCTACAAAAAATATTATTAATTAATATATAAAAATTTAATCATCCAAGTTATAATTAAAATTAATTAAACTAATAAATTCCTAATCACAAAGAAAATTTACTTATAAATTAAATTTTCCACCTAAGAAATTCTTTATTTAAAAATTAATTATATAATTTAATACAAAATATAATTCTAATTTCCATAGGTTTAAATGTAGACCCATGAGCTTACTTAACTAATTAATTAATTATAAGTTTATAAAAATTAAGAAATCTTTAATATTATTGGCATCAGGCATAAATTATATTTAATTATATAATTCATTAATCATGAATTTTTCCTTTACAACCACATGTTGCACCACATTTCTTCCTACGATCAAATCCTTCTGGTGTTGCTGTATTACATAACCATCCACCCCATGTTTTATGTAATTCAGCACAATTTGACCATAAATCAATAGTATGACAAGCATTTGTACATAATCTTTTATTTGGATGACATGATTTTGGACATGAGCTACAAGGTTTACCAATTTTGTATGGAAAGCCAACACGATCTTGATAGTTGCCTCTAAAATAAAAATATAATTTAAATGAAATTAATATTCGTATATAGATAATATTAAATTTTACATTGGACAATAATTGCAAATATAATTATAATATGATTTGCCACCAGGTCCACCTGAACGACAATGTGCAATACCACAACCAACTTTATGTGTTGTTGCCCATACCATTTGTGTATAGTGACCAATATCTTTTAAAATATTTGTTTTACCACCATATGTAAAATTGGATCGTTCAATAAACCATGATCGCATTACAAACATCCTGAAAAATATTGAAATTGAAATTCAATTAGATGTTAGAACAAGATCATTTTAATAAATATTTCTATAATATCAGACAGAAGTGGATATACAATATTGTTAATATGAATAATTTTTAGCACATTCCCAACCAATTTGGTAGAAATGTGTATATTAGTTTCACTCTGTCTGTCCGTCTGTCCTTCCGTCCGTTTACACAAACTTCTACATCTATTAATATAGAGAGAGAAAAATTTTGACCATAGATAGATAGTAATAAAGTAATAGGTCCTGTAGAACAAAATTTTCCTCACTCTTATAATTAATCAAAATTAATATTTTGCATATTTTTAGGTGCTGTATAAATGGAATATATTGGATATTATTTCATATCACATTATGTTCAATTAAAACCAAATTAGGGAAAACAAATGAATTAAAAAAAAATTAATAAAATTGAACAGGGATACATTTTTTACCTATATTTATCATTTTATATTTTTTCTATAAAATACTATATGGAAATTGCTTTTGTTTTAGAATAGCTAATAGTTCTATATATTTTGAGGAAATGTGCTTTTGACAAACCCGGGATTTGTTATTTTTGTATATTTTTATTTATATAATATCGCTATATATTTCTTCTTTATTAAAATAATATTTAATTTATAATATATTGGAATCAAGAAAAATCACTTTTAATAAATATTTTTTCACTTTAAACATTTTTGTAATATGCCATTTAATATTGCAATTTGTGGTAGTAAAGACATACTGTCTGGAATTCAATTAGAGTTTAATTTATCTTAACATGATGACTAACTTATTTCTATATATAAAAATTCTACTATTGACGATATTGCATAGTAACTGGATTATTTTCAAAAGAAAGCTATAACAAATCAAAAATTTAATTTTACATTATAAAATTTTCTTCAAATTTTTGCAATATGAACTAAAAATAAAAAAAATTTCATCATATAAAAATATGTATAATAAATATTAAATGAAAAATCATTTAATTTAAATAAAAATTATAAATTTTAATAAGCGCCACAGATTAATATGATTTTGTCATAGAATTAATATTAAAGAGTTTTTAAATATTTTATATATGATAAAATTATTAATAATTTATAAAAAAAAAAATATATTACTTGGCGCCAAACATAAATTTTCCAATTTAAATAATAAATTATTTTTATTTATAACCAGAAAATCTTCTAATATGTTTTTCCTGGGTATTTAAATAATAAAAAAATTTATTGGAATTTATAAGAAAATTATATTGACTTGATCTAAATAATTATATTAATATATTTTTGGTTCATTAAAACTTGAAAATTAATTATATTTATAATTGTATTTACCATGGAACTTTATGTGTTGATACGAATATATTTTGACCACATGCTCCAAAATCATCATGCCATCTACCTTTTGGACTATCATGTGTTAAAAATTTACAAGAACTAGCCCAACGTTGTGCTGATTTAGCTGCTCCTTTATGCCATTTCTATATTGTACAAAAAAAAAACAAAGAATTTATATTTAGGAATTTTAATTTAATTTTAATGATTTCTGATGACAATTTTTGTGTTCATAATTTAATTTATGGAATAATTTATAAAATAATTATAAAAAAATCATAAATTTTTTTTATTTTTCGACCAAGCTAATTATTTAATAGCGAAATGAATTTGCTAAAATGATTTTTGCTCATATTTTACAGGGGGATTTTGAGGTATACGTATAATATTAATATCTTAACAAAATCCTTTTTCCATACAATATTTTCCAATATTGTGTATACCAAACATCGTAAGTGGCGTTTATCTGAATCCAAAATTCATATTTGATAACAATTTACTCTATGTATATTATATGTGGGAAACTGTTATATGGTCCATGATAAAATATTGTCAAAATATGAAATCATCACAAATCAGAAACCGTAACACATCTTTAATTATAAAATAAACATTTTTTTATGTCGAATATTTGCAAACAAAATTTAATTTAATGTATTAAGCTATATAATAATCATATTTTAATTAAGGCCGGCCGGTCTTGTCAAAAATGTGTGAATATTTTCCTTATACTACATAATACAAAAATATTTTTTTTTATGATAGTACAAATCATTGACTTTAAATCTTTTTTGTTCTCTTCCTGAATTTTTTATGTAAAATCGTAAAACACGCTCAAATTATGTGGGTGGGAATATTTAATTTTTTTATTGACATATTCAAGAAAATAAGAATTTTTTTTTGATTTTCAATTTTATCAAAAAAAATATTTATTTTTGGCACACGAAAAATTATTTAAATTTATACAAAAGCTTAGTCAAATTGTTATTAATATATTATTATAGACAAATTTGGTATAAATTTCAAGGTTAATTTAATGAAAATTTCAACTGGTTTTGCAATAATAACATTATGTACCCATACACGGTTTTTTCAGTTTATCTTTTTGACCAATATTTGATCATTTTTAGGATTATTTTAATGTCAAGATTAAGATCAATGATAAAAACTTTATGATTAATTTTATAGTTATATAAACTATAGAAATCATATTTAAATTAAATTCTTATCTTAAATATTTACTATTTTAAACTCGGCATTTCTAAAAATCAAATTTGTACTATAAGCGATATAAAAGCGTATATAAATGTATATAAGCGTGATTAAATTTAACATACCGTCAGTCAGAATTCTGGCAAAAGTTAGAAGAACTCTCTTACAACATTAAGTAATATTAATATTTTCTATAAACAATTATAAAGTTTAATAAAAGTGACATTTGAAAATGACGAAATTGAATTGAAAATTAATTATTCTAACTTTAATCTACTTATAATTTGGATGATTTAACAAAACCATAACTATTTTTTATTCTTAACTATTAAATTATTCTCTAATAAAATCATTACAAAAGTTTTATCGTAAATTTTATCGTAAAATTTAATAGTAACTTAAAAATTTGGCATTTTATTGATGTATCGTGTAAATTAGACTTTATTAAATCATAAATATTAAAGACACCTGTATCTGTATACTAATAAATATAGTATGTATACATAAATTATCAAAACTTACCATGCTAAGCATATTCGATGCGGGTGGCATAACTTTTGTTCGAAAATAATCGTGTAAAATCACTAATTTGTGTTGAACTTTTTTTAATGTTGTTGATAACATACGATCTGGCACTTTATTACCATAAAGTCTCGGTTCTGTGATGTTATTTTTTTTTCAAAAAAAAAAAAGGATAATTTATATTAATATAAATAAAACTATAAATCAAAAATGTTTAAAAATTGATATTTAATTTTTTGATTTATATGTCTCATTGGTCGGAAGCCACAAAACAAAACTTATTATAAAATTTTAAATAATTTTTTTAATTTATATCTTCATTTTCACACAAATCTTTTAGTGGGAGTATCAAAAAAAAATATAATTTATAATTTAAACAGAAAAAGAATTTTAATTTATGATTTGAAATATTATTCGAAAATATATTGAATATGTGGGACTGACTTACTTCTATCCGTTCTCCAATTATTTGATAAATCCATTGTTATAAAAAATATAAATATTATTAGAAGAAGGTGAACTTGATTATGCTAAAAAATCAAAAAAAATTATATATATTTAAAAATAATTATTTAAAAACTTAAAGGCATCAATAAAAATGTCATATGAATTAAATCTTATAATTTTTAAACATTAAATATATATTGATACTATAATTTGGTTTATGTCAAACTAAAAGTCATTACTTTAAATGATTTATTATAATTATTTTCGTGCTACAATTAATTTAGCATATTTTAAATTCGAATCAAAATAGTATTTTTCCAATTACAATTTTGTAATTAGAAAATTTCAATTATTTCGAATATTTTAGAAAATAACTACTAATTTTAATTGTAAAAAAGGCAGGCGACTTTGAAATGTAAAAAAACTTATAAGAATCCGAAAATTGTAAAATCATATAATATTACGAATTGATTTATATAGTATTATCATTTAAAATTGATATTTTTACAATTCCAATTGGTCTTTTCCTTCCAAAATAGTATTTTTCGATTTCGAAAGATTAATTTTTGTAGTGGAAAATGACCAATGTGAATTAATGTATTAATCGCCTGAAAATCTTATATTTTTGTTTATTACTAGGAAAATAGAATTAATGACAAAATGTTAATAAAAAAATATATTATTATTTCCAAATTTGAAATTTTCAAATTTGAAAAAGTTAACTTCCGAATTTTATTTAAAATTGATAATTGAAACATCTTGAAATTTATATGAAAATTTTGTATTATTAAGTTTTTACATAATATAGCAAGAAAAATAAATTTCTAATATAGTAAGAAATAGAATTTTGTTTGGAAAAAAATAGCGTCAAAACATATTTATTCGAAATCTGTTTTATTTCTATGTTTGTTTTATTTTTTAAAAGCAAATTTTTTAATAGTAACAATACACACAGAAATCTACGAAAATGTCAAAAAATAATTAATTAATTATGTGTAATAATGTTTGCCAAAATAACATAATATAATCATTAAACGTAACATTAAATAAATATAATAAAAATACTTTTATTTTCTACCACAAATCAAATGATACATTCACCATGACACCTTCTAATTTTCCTCTATATATAAAATAAAATTCTAAATTTTTTACTAAAAAATTTAAAAAATTTCTTGACCTCACAAAATATTTTAAATACCTTAGAATATTTTGTTTTATTATATATTTTTAGCATTTGAAAATTTAAATTGCTTTTGCAAAAAAAAAAACTATAGAATAAGTCTGCTAAATATTTTTTCATCTTCAGACTAAAAATAATAATATATTTTTTTATTCAAATCATAATTTAACTATTAAAATATTTTGGAAATAAATTATAATACATAGAATCTAAATCAGACATTTCGAGCTTCATTATTTACCAAAAACTTTTTCTATTTTTTTCCCTAATCTTTAAATACAAAATTATATTATTAAGTTTACCAAATTTTTTATTTGTTGCCAATTTGTCTGACAGAAAAATTATTAAATTTAAATAATTCCATAAATTTAATACATAATGTATGTTATATATAAAAAACTGACCGACCATAACTGCCACTAAATTTGGTTTAAAACAAAAAAAAACAAATAATTTAAATATTCGTTATTGATTTTTTACCTTATTTTGATTACTAAAATCAATTTATTGAAAATTTAGAATGATTTTTTTTTTTATTAAATTGCATTTTCTTGATCTGAGCTGATTTATAAAAAACAAATTGTGGTCATTTAATAAATAAAATACAATTTTGTCGTGTGGTGTGTTATTTATTAATAATATAATTTCCTTTCAATTTTAAAAATCATATCGCATAAGCATTATATGATTATGTATTATTAATGTTCTTGAACAGCAAAAAAAAAACAAATCATTAAATAAATATCAATAAAAATGCAAATTTATATTATATAAAAAAAGGCTAGTCAATTGCCTTGATAAGATATCAACGAATTTTATATTGAGATTTATTTTTCTAGTTATATTTCTTTTGTAACTATCCGAAATTTTAGATATAGTAACATTTTCATTATTTAGAAAAGATCAAAATTAAAGTGGAGTATAATTACTGACAACAAGAATATAAATAACATTTTAGAATTGGTTATTTGTCGTAAACACATGATTCACTACTAATTCAAAACTTTCTTAAAATAATAGCTGATCTAGTTTAAAATCCTTATTGAATTGAATGTTTGCTTTATCTAAATTTAGAATGATAATTTTGCAAACTTAATGAGGTAATCAATATTTAGATTAACTATCAATCAGTTTGGAAATCAACTAAATATATTAAGAAGATCACTTTCATTGCAATTTTATTGAAATAAAATATTCCCAAAGTTAATCAAATTTATACTAAAAATATAATTAAATTAAAGCTCAAATTATTATTAAATTGGTTAAATGATATATATTGATTAGGTACTGATAAAATGATGATGAGGTTTTTCATAATTTACATTGAAAATAGAAAAATAGCATATGTATAATAATCGTGGAAAATATAATAATTTTTAAGACTAAATATTTATTTAGCCATCATATAAGGAATGATAATAAATATGGTAACTATTATCAACAAAATATACTTAACTAAAATTTAAATTAATTTCTAATATACCAAAGACATAATTTTTGGTATATCTTACCTTCATTTTAACGGATTTTGCTGATCTGTATCCTATTTTTAATTTTTTGTTAAATATTATAGTTTTTTTTTACATAAAATGATAAGTTCTAAATTTATAACTAAAATATAATTTAATTGAAAACATAAACAGTCAATTTATAAAATTTCTTTATCAATTTTTATTATCACATTTAATGTATAATAAGTACTTATTTATGTAATTTAAACAAATCTTTTTATTTTAATCATAGTTTCTGTAATAATTTAATATATCATTTTTATTTGAAAATTTCAATTTTCTTACACTATACAACAACAATAATATAAATTATAAATTTAATTTAATATCATTTTTCCTAAATTCAATAAACTTTAAGAACAAACTAAATGATCCGTTCACAATGAAATTACAAACTGAAATGATTATATTTTTCTCAAACGCGAAAGATGATGATTACTTTTTTTTTTAAAGTGTTATTAGAACAACACACTTCTCTCTCGTCACCAAGACTGATATCTTTTTATTTACCTATGTGAAATGTACCGAATTTTATATTATTATTTTTTTATTTAAAAAAATTTAATTCCCACGAGCTTTTTTTTTTATAAGTTTTAAGATACAAAAAATTTTATTTAAAAAAAAAGTATTTGTAAATTTGTCATGGTTTCATAATATATATCGCATATCAAGAAAAGTAAATCTCTCTGATATGTTTATGTTTAAATTATAATATAACTATATAATAAATTTTTAGAAGAAAAAAAATTGTTGCAATTTATTTAATGCTGCAATAATTTCTTTCACAACATTTTGGGGGATTGTTGAATGTAGAAATATATATATTTTTTCAAGAATATTTATGGATAAAATCGATATTTAACTGGTAAAATTTATTAAGCCAAAAAATATCAATTTATGAATTAGTATTTTAAAATTTCAGATAAATATATGTTTAATACTTATATGAAATATTAACATTTTTGATGATTATATATTGATTTAAAAAAATTGAACAATAGTGCTAGGTCAAAACCTACTGTAATTTTTTAAAAGTAAATATTTTATTTCCTTGATAATACAAATATGGTTTCTTAAACAAATTGGAAATTGTAATATAACTTTTTCAATATTTTAGTTATTAAAATAATCAGTTATAAATGTAAAAGAAAATGGTAAAACTACTAAATTTAAATAAATGAAAAAAAAACTAATATATGTATATCCAAAAATAGTGCTAATTTTTGAATTTGATATTTAAATAACTGAATTGTTTAAGGAAAATATTAATATTATATTATTTGAAAGTAGTAAAAATTAAGCTCAATCTAAATTATGTGCTTCCTTACTTAGTCAAAACATTGATATATCAACATTGGACCAAAGTATAATACAGAGCTAACAAACATGGACCTAGAATACTTACTAATTCAAATGATTTTATATTTAGGGCTAAATATTTTTTTTAATAAATATGAAATAAATAATTTTTATTGCAATAAAACAAAATAAATTTAAATTGACATTAAATTAAACAGTAAATTATTTTACAGAATCGTTCAAAAAATGTAAAAAAAAACTTTATCATATAAATAAATCATAAATGATCACACATTTTTAGTTGCGTTGATCATCATCATCATCTATCTCATCTGATCTGATTGGCCATAAAAAATATTTACATTATATTCCAATGATGTCCCTAAACCAGTGATGTCCAAACTAAGACCCGCGGGCAAAATCTAGCCCGACAGCCTCAATTCGTTGGCCCTCGAAACGTTTAATATATCGCGCAGTTTTTTCCTAAAATTTACTAACTGAATCAATTAAAATTCAGAATTGTCAATTAGTGATAGAAAAAACTCAAATTTCCTAATGGTATCTAATAAGAAAAGAAAAATTGATGATTAAAGCTTACATTTCCATGGAAAAATGGAAAACACAATAACTTACATACAGAAATGCACTTAATTTCCATCTATTTCGATTAAAAATTTTAAATATGATTGTAAAAAAAAAATTTGCCCGCCGAATTTAGCCCAAGTTTAAATAAGTTTGGGCATCGCTGCTCTAAACTAAACCCTATCAATATCAATCTAAATTTCTAAATGATTATTTATTATGTTCTTAACCTTTATGTTTATGCTCAAGTTATGTTCAATGTTTTGATGTTATGTTTGTAAAAAAAAATTAAAATATTTATGTGCTGTTTTGTTTTCCAGGAAGAATTTATTTTTTCTTGCAAAACATAAAATGATAAAAAAATAATATTAAATTAATTAATGAAATTTTATAATATGCCAGACAGAACGTTACTTGTATATATTTTATACATTATGCTTTAAAAATGAATCATGATAATATTTAAGAAAAATTCATTCAATTAAATTAAATGTGTGGAAGACAACAAAGAGTTATAAAATTATATAAAAAAACGTCAAATCAAATATATACTTATTAAATGAGATAAGATTGTAAAAAAGTTTATTTCATTCATTTTACCATAATAATCAAAAGATAATTAAGAAAATCTGATTCATTTTCAAAAGAGAATTTTGTAAATATTTATTATAATATTTTTATATATGTATAATCAACATAGTGATAAGATTATTAATCATTTTGGTGTTGCAATTAACCCAAAATTTTATTAGAACTGCATAATAATTTGTTAATAATTTTTTGTGGTATAACCTTCACTTCTATCAATAATTACCATGTCTATATTACTAGTTTGTAAATTATGATAATAAATGTTTTTAATCAATTTTACATATATATACCTCCAATTTGGTTGCTAGGATAAAATTTTATTTATTTCAATCAAATAATCAAAATAATGTAATACCTGCCATTCCTATTTTAATCAAACTAAAATTATTCAGAATTATTTATCTTATAACCTAATTGATAAAAAAAATGAATATTTTTGAGAATCCAGATGCATTATTACAATTACAAAAATTACTTAAACCAGATGGAGATGAATATTCTGATTCATCAGATGATGATGAACATTCAGTAACTGTAAATCAAACAATCGGTAACAAAATTTTAATATTATTACATACATATATAACATCTAACATATACATAATAATATAGGTCCTGGTGATATTGTACCAACTAAAAAGAAATCCAAAAATGTTTACAACTTAAAAAAGGAAGAAGTAATTAAAATTAAAACCGATGAACCAATTAAACCATTACCAATAGATGAAGAGAAAGATCCACTTGATAAATGGTTAGAAAAACAAGAAAAAGAAGATAATGAAATATTAGATACTAGAAAGAGACCAGAATATACAATTGTTTATAAACAAGCTGTTGGTACAGAAGATATATTTTTAGGAGTATGTAAAAATTTAGTACCTATTAATTTTTATAATCTCAATTATTTGTATAATTATTTTATACATGTAGATGAATAATCGAACACCTGGTTCTATGAGCTGTGAAGATATGATTATTGAAATACAAATGCCAGAAGAAACTGTAACTGTTGAAGAAATGGATTTATCAGTTACTGAATGTCAAATTGATTTAAAATCACCAATATATCGTTTAAAATTACCATTAATGCAACCAATTGATCCAGATAAAGGACATGCTAAATTTGATAGCGACCGTAAAGTTTTAATATTAACGTTACGTATGAGAAGAGAATTGGATTATGTTAATTTTTAAATAAAATTACTAATAACTATTTGTATATAGTATTTTTATTTTTAAAATAAAAATGAGTCAACATTAAAAAAATGATGATACGTTTACTTTAAATTTTAATTCAATGGTATTGTGGTTTTAATTTTAAGAATTAATGACGAAACTTTTATGAAAATAATTTTTTTTTATCTTTTCATTTAGAAATTTTGTCACCACATAAATTTATGTGTACTTACTGATTACCTTCGCATATTTTGTTGTATTTTACGTTTACCTGAAGCTTAAAGTAATTAACATGAAAATAAAATATAGTAATAGTATAGTTCAAATTCAAATGAGCCATAAAATTCTTGAGCCTTACTCCTAACGCCATCATGGCTTTTTTATGCCCATTTGAAAGGGTGCTAAAGCCATCTTTATAAAAATAACGAAGAAGGCTTTGAGATCATTTCAAATGGGCATAAAACCATATAATTTTTAGTCTTAAAACCGGTGTCGTGTCATAAGGCCATATGAATTGGCGTTATGACCCATTCGAGTGAGCCTCAAAGCCATATTGGTAAAAATGGCGAATATGGCTTTAAAACTCACTCAAATAAGGCCATTCTGGACATATGGCCTTATCCTTATGACGCGGCATCAATATGGTGGTATATGAATATGTGGCTGATTCAATGGTTGGCCTGTATTATTTTGGTATTGATATATGGCATTTTTTATTTGAATTCCGAATAGTGAGTCTTTTCCACAATCAAATAAACTTTTTTTAAATAATTTTCAAAATGTAACAAAATTTTTTTTTATTAATTTTAAAGCGAATTTGATGCTTCGGCGCCTATCCATATACTTTTCTTATGACATGACAATAAACAAAATTGTTTTTGCCGGGCTTGCGCTTGCGTCAGCATTAAAATTTTTTATATTTGTTTTTGACATTTGCCACGTAAGGTGACATTTTTTTTAGATATAAATAATTGTCCAAAATTCGACTTGAATTGACGAAAGAAATATAATTAAAATAATTTAATTTATAAAATGGGAGCAGGACATTCGAATATAGATGTACCCGGTGGTGGCACTGAAGGTTATCACGTTTTACGGGTAAAAATACTTTTTTTTAAATTAATTAAATAAAATATTGACTTTTTGTTTTTGGTAATTTGTAAATATATTTTGTATGATTTTTAGGTACAAGAAAATTCTCCAGGTCAGCAAGCTGGATTAGAAGCATTTTTTGATTTTATTGTAGCTATTGGTATTACAAGATTAGATCAAGATAATGATACGTTAAAAGAATTATTAAAACAAAATGTCAATAAATTGATTAAAATGACAGTATATAGTAGTAAAACTCAAACAGTACGAGAAGTCTCTATAACACCAAGTGATAAATGGGGTGGCCAAGGATTATTAGGTGTAAGCATTCGATTTTGTTCATTCGAAGGTGCTAATGAAAATGTTTGGCATATATTGGAAGTACATCCATCATCACCAGCTGAACAAGCTGGTTTAAAAGCATTCAGTGATTATATTATTGGTGCTGATGCTATTCGTCATGAAAGTGATGATCTATTTACATTAATTGAAACACATGAAGGACAAGCATTAAAAATGTATGTTTATAATTTTGATGATGATGCATGCCGTGAAGTAACCATAAAACCAAATACAAAATGGGGTGGTGAAGGTAGTTTAGGTTGCGGTATTGGGTTTGGTTATTTACATAGAATACCAGTACAACAAATTTCAATAGAAGCACAAACTTTATTAAAATCACCAACAATTGATAATGTTACACCATTAAATCAAATCAAAAATGTTGAAGTTAAAGAAGTAGTTAATATAAATCCGGCTTATCCTTTTGTACCGCCATTAACAAATACATTTACTAAAAATGCACCACCACTTATAATTAATCCATCCCAACAAGCGGTGATTAATAATACTACTACAACTACTGCTGGTGTAAATGAAGTAACACAAAGTATTAAGGATTTAGGTATTACAACAACAACATCAGAACAATCTAATATTTCACCTCCAATGTTGAGTACAAGTCAATTATTTTCTGGTCCACCACCAACATCTAGTAATGAATTACATTTAATAGATGCTCCACCACCAAATCCAGCAGGTTAATAAATACTAAATAAATAAATAAAAATTTATTTAAATTAAATTTGATTTTAGGATTTGCAGATATTTTTAAAGTGCCGGCAGCAATGCCAAATCCAGCTAATTTACCAATAAATTATACTAATTTACCGCCACCATCATCTATACATCTATCATCTATTCCGAATATATTTACACCGGTATTATTATTTTATTAATTAATATTTTTTTACATTATATATATGTTTTTTTTTTCAGAGTTTACCGACATTTAATCCAGCTGATCATTCAAGTGTAATAAGTTCAATGTTACCGCCACCAATGGCATTCCCATCAGCAATTTCTAATCAAATTAATGAAAATAATCCAGCAATGCCATTTGTTCAGACATATTCAACATATCCGCAAACATCTGATAGTACATCAACTACTCAATTATCTGGCAAAAAGAATGAAACAACAACAAGTTATGCTTAGTAAATAGTACAGTCCTAAAAAAATTTTTATTCAATAGTGCATTAATATTATTATTATTATTATTATTGTTTTGCATTTGCCTCAACAAAAAGTAATAAATTTCTTATATATACATTAAATGTTATCTTTTAACTAAAATATTTATATTATAATAAATAATAATTTCGATTTTTTTTAAAGAAGAAAGAAATAAATATTCATAATTTACTAATTTTACTACTTAAAAATACAGAAAAAAATGACTTTTAAATTAAGGGATGAATATTATTTTTTATCAGATAATATATTCTAGGATTCGATTAACTTCCTTAAATTTTGTAAATAATTTTTCTAAAATTGGAGAACCCACAATTTATATTTTGATATCTATGACATGATAATCTTTAGTTATAAATTTATTTTAAATTTTGATAATTTTTTCTTTTTTTTAGATGTATTTAACACTGATTTTCATTTTCGAAATTTATATCATATAATATTGCAGCATATTTTTAGGTGCCTTTAAATTGTTTTATAGGGACTAAATAACAACAGAAATATGAGATATAATAAACATTATATAAAAGATAAATGAATTACATACTTAAGCATCAAATAAAAATATATTTTTCAATTGAAATCTTCTATTTCAAGTAAATTTGTATATTTAATTTAAAATTGAGGATTTAGTATTTGGACAACATTTATTATAATTGCTTTCTATTCTGAAGATAGTACAGAATCAAAAAGATGCAGGATTTTAATTAAAACGTCAATCTTTTAGATTTTTTGATCATATATTATAGAATAGCTTCTGAGAGTATCGGTACTGAAACATATAAGCAATATATCACTAAACTTTAAAACCTACTCCTTTCGCCTTCCTATCCAAAATAAATATTTTATTTAAAATAAAAACGAAAAAATTAATTATATTCTTTTTTTTTTGTATTAAAGAAAAAACTTATTTGGTATTTTATTTAAATTTTTTTTCATATCTCTTTTTCTATAATTAAAACGTCAATCTTTTAGATTTTTTGATCATATATTATAGAATAGCTTCTGAGAGTATCGGTACTGAAACATATAAGTAATATATCACTAAACTTTAAAACCTACTCCTTTCGCCTTCCTATCCAAAATAAATATTTTATTTAAAATAAAAACGAAAAAATTAATTATATTCTTTTTTTTTTGTATTAAAGAAAAAACTTATTTGGTATTTTATTTAAATTTTTTTTCATATCTCTTTTTCTATAAGTGTTTCATAATTTCTTTCTTCAAATATATAATAAATATAAAGTTAATTTGTAATTAGGTAGGTAAATGTATTTATATATATTTTTTTATTATTAAAATTTAATATCAATATGTTAATAAGATTTAATCATAATTTATATAATTTGATTTTCAATTTTTATATTATTTAAGTTTAAAAATTAATTTTTGAATTTATATTTATCAATTTTTTTTTTGTATAATAAATATTTAATGATTTTTTTTTCTCTAACTTTTGGTAAGTATTTAAATCGATATAAATATTTTTTTACGCAATTTTAATAACTATTTTAATAAATATAAATAATATTAATTTATTTTCAATTTTTTAAATATATAATATAGCTTTTACAAATAATTTTTATATCAATTTTATTTTGTCTTAAAACTATTTTTTTACATATTTTAATTTTAATTTTTTCTTAATAAATTTATTTAAATATCTTAAACTTTTGTTATTTATAAAAAAAATGATAATTTTACATACATTAAGAAAATATAATTGATTTTTTTATTATTAATGGTTGTCTTTTTTTTTATAAAAAAGAAGTAAATTATTATACATAGATTTTAATTTTATGTTAAATAAAATATAAATATGTTGATATTTTTTTCCATTTTAAATCTTAAATATAAATCTTTATCTTATAAGACAAATTACATTTTAAATTATAAAATTTAATAAAAAATTATTTTAATAATTTTATAATATTTTCAGCGAATTTTTTAATATAGTTTTTACCTTTTACTTAGACACAGATAAAATTGATAATTTTCATATAAAATGTGCCATTTTAGAGCCGTTTTTTTAATCAATTTAATTTTTATTAATTAATATTTAATTTTTTTATTAAAGAAATTTAAAAGAAATTATGATAATGATTCCAAAATTTCACTTCTCTTAGACAATTTTTTTTTTTAAATAATTTTTTTGTGTTCTAAATTTTTAGAATTTCTATATTGGTTTGGCTTATAATTAGTATTTTCAATTTTAACTGTAGTTTATATATAGTTTTATACTATTTTTAATATGTTTCTATTTTAGTTTAATTTGTTTACCTTCTTGTTTTGCCTAAATGTTATCGATTGGAAATTGGATTTTTGTAAAATTATCAAACTTATAATAATTTATGAAAAATTAAGAATTTACTTTATTATCTGCATTACAGGATTGGTTTCAGTTAAACTTAATTGGAAAGAATATTTGGATTCAAATGAAATTATAAAAAAATATTGCTATATTTTGTAAGATATTAGAAGATTCTTTTTTTTTATTTAAACTTGGCGGCAGTTTGATGTTTTTAATTTTTATAATATTAATTTAAATTAATATGATTTAAAAACCTCATAAAAATTATAAGTTTCGTTCAAATTATATAATAAATATTAAATTTTTTGATAATTGTTTATTATTTGTTTAATTTAGATCTGTGTCTAACTTTAAAAAATATATATTTTTAATTTTATAATAATAATTATATATATTACATATTCGTAGTTACACTAGCCTTAAAAAGTTTACTTATTTCTAAATTATTTCTGATTTTCTTTTTAGAATTAAATTAATTTCAAAATAAATACTAATAAATTTAAATTAATTTAAATAGAAATTATGTATAAAGCGCCACGAAAAGTAGCTCCCAAATGAAAGAAACTATGCAAAAATTTGTAGTCATAGAAAGTAATTTTTTTTAATTTAATATAAAAATACAATAGAATTATATGACATCAAAATCGATTAAAGGTAAAATAAAAATATTATGAGAACCTAGAATTAATACCAATTTCGAAATAGAAAAATTCGGAAAATAATAAAATAAAATTTTATATTATTTCTAAAAGTAATTTTTTTAAACTAAAAAACATTGTTACTTTTTACTTATAACTTTAATGAGTTTAATAATTTTTTGTAATTTAAAAAAAAAAAATTTTTATAGATATACATATTTTAATTGATTGTTGTGTATCACAAACAGGCGAAATAAAACTTAAATATAAAATGTTTAAATAATGTTTGTAATTTAAAAAAAAATAATAATAACTAAAAAAGAGAATATACATAAAATGAATTCATTTTAGTATTTAATACGCTAAGAATTTTTTTAATAAAATTATATTAAAAAAATAAACGTTTAAAAGATTTTTGTTTAAAAAAAACTTAATATTTGTATATTAAAAATGGTATACGTGTAATTTAATAATTATTTATTCTATTTTCTATTTAAAAAAATACGATAAATACTTAAAACAACTTATAAAAGGAAACTACATATTCTATACAAATTTTTTTTTATAACTAAATAAAATCAGGAAATTAATTAAAATAATTTGATTTTTCTTTACCTGCAAATATATTGAAATTTTATTATTATAATTTAGCTGATCAGTCAAATTTTAGGAAAATTAAAATTGAACTCAATTTTTGTCAAATTTTCTATATTAAAAATATTTGCAACTTAAATTTCATAACAACATCAGAATTGATTTAGAATCAGAATATTCAGGAAAATTTAATTATAACAAATTTATGGATTATGTATGTAAAATAATATTGAAAATTTTTGAACAAATTAAAATAAAATTTAAAACTTCTTCAAATTATTTCTGTGATTTTCAATATCGACAGAATAATAAAAAATATTTTCATTTATTTAATTATTTTTTTTTATAACTAACTTATTTATTTTACACAATTTAATTAGCTTTCTATTTACTTTTATTTTTATATTTATTTTACGTTTAACCATTTTTTTAAATTAAATATTTTAATGCTTTATAAATTATGTTTGATATGAACTTAATATAAAAAATAAACAATATTTTCTTTTTTTGCATAATTTTTTTTATATATATATAATTCTTAAACTATTTACAAATATAATATTGGATTTTAATTAAATAGTCGAAAAAACGCTTTTTACTTAGAAAATTCTATAATTTAAAAAAAAAAATTAAATAAAATTAATTAAAATTAAAAACATGTTCTAATGAGAAATGTGGTCACTTATATATATATTTAAACTGTAAGGTTTTACAAATTTTTAATTTTCATTTTTAAATAACAAAAAACAAGTCTATTTTCAATATATATATAAATTATTTAGAGTTTATCTAATTAAAGTGATCCAGGACAATTTACTATTAATTTTTTTTGTGGCAAAATTTGTAGATTGAGTTAATTTAGAAATTTAAATAAATTTCATACTTATTATTTAAATGTCCTAATCTTAAGAATTAAGATGAAATTAATTAAAAAACTTTTTTGAATTATGTAATATTTTATGTGTACGAGTATTTTTTTTTCTTTTTTAATTTTATTTTGGAGGCTTTGCTCAATATTAAACATTAAAATTGAGTTGTTGTTATTTTTATAATATTAAATTTATAATTTTGGATTTCATTTATTTAATAATAACTTACACAGTAAATAAGTATTTATATAAATCTAGTTGTTACGACATTTAAAGACATAAATTAAAAAATTATATAAAAATACTTATTTAATTAAAAATTTCATTTTGTTACATGAAATAAAAAATACTAGAATTTTTTTTTTTTACATTGAGCTATGCAAATTTTTTAGACAGAGAAAAACAATTAAAAACATAATTTAAATTAATTTATTAAAAATTTATTATTTTTGCAACGATTATTTTTAATTTTTTTTAGAATCATGTTTGAAAAAATATATTGAAAAAATGCTCAAAAAAAAAACAAATTCTTTTTATAACAATCTACAAATTTTAACCACTACAATTTTTTTTTTAATTTCATAATTTTATATTTTTATTGTGCCTATAATATTTTAACCTACAGTGTTTTTTTTATAACTTCCATTTGATTTATTCCATACACATTTCATCATTTAAAAACAAAATTATAATTCTTTTATATAACATACTTTTAATTATTTATTAATTTTTGTTTATTTATATTTCTTTTTTCCTACAAAAAAAATGGCACACATTTATATAATTTAATTTTTTGTTATCCCTTTTTTTACAATTATTATTTTTTCATTTTAGCAAACATATTTCTTATTTTGCATTTATATTACTTTTAACCATTTGTTTCTTTATTTTATTTTATTAAATTACTAAATATATTTAATAAATTTGATTAATTTTATTTTTGTTTTTATATATTTATGTGTAGTTTTTTTTTATAAATTGAAAAAGTCTTCTAAAAAAAATGTGTTTTTTTTTGTTTAAATTTTTAATAGTAATTCTAATATTTTATTTTTTATATTTATAATATATTAATTATTTTAATTAATCACTTGGGATTATAAGTCTAGAGTGTTTTGAATTATTTTTTTAATATATATATATTTGTTACATTTGCTTTTAAAAATTAATTAAAAAATATTTTTAATTCTTTTTTTTTTTTACTTTTTTAGTTTAATCAATTTTTTTTTTTTTTTTTTTTAATTTTATTAATTTTTCTTAATTTTTATTTGACAGTGAAAATTGTTTTAAAATTTCTCTTAGAAGTAGTATTAGTTTTAGTGATACTAGCGGCGGTGGTGATTTTATTGCTAGTGGTGGTAGTAATAATAGTATTTAAAAAAGTTCATGATAATGATGATGATGAAGATGATGATGTTGGTGATGATGTTGCATCTGTTGTAATTTCAGTTGTATTTATAGTTGTTGCTGATTGACTAGTAGTAGAAATAAGTCCACTCCCACTACTACTATTACTTGTATTACTAATATTACTACTACTATTACTAATATTTGTTGTTGATGTGCTACTATTATTACTACTTAAATTACTAATATTACTACTACTATTGATACTATTACTACTATTACCACTAGCTGCTGATGATGATGCGGCAGCAGCCGCGGCTGCTGCGGCAGCTGCAACAGCCGCTGAATAATCTAATTTATATATAGCACCTCTTGTAGCATCTTCCATAGATGCTTCATGACAATCACGTCCAGTATGTGATTGTCCACCACAATTATAACATGATAATATTTGTTTACCACCTAAACCAGCTGTTAATGTTGAAAATGGTGATGCAGCTGCTAATAATGCTGCTGCATTTGGATTTGTTGGTAAAGGAATTGGTTGTTGTAATTGTTGTTGTGCCTGTGTTGATGATGGTGATGGTGTTTGCGTTGTAATTGTTTGTGATGGTGATGAACGTAATGTAATTGGTTGAACAAATGTTGGTAAACCAGCTGCCGCACCTTGTGGGAATGGATATAATATATCACCATTTGGTTGGATTTGAAAACCACCACCACCTGGATGCCGAAATGTACCAGGTTGTCCTTGTTGTTGTGGTCCTCCACAACTAATACCAACAGATTGTGTAGTTTGTGGATTATGACATGTTGTTAATATTGTTGCACGTTGTGTTGGAGTTAAATGTGGTGAATAATATGGTGGATTATATAATTGTTGTTGCATATTATTAACTAAACCACTAGTTGGTGATGTTAAAACAATTGTACTTGTTACTAAATTATTATTACTAGAATTTGAATTTAATGTTGAATTTTGCTGTTGTTGACTGTTATTATTATTATTATTAGCAATTGTTGATTGTTGTTGTTGAATTATTAATTCATTACCAATTTGTTGTTGATATTGTTGATTTGGACTAGTTGTATTTATTGGTGCATATAAAAATGTTGCTTGACCACCAACATTTGTTAATAATTTATCTGGTCGGCCATTTAAACGTTGATTTAATTGTTTACTATAATTATTATGCTGTTGTTGTTGTTGTTGTTGTTGATCTGTTAATCTAATGTTATTGGTTTGAGTTAATGTACCAATTATAGTTGGGGTCTCTGGTGGTGATAATTCACCAGTTGAACCAATTGAACTACTTGAATCACTACCAGAACCACCAGCATTTATTATTCCTGTTTGATTACCACCACTACCACTACTTTGATTATTTTTGTGCCGATTACTATTTAATATATTACTATTTGTCGTGCTACTACTATTTGCAGTTGTTGTCATTAAATTATTTTCAATTATTATCGATGGATTATGTTGCTGTTGTTGATGTTGTACATCAATTAATGTCATATTTTGTAATGTATAGGCAAGACTTGAATTTGGTAAGGTAAAACTTGGTGGTAATGATGCTGGACCACCGCCACCACCAGCAGCTAAATATGCTTGAATTTGCTGTTGATGTTGTTGTTGATTATGGTGTTGTTGTTGTTGTAAATGTATTGAAGTTTTTGATGGACGAGGTATTGTATGATGACCACGTGTGTATCCATTACGTGTAAATGGAGATATTGAACCATCAGCATTTATGAATACCTAATAATTATAAATAGAAAGAAAAAATCAATATATTATACATTTTTTATCCAAAACAATTTTGTTTAAAATAAATTTACAGAAATCATATTTGAATTGAAATAAATAAAATTCCAACAATAAATTTACAAAAAAAAAGCGCTGGAATTCTATTATATATTTTTCCGTGTATCTATTAATTTAATGGAATTCATTTATTAGTCCCAATATTGATAATATTAATATGATTAGTTTTAGTTTTTAATCATTTTTCATATAAAAAAAAATGATAATAAGCGCAAGCAAAAATATTTCATAAATTATTAATTGGGTTGGCAAAATATATTTTTTAAATTTTCCCAATAAAATAAATCAAATCCATTATTTTAGTTTTTTAAAAGTGCAAGCAAAAAATCTATATGAAATATATTATTATAAGTTATAAGTATAGTATAAGTGCAAGTTTAATCATAAGTGCAAGTTTAAAATACAATAAAAATCAAAGAAAAGTAGATATTTACATTTTACAATTTAAGTTTTTATTTAAAAATAATAATAGAAACATTTACAAATTTACAATTAACTATATAAAGTAAATTAAATTATCTATGAAATTCGTAATATGTACTAAAAATTTTGTATATTTTATATCTAAATCGTACGATTTTTTCAAAGTTCACATTTTTAAACTTCATGAAAAGATTTCATAAATTTTAAAGTTATTTTTTTGTAATTCCACAATTAAATATTTAGGAACTTTTATTTACCTGTTAAATTTTTTATATATATATTTATGATGATTTGATTAATTAATAAATATATGTGTAAAAAGATAGATTAAAAAAAATTAAATATTTAAATTTGAAGATAACTAAAATAATAGATTTCTTATAGTCACTCTAAAAATGTTACTTATAAAAGTAATTTACAAAATATTTGTATATTAGTTTTTAATTTGTTTTTTTTTTTTAATTGTTGTAAAACCATTATGCTTTATGAATAATAAAATATTGTTTAAATGTTTAAATTAAATTATATATTTCTAATTATAATTTAGGATTCTTTTAATTTTTTTAATGTTATGTGGAAATATAAAAAAATTAGTTATTATTAAAATGATATTAAAATTAAAATTACTCTTACTCGAATTTTAGATTAAGTTATTGTAAATTATATCAAAGCCGTATACAGCTTTGTATATATATTAATGATAAATAACTTTTTAAATTATTAGGCAATATTATTAATACTACTACAAGGACGTACTTATTTAATTTAAATTAATATTTTACTTAACAATATTATTACCAAATAATAAATATAATAAAGCAAAAAATATAAATCTATTTTATAAAAGCAATAAATGTGAACGAAGTTTTAAAAATTTTGATATACTACATATGAAATAATTATTTATACAAATTACAAAATATTTACAAAAAAAAAAATACAATACATCATAAATAAAAATTAATAATTACGAAAGGAAATTCAAAATTATATTCTTAAAAAATAAAAAATTAATAAAATTAATAAATCTAGCTAAAAAAAAGCAATTTTTAATTTTAATATATCTAATAAAAAAAATTGTTCTTGTTATTCATGCATATTATTATTTGGTAAGGAATTTATTACTAAGTAGTAAGGAAAGACTCAATGGTGTTCAGGAGATTGCGAGGGAATTAACAGTACTAATTTATTTGATTTAATAACATTAATAGTGGTTGTGATGCTAGTAGTAGTAGTAGTAGTCAAAGTTGTTGGTATACTCACTTCTTCCTTTAAATTTGAAATTTCATTACTTCCAATTAGACTAATTATTTGTGGTTGTTGTTGTTGTTGTACCATAAGTGGTGGTGGTGTAGTTTCTGTTGATGGACGGCGACTATTTCTTAATACAACTCGTTGTGGTTGATTTCTCATTTGTTGTTGCTGTTGTAATTGTATCATATTATTTGATGTTGAACGATTTGGACTAGTTGTACGGCTATTTGACGGTGATGATTGCTGACTAAGCATTGGTGATGATGATTGTGGAGGATGCTGTTGCTATATAAATATAATATTTATTTTAAATATTATCGATTTGTAGAGTTTAAAAGAAATCATGATTTTTTACCTCTAATGATGTTTGTTGTTGTTGTTGTGGCGGTGGATATGATATTAAATTTGGTCGTATTGCCCATGTCACTGCATTTGGATGTGGTCCACCAACAACATATTCTGATGTCATACCTGCCATATTTGTTGGTAATATATGATGTATATTATCAACAGCTATTTGCTGTTGTATATTACCATCTCCAGGAATAATCTAAAAAAAAGGAATAAATTAAAACATATTTTATTTAATATATGAGTAGAATTTTATATGATGTTTTATTTATTAATAACTGTTAACAGATACTTTTATATAAATGCATATATTACAATAATATTTATACTAGGAAATTCTGCGATTTCCAAGCAAATAATATAAATTTCGAATTCGTCTGTATATTTAGAAACAATGTGATTGAAGATATAGTTGAATGAATGTTTATAAATTTTTTATTTTATTAAGTCGATATTTTAATATCCGTATATTTGGGAAATTGTAAATATTTATATTGAAGTATACTAATTAAATATTTAAGTCGTGATTTTAACTAAACTTAAATAACAACTATAATAAATTAATAAGAAACAAACCTGGGTAAGTGGACCTTGTGGAAATCCAATTGGTAAATTTCCTTGTGGTATTACTTGTATTGATGAATGAATTTGTTGTGGTGACGTTGTTTGTTGTTGATGATGTCCATGCATATTATGTAAATTTTGATGATGGCTAATCATATTTTGTTGATGATGTTGTTGTTGTAGTTGTTGTTGCTGTTGTTGTTGTTGTAATCCACTAATTAATTTATTTTCTTGTATTTTCATAAATATTTCACCAAATTTTAAACGTTGTTCTACAGAAAATGCTGGATGATGATTAGCCATTGAATATACTAATAATAATTCTTGTAATGTATCTAAATCTGTCATTTTTAAAAAATCTCTATCACCCCAACCATCTAATGTTTTATATAATTCATTAACACATGAGCTATTACATGATCTTATTAATGCTAAATATAATGCCATTTTACGTCTAATTTTTATATCTGTTGGTTCACCACATTGCCAATTTATAATTTCATTTGATAATTCTTGTTGATTATTTGCACGTAATTCAATACCACGTAATTCTTGTGAATCCCGTCTACCTAATTCTTCTAAACATGTACCCAAAAATCTTAATTCAAATGGTAATAACATATTTAATAATGAACACATTGTATCAATACGTCGATAACTCTCCAGCTCCTTAAACCATGTAATAATGCTTTCTTTACAAATCATTATTGAAATATATACTCCCTATATTTTTGAAATATTTTTTAATTATTTTTTTTTTAAATTAAAATTCGTTAAAAAAAATCTTTATATTTTTTTTTTGTTTATTATTAATGATTAAAAAAGATAAACTTTCTTTCTTTTTATTCCAACTATTTATTTTTTTGTTTTTGTTGGTAAGTAGTTTCCTTTAAATGTTAAGTCGGTGAAGCTCTTGTTTCGCAATTTAATTCTTTTATTTGGTAAAACATTTAGAATTGGACACCAAATTTGAATTTTTCCTTATTTATATATCTATATATATGTATTTTTGAATTACGTTCTTATAATAAATCTAATTACTTTTTTGTTGGGTTGTGTAAAATGGATTATATATTTTCTTGTTTCGATAGATTATATTAATTTTGGTTATAATATTGTTGTTAATGTTTGAATATTCCTATTTTTGCTAATATATTTATTTGTCAACTCTTGTTTTAATTGATTTTTTAGTTAATGCCTTGTTATCATCAGATACCCTAGTCAAGGAATATTATTTTTATTTTTATAAATAATAATTTTTTTTTCTTGGGTGAATTTATTATTAAAAAAAAATTGTTGTTTAAATTGCTGTCTTTGTTACGAAGCAGCAGGTTTATGTGTATACTAAACCCAATTTTTTCATTTTCTAATATATATGTAGCTTGCTTTAACTTTGTAAATATATTTTTTTTTTCTTGGAATATTTTATATTTTTATGAATTTTAGAATAATGTAAATATTATATTATATTTTTTGGTGGTTTTTTTTTTTGGAGTTTTTTTTCCTCTAATTAGGTTTTTTTCCGGATATAACAGCAAATATTATTTTGACAGCGTGTAAAAAAATTATTTTATTGCTTCTTTCAAATTAGATCTTTTTTAACCTTTTTTGTCTTCAGATATTATTTTTTTTACAATGTGCTCGACTTAAATTTTTCTACCTGGCCTTTTTCTGATTTAAGCAACAACTTTGCTTTTTTTTTTATTTTATTATACAATTTTTTTTTTTTTAATTTTAAAACAGTTTTTGTAGCCAGCTTAAAAAAAATTTGACATTACAAAAAAAAATTAACACACAAGCACACGATGATACGAAATATATATATATATATATATATATATTAAATTTGAAGAGGCCAAGATAATTTGCTGATTTTCTTTTATTATTATTAATCACTCTTTTTTTTTTTGAGTAGCACCCGGAAAAAAAAAAATTTTTTGAAGCTATACAATCAATTCCACTTGTTCACCTTTTCTTATATGAGATTTTATATTCCAATTTATATATAGGTATTGTATATATTATATTTCTTTTTGCGGTTGTCAAATCGGAAAATTAAAAAAATGTTATAATTAAAAGAAAAAAAAACCTTTTAAAACAATAAAACGAAACGGTAATTAATTGAAGCAAAATTAAAATGGGTTTTTTTTGTAATAAAAAAAAAATTATGATTTGACTTAAAAATTAATTTATTTTTTAATTAAAAATTATAGGTACTTTTTTAAATAAAAATTGGAATTTTATTGTCTTTTATTTGTCACAAATGCACACACACGAAAATGTTATCGTTTGATAAATTTTTTTTTTTTTTTAATTTTTTAACAACCCAAGTTTTTTTAGTGTCTTTTTTTTAATTAGATTTTTCAAAAAAAAATACTAAGAGCTAAGCATTCAAAGTTAAATAATTTGACGATGAGGATAAAGAAATAAAATAAAAATAGTTTATAAATTTTTTTCGATATTTTTACAAAATTGTGGATCTACTACTAAAAATTTACAACAATTGGGAATACACGACAAATAATAAAGGAAATTTTTTATATTAAAAAAAAGAAAACAATTCTTAAACACTATTTATTTTTATAGCTTTAAAGCACTTAGTTTATATGTAATTTTTTCCATTTGTTTATTAAATGGTATTATTTTTAAATTCTACAATATTTTTAAAGAATTAAATTATGATTTATTATAGGTATGTATTTTCTTTTTTTTTTGAAAAGTCGGAACGACGAGACAAGAAAATCTTTTTATATATATTTTTGTTCCCATTTGATTCACATAAAAAATTTTTTAGTGTGACCAGAATTTTAGAATATGAGAAAATTTTATCTTGGAGGGAAATTTCTGTTGACTGACTTTTCACTTAAGATTCACTTTTTTACATTATTTCAATATTTTTTTTTATTTGATTTTAAGCAATTTAGTTTTAGACTTGCGCTGTGGCAACTTAATTAGCGTTCCCATTGAATTTTAATTAAGTTTTGCAATACCGAATTATATGCAAAAAAAAATGAAGAAAATAAATCCTTCAAGGTGGTAATAAAAATATAATTTTAACTTTTCTATAAGATAATGGGCTTGAAGTTGGTGGCGAATTTTATAGAAATTTTTTTTTTGTCAATTGCCTTGTTTCCATGTACCGAATTGAGTTGGGATTGACTTGAAATGGATTTGAAACGCAACGATCAATTATTCGTCCCATTTGAAATCAATCCCTGTTTCCATGCATACTAATCCGTATTGAACTTGAGTTGAATCCGCCATGGAAACTGCATAAATGCATGCTGGGACAATTTGTATTATAAAGGTCTTCATTAATTAAAGTTGGACACAAATAAAAAAAGTTTAAAAAGTACATGAAACAATAAAAAAATGGGCCAAATTTCACCAAAACCTTGTACAAAAAGAAAATTTACCCATAAACTATTATTTATATTCTGGCAATACTTTAAAATAAACACGCTAAATATGGCGGTTCTTAATTGCAAAGGTGCCAATAAATTTCCCTCATTTTGTTAAGTTGTCGTTCTGATTATTAACTGTGTAACTCAAATGTTGGTGGCAGTGGTTTTAAACTTGACAACTTGACATGTGTCATTTGAATTAAATAATTGTAATATAATATTGCCGGATTTTGTACTTGCGCAAAATTGAAACACTACATTTTGGCATTCATATTATTTTAATTTTTTTACTACCATTATAATATTTTGCTTTATCAATGAGATTTTGTTATTTTATAAACAATCATGTCTCAATGAATATTTTGATTACTGTTGATTATTTTATTATGAGAAGTAATATTTATTATGACCTAAAGGTATGCATTTAAAATTGTAAATAATAATATTTTGAATTGTAGTTCGTCAATAGAGGGCAGAATTAAAATCAGGTGGTGCAGTTGTGGTTATTGGTGGCCTGTTTCCTGCCTTTTGCCTGCTTCTTATAATACATAATCACGAAATAGGTGTTTCATAATTTCACCTTATCTGTTATAGATTGTAAGATCGTATGGAATTTGTACCTATCTATTTTATTTTGTAATATAATCATTTCTTTTAATTGTTATAAGAATTGTGGTGAGAAGATTTAATGACATTAGGTTTTGCACCACTGAGTATAAGTACAATTATTTTCCACGATGGCACCAACTGCAGCTGTCCCTAAGGAACGATATGAACCTGAGAGAGTTGGAATAAATGCAATACTTCTTGGACCACCAGGATCAGGTAAAGGTACTCAGGCACCACTTCTGAAAGAAAAATATTGTGTATGTCATTTATCTACGGGTGACATGTTAAGAGCTGAAATATCTTCTGGGTCGAAACTAGGCAGTCAATTGAAAAAAGTTATGGATCAAGGAAAATTGGTGTCTGATGAGCTAGTTGTTGATATGATTGACAGTAATTTAGATAAACCAGAATGTAAAAATGGTTTTCTACTTGATGGATTTCCCAGAACTGTTCCACAAGCTGAAAAATTAGATGATCTTTTACATAAGCGAAAAACTTCTCTTGATGCTGTAATTGAATTTGCCATTGATGACAGTTTACTTGTTAAAAGAATTACAGGACGATTAATTCATCAAGGTAGTGGTAGATCATATCATGATGAATTTCATCCACCAAAAGTTCCAATGCGTGATGATGTTACAGGTGAACCATTAATGCGAAGAAGTGATGATAATGTTGAAGCACTAAAAAAAAGACTTGAAGCCTATCATAAACAAACATCTCCACTTGTTGATTATTATGGTCGAAGAGGCTTACATTATAAAATAAATGCAGCTGAAAATGCTAACAAAGTGTTTGCCAATATTGATTCTATATTTTTATCGAAACGTGGCGATACTATAAAATTAAATCATAGATTATGAGCAAAAAAGTGAATTGATTTAATTTGAACAATTTTTTTTTTATATTTCTTTACAAGACAAAATTTTAATTAACGAAATATTATGGGTAATAGATCATATCAATTATAAGAATTATGTTGTTTACATTGTTAAACACAAAATATTGAATTTCCTTATATATAGGATAAAAAATATTGTCAAAACTATGTTAACTTTAAGGAATGGTATTTGTTATAATAAATTTTGACGTAAAAATTATAGAAATTTTTTTTTTTACTTTGCCATGATTTTTTGCTAATCTTATTTGAAGCTGAAATGTGCATATTTCTATAATTGAAATATGTATATAAAAATTAATAAATTACTGTATACCTATTTGTATAAAAATCCTATAAATTTATAAAACTTATTACACTCTAGTAAAGCGTAAAGGAGATATTATATTTATTTTCAATATATAATGATAAGCAATCACTTACTGCGGTGATTTAATATGACTGAAACAAGGTCGGGTCGACTAAAATTTTTTATTCTCAAAATTACAAAATAATGAGAAATACAATCATTTTTGTATAACGATTATTTAATTGGTGAAATTGCAAAATCTAAATTATCAAATATTAATATATTTGTATTTGATGCTGCAACGCATATTATAGTGTTGCCAATTTTTATGGGTAAGAAATTTATGATAATAAAAAGGGTAATTAATGTTAATTACACCGGTTAAAATTATTGTTCATTTCGGCAGCATCTGCTACTAATGCTGAAAACAATAAAACTATACTTATTAGAGTATAATATTATTTAAAGATATTACAGCACTTGCATGACTTTTAATACTTTTTTCTTTCCAAATAACAACAAATTCTTTAATTCAAAAAGTTATTAATTTATATTTTCATATAATTTGCAATCATATGTTAATTTCAAAACAAACAGAAAAAATACTCTCTCAAATTTAAACCCACCATTTAAAATCCATCATCATCATCTTCTGCCATTTCCTTGGCCAATTCTAAATCCTGTTGTTCACGTTCACGTCTCTCTTCAGCACTTTCCAAATCTTTACCATATGATTTTGGTGGATAACGCATTGCTTTAACACTTTGATTATGCAAATCCAAACAAAATGAAATACGTTGATGAAAAGCTAATTGAGGTTCACGTGTACTATAAATATCAGTACTTTCTTTGCTACGCATATAACCTTGTTCTGGATCTAATGTTGCTTCAATAACTCCATCACGAATAGCCTTGGCAACAGTAAATTCAGCATCTTCAGCCGAATCCAAACCCAATTTTTTAGCTATTTCTTGTGGTGAAATTCTGGAATAAGATAGGCCAATTGAACGTATTGCCGTTTTAATAACATTATGTCGTAAACGAAGTATTAATGTATAAGTATGATCTTGTTGAAATCTATTAATAAGAGTATCAACAACTTCTTCAAATCTTTGTAAATTACCCATGCGTACAGCTTGTGTTAATTGAAAATATGGTAATAATGATTTTCTCAATGCTGCTTGACGAAATACTTGTCGTTCAGGTATATTACCTAATAGTAGTTCAACAACTATTATCAATTTTTGTACAGTTTGTCTAAAACCAATAGCAGCGTTTTGGGGGGCCTTTCTCAATGCCTGTACCAAATGTTTATGTGCATCACTATATTCCAATTTTGCAGCTTTAATACGACCCAAATAATATAAAAATCTTGCACATTCATTATTACTAGCTGTTTCAGGAAAAACTGATTTTTTAACTAATTTATCAGCTTGATCGTACAATGAATAATGTAAATAATTCCTTAATAAACAATTTATAATAACTGCTTGGCCTTCAAAATCATTACGTAGTGTAGCAGTACGTAAACGAGCATGTAAAAATCCTCGTAAACTTACTAAACTATTAGTTAATTCAGCAACGCGTGATCGATAAAAAAATGATTTGGCCGCAATCAAATCTAAAGTACGACGATTTTGGCCAACAATTTTATTCATTAATGCTTCAGAACATACAACAGCTTTATCCAATTGATTATCATCCAATAAACGTACTAATATCAATAAATGAAAATATACATCAACTTCAGGAACTGGCGATTTTGTAGCTGGTCGATTTTTTAATCCTTCTGGTTCTTTAGCATCAGCAGCTGGCGGTGGTATAAATGATTGAATCGTATCACGATCTGATCCAGTTGGGTATAATAATATAGCGAGATTTTTTAATACAATTGGTGTAGTTTTACGACGTGTACTAGGTAAGCCACGAAGTACACGAAGAATGAATCTAAAAAAAACATGAATAGGTACATTGAAATGAAATATTTCAAATAATGTTTTTTTAAATTACCTAGGTTCTTTGTTAGTTACAGCTTTTTCAATTTGACGTGCTTGTTCACGTATTTCTTGTATATTTACAACATCTTGATCTTTTTTAACTACTCCATCATCTACATTTTCCATTTCAACATCTTGAATAGTATTATCTGCTGGTGCACCCATATTTTACTTAATATTTTCACAATTTTAATTTAAAAATATATGTAATATAATTGATCGGAAAGATAGACAACCTCTATAACTTTTTTACTTTTATACTCTTTGTCAAAAATATGCCGAGTAATATTTAAAAGATGGATGTCAAAAAAAATTGTATATTTTTTTGACTTTGACAATATAGTATATAGCGCCAACTTCAATTTTGCGGCACGAAGAAAAAGTAAACATTATTCCGATTAACCGAGGTGCATACGCACAAAACAAAACACAATCAATAAAGGAAGAAGGATTTGTCAACAAATTTATTAACGTATTTTGTATATTTTTAGGTATTGAGAATATTTCAAACCAACGATATAGAAGATATATGGATAGGGCATAAATATAAAAATTTGAAGCCACGCCGGGTATAGTTGTCTCTTTTTTTGCTAGCCGAATTGCCAAAAATAAAAATGAGAAATTAGGGGCGGATTAGGTTTTTTTTAATTCGGGCATCAATTTTTAAGGAGATAATTTTTTTTTTTTTTTTTGAAAAATACAAGTAAAGATCATCCTAAGGAATATTTTAGGTCGCGCAACGATAATTATACAAATGGAAAGTAAAATAGAGTAATTTGTTTAGCTAGTTAATATTGTTAATTTATATTGAGACTCTTAAACTTAAAAAAATAAGCCAGCCCTGTAAATCTAAAATCAGCTGTTATAATATTTTTCATATTATTAATTTGACACTTCGGCGAGCAAAAGGAAAGAGAACTACCAAAATCGTGGCTTCATAAACAATTTTTCAATTTATTAAAATTTTAATGTGTTAAAAAGAGAGGGAACATTTATGCCACTTCCATATATTTCTTATTCGTAGTTTCAAACTTTCGATCTGCATCTGAGATTAAAAATTAAAATTTTTGGCATGTTTAGTTCTGCTATTGTCCAAAATTTCTTCTGAGCGCAACTTGATCGGCTAATGCCTTTTCAGTGAACTCATAATTCGAAGCTTTGGCGCTTTATCGCTGTCAAATGTAAATTGATAATTTTGCTCACTAAAGTCAAAGTCAAAATGCATATATTTTTTTATTTTGTTTTCGGCTTTATTCGTTTTTCAAATAAAACTCAATTGAATTTATAATATATTCCAAACACAAAATTTAAATTATGATAAGATTAAATTAATATTGATTAACAAACAATATGATATAAATTTAATTTAAATTATATAAAATAAGCTGATAAGGAAATTCTAAATATAGTTAAGCAAGCAGTGCCATTCAACAAAATTGGATCATGATATTACGTCGTTCCTTCATTTCTTTAAATTATACAAAAAGATTATTTTTTGCAACCCACCAAAAAAATAATTTCCAATGGATGTCTACAAATAGTAAAGATAACAATCCACCTGATGATCCAAATCATCCAATACGTCGTACTTTACGTATTCTTGGGGATGATATAAAAAGAATGAAAAAATATTTTACACCAAAACATTATATTGATAAACAAATTCAATTGGAAGAGGATTTAGATAATACATTGAAAAAATACGTTGACGATAGTAAATTTCAAACACACTGTGATGTATTAATAATAGGTGGTGGTGGTGTGGGTTCATCAGTAGCATATTGGTTAAAAAAGAAAGCAAGGGATGGTCTTAATGTTGTAGTTGTTGAAAAAGATCCAGCGGTAAATTTTCATGAATTTAATACTTTATTATTAGGCCTATATAACATAATTGTATAAAATCAAAATTAAATAATTTTTCAATATTCACAGTACCAAAAATGTTCTACAGTTCTATCTGTAGGTGGACTAAGACAACAATTCTCCTTACCAGAAAATATTCAAATGTCGGTAAGTGAAATTCAATAAAGAAATTTTATAATTATTTAAAAATATTTAAGTACAATTTAAAAATGTGTTTGTTAGTTGTATGGTGCTGATTTTATACGAACTGTTAAGGAGCATTTAGGTGATGATGTTGAATTAAATTTCACACCACATGGTTATCTTATATTAGCCACAGAGCAAGGTGCTGAAACACTTAATAAAAATTCAAAATTACAAAATGAACTTGGTGCTCGTAATGAGATATTAACTGCCGGTAAATTAAAACAAAAATTTCCATGGTTAAATACTGATGGTATTGCACTTGGTTGTCATGGTCTAGAGAAGGAAGGTTGGTTCGATCCATGGGCATTATTAATGGGTTTTAAGCGACGTGCCAAAGAATATGGTGCTCATTATGTTGATGGTACTGTTGTTGATTTTGAATATCGCGAACAATCAGATATTAAAATAGAGGGATCTGATCCAAATGAAATTTATAATGGCCTAGATAAAGTTGTTATACAAATGTCAAATGGTGAGAAACGAACAATAAAATTTGCATTATGTTTAATAGCAGCTGGTGCACATTCAGGTCAAATTGCAAAATTAGCAAAAATAGGTAATGGTACGGGTATGTTAAGTGTACCATTACCAGTTGAACCACGTAAACGTTATGTGTATGTAATGAATTGCCAAGGTGCAAATGCACCTGGGCTTAATACACCATTGACTGTTGATCCAACTTATACATATTTTCGACGTGACGGTTTAGGTGGAAATTATTTAGCTGGACGTAGTCCATTGCCAGACAATGAACCAAGTACTGATAATTTAGATGTTGATTATGAATATTTTAATACAGATGTTTGGCCACATTTAGCTGAAAGAATACCAGCATTTGAATCAATTAAAGTAACTAATGCTTGGGCAGGTTATTATGAATTTAATACTTTCGATGAAAATGGTATTATTGGTGCACATCCTTACTATCACAATTTGTATATAGCAACAGGTTTTAGTGGACATGGCATACAACAAACTCCAGCAGTTGGCAGAGCTATTTCAGAGTTAATAATTGATGGAGCATTTAGAGAAATTGATTTAAGTCGTTTAAGTTTTGATAGAATTATTGTAGATCAACCAATGTTTGAGATAAACTGTGTATAGCATAAAATTTACCAAAACAATTTTTTTTACTCGACATAATTTAATTAATGAAAAATTATGTTATCAAGTTTTTTGTAATTATAAAATATTTTTTAATAGAAAAATCCAATCAAGTCCTAGTGCAATTTTATAATAAAATAAATTTGTAATTTGAAAAACTAAATGTATTGAGTCTTTATTTCCAAATAACAAAACAAAATATTAGTTTCAGGAATATGAAAAATTATTAAAATACAATTTTAAAGTTGTAAAATAAGTCTTAATATTATTTCCAGTTTTATCATTTCTATCCAGAGAAAATAAATAAGAAATTTTGCCTATATTCCTGAACCTAATTTAATTTTAGCTTAATTTATAGTAATAGTTTTCTTTTATTTATATTGTCCTGGTGCTGGGCCAAATAATCCACCTCCTTGTTTACTAGCTGCCCGTGAGGGTGCGAAACCAAGTAATTTTTGAATATTCTGTCGAATTGACATAGTACACAAAATATATAAGAAAATAAATGAACATTCTGAATAATCTTCACCGGGAAGATTTCTGTGACTTAAACCTTGAATCCACGATATTGGCAAAAATGGAAGACGTGCACAGACTCTACCGTCAAAACTAGAAAAAGAGTCAAAATGATATAGTGTTTTCAAATGTTTTTTTTATACTTTTCTACTTACATGCTATTAAACATACTTAGTAGAGCTGTAAATGCAAAACCAGTTGCAAACATTGATTTCATTTTAACTAATGATAAATCACGATTATTATTTTTTAATCTTTCTTCATCACGTTCAATTTTCTTTTTATGTGATTTATCCATTGAATCACCATGAATTTCTTTTCTACGTTCCACTAAAAAAAAATTATTTATTTGCTCATAATTTTATTATCAATTAAATTAATTTTAATTATAAATACATACATTTTTTACTTTGTTTCTCCACTTCACCTTTAAGTTTTTGATATTTTTCTGTGCGATATACAAGTACCCATGTCAGACCTAATTAAAATTTACCAATTTTTTTAATAGTTCCTTTCTAATAATGTAAAAACAAAATTACCTTCGCCAAGAAATGCTGTACATATTGAAATAAAAACTATTAATAATGTATCAGACCACATTTTAATTAAACTATTTTGTGTTTTTTTTCTATTAATTTTAAATAAACTAGAAATTTGTTCGTGACTCCATAAAAAAATAAAATTTATTCGTTGACAGATATTTGACAAGTCATTCCAATCCAATCCCGCTCGGCCCGGCTACATTCTGCCCTTTGACAATAGCTTCATTCAATGACTTTTCAGAACAGTTTTGGACAGCACCTTTGACATTAGCTGTGTTTTTTTATTCCTACTCTGTACTATACGAGTAGAGTATCTTTATGGTTGTTGTTGTAGCTACTCTACATAATTATCCAGTACAACATGTAGAGTAAAAGGGAAATTAATGGGAAATTATTAAATTTTAATATGGCAACTATAAATTTGACAAGAAGATACTTCATTTCGTATATTTGAATATTGAAAATTTCATTTTTAAAAAATATCAACAAAGTGGGCAAATTTTTTACAATCAATTCTAAATCATATTTTTTTTATTCCTTTTATATTGAGTAGTACAGAGTAGGAATAAAAAAACACAGCTTATATAATATATGGACTGCTAATCGCTTATAATTTCCTTTCCCAATGAGAATGTTTATACCAACGTCGGCCCGACTTACACGGGGTCTCGTCGACTATCCATGACCGTTTCCATTTCCATTTCCATTTCCATTTATGGATTTCCAAACAAAAAAAACTGGGCATTTCATGGACTGAAATATTATTCGAAATATCATTGAAATTTGTATTATATTTTGATTTTCAACGTGTAAAATATTTTCGTATTGGTAATATAGAATATTGGGAATACAGAACGAAAGTCAATTAATAAATTAAACACAATATGAAACCTAATTTACAAATTAAACCACTTTCCGCCATTTTATTTTTGACATATTCGTCCATAAGTTATCCATAAATGGATGTCCATAAAGTTTGCCATTTATGGAATGGCTGATGGGCGAGTGGTCTCGATTATCCATAATGGTTTCCATTTCCATTTCCATTGCCATTTATGGACAACATTATGGATAGTCGAGACCCCATGTTATCAACGCGTATGCCTGACACGATACATACTCTCCCATGGCAAACACACAGGCCACCTCCGCTGACGTTGGTACTGACGCGTAGGTATCGTGTTGGATATTGTAGTTTATTTATTTTACGGTAGGTGGCTCAAAGAATGTTCATATTGGAATTTGCTTTTTTTTTATTGAAAATTAAAAAATTGAATAAATTTTTAATTTTTTTTATTATTTATTATTAATTTATTTAATATTACATATACTGGATATTAGATTTCTAAATTAATAAAAAATATAATAATATTTTTTTTTTTTTGCTTAAGGCTTTTCAAATTTATGATATACATATTATTTCTTACAAATACAAATTTATATTTAACTACTATTACTATACATAATTTTATCACATCGTATTTACAATTTACCACAATTATTCATTTTAAAGGTAAATAGTATATACATTCAATAAATTATGTTTTTAAATTTGATTACAATTTTGCAAATAAATAGTTACATATTAAATTAAATACTTTCATTATATTAATTTTAATTATAAATAAAAAAAAAGAATTTTCCAATGAGCTCGTCCATCATCCATGATCCATTTTGCCAATCCAGTTATTTTCTAGGTTTTATTAAGTTAGAACATGTATTTCTGAAAATAATTAATAAATTTGAGATATATTAGAATTTCGCTTGGAGCGTAGAATTTTCTTCCTTCCAATCCATACGAATCGGGTGAAAATTGGTACCGTGTCAGGCTGACGAGTTTATATCAAATCGAGAAAATACTTTGATTATCTTCTATCTCTCTCGGACATTATATTTTTATATATTGTTATTTCGATACCAACAGAGTACCTACGCGTTGGTATATACGTCAGTTCTCTCTGGGTTTCTGTCAAAGAAAAAAATACTATTATGACTGGTAGCGCATAGCACCAGAGATGGCCAATAAAAGAACTAAAGTTATGGAATTCTGAATTAAATCCAGTAGAATTCTCAAGTAAAATTTATGGAATTCTCATAAATGATTTAGTTGTTTTATTGGCCGTCAAAAAGGCGAGCGTCGCCAAAGGCAATTCGGAATAGTTAGTTCCTTTTTTCGCCATCTCTGGTGGTATGCGCATATACCAAGTTTCCATGCACGGAGTTGAGTTGAGTTGAGTTGAGTTGAGTTATCGTTCAGTTGAAAAAATTCAAATTTCAACCCCAGTTGTTTCCATGCAAAAACTCGAGTTGAGTTGAGTTGAACTGACAGTTCTGGTAACATGATATAAAACAGGTTTTTTTATTTCATAATAATTAAATTTATGTCATTAATTTTAATATATTTTTCTCCTCCATTACTGATATTAAAATTTTTACTTCATCGTCACTCCAAAAAAGTCTTCCTGACGCCATTATTATTAAAAAAATAATAATTTTTTGTTCATTTACACATACAAAGATATAAAATGTCAATTTACTAATACAATGACATAACTCAACTCAATCCCACTACTTTCGTGGAGTTGAAATGGATTTAACGAAAACTCAACTCAACTCGTGTTTCCATGGGGTTCAACTCGAGTTGAACTCGAGTTCAACTCGTCATGGAAACAAGGTAATAGTCGGTCATAGCTACAGCAATGAAGTTGGTTACTAGCAGTCCATATATTAGCTTCGTTCAATGACTTTTCAGAACAGTTTTGGACAGCACACTTTAGCACAGAAAATATCAGAAAAGTACACAACAACAACAATTAATTTAAATGTCAGACCATTTAGAACAACTTTGCACACCAAATCTCAATGAACGCTATTTCATGATATTTTTGGATCTTTTTTTTTTTTATTATTTGTAAACAAAAAAATTTTAAAATTGCAAATGGCTGAAAATAATAATTTAAAATTTTTTTTTTAATATTTTTTGGTAAACGGAATTAATTTATTTTAAGATTTTTTACTTAAAAAATAAATAAAATATTTTAACTATTTAAAAAAACTTCTTTTAATATTATTTTAAAATTTATTTTTTATATTTTGATACATATTTTTATTTTATACATAAAAATAATAAATAATTAGCTAAAAAATTAAGTTATGTTGTTATTGGAAAACTTAAAAAAATTAATTAATTTCATTATTTAAATTTTTATTATTTGTTTACAACAATTTTTTTATTTTTGTTTACAAACAATGTACTTTGACAGAAAATTCTCATAAATTTTCGAAAATAATTTTGTGATATTTTTCGCCCTAACAAATTTGTAGGGGCAGAAAATATCAGAAAATATCCAAAAATATCTAAAAATATCACGAACTGTCAGTTCATTGAACAGCAAAAAATATCAGTTTAGAACAGAAAATATCAACAAATTTTCTCATTGAACGGCAAATCGTGATATTTTCTGATATTTTCGGATCTTTTTTGCTCAATGAACAAAGCTAATAGCGTTCCATTTTAGGCAGCACGATTACGACCCTTCGGCTGAGTAATTTACCATAGAAATAAACAGTATATTTTATTTAATTAAATGACATTTTGGAAAATCAGTGAATTTGTAATATAAAGTTGGCTACAATTGAGTTTTTCGTTTTATTAAAAATTTTAATGGGAACGCGATTCTAAAAACTATGTAAAATTCAATGGGAACGCACTGTTACGGTATGAAAACGTGCCGTTTTTCATTTTAAAATTCTTATTTTAACCTCTGCGAAAACGTACCGTTTTCGTGCTGAGAAAACGGTACATTAGCCGCGTCTTGTATGAAAAAATGTTGTAGCCGGCGGAACGTGATCGTGCCGAATTATAAAATAAATGTATTTAAAAAAAACCGAATTATGTTTCCCTTTGACAATTTAACTATGGTTGCATAAGTTGGGAGTGCATTTTTTGGGAAGCCCATAGGAATCGAATCCGGGTGATAATTTGGTACGCTGTCAGTGATTTGACGAGTTTACAACAAATTGATAACATATTTTGTCTATCTCACCCGGACATTATATTTTTATAATTATTCAGTTTCAATACGAACAGACTACTCGTACTCCATAGTAGGTAGGTTACATACATGCGACTGCGACCTAATAGTTTCAACATAATGACATAGTCATGGTTTATGCTTCCATGGTCAGTTAAATTACTATATAATAATAAAACATAAAATATATAATGAAAACATCTGTATTTTAGTCCGAAATGAAAAAAATTAAACATATTTTAAGCCTTATTATATAAATTATAATTTCTAATTGTATTAAAATAATGTATATTAAAAATGAGTGTATTCCTGATGCAAACTACCAGATAATTCTGAAGTTGAAGGTATTGAATATAATTCGCCAGTTACAATTGGATCACCAGAAAACCAATTTATTAAAGCATGTTGAGGTAATTTTACACATCTTAATTGATCCGTTATTAAGTTTTCACAATATTTCACATGATTGTTTAAAGCATCGTTCTCATGTTGGACATCTTTTGACATTTTGTGTAAATCCTTTAAGATGGCACTACCCCACAATTGGACATGAATATCTGGAATTTTGGAAGCTAATTGCATGGCCGGTGTTACCATATTCATACTTTCTTTACAATTTCCTATACTCAGAAATACGTGGCTTAAAAGCACAAGAGAACATGATGTCAAACGATTAAGATCTTCGGCATTGGCCATTTTTAATGTTTCTCGTAGAAAACGTCTGCAAATGTAAGCAAATATCTTACAAAAATGTACTTTAAGAAATATTGAACTAATTAGGAAAAATAGTAAATTACCACAGAAAATCAATAAGCTATATTAAAATAAAATATAAATTGAACTTACTTAGCTTCATGAAAGCTTGCCTTGTGGAAAGAATTCAATCCTTGTACATAATAGAATCCTCCCATTAGCGCTTGGCTATTTAAACATTGTGCATTTTCTGTTGAAACATTATCCAAAATCTTTCTCAGGTCGCTTTCGCGTTTAGTCCGCAAATATATAATCGATAAATTAAGATTAGCAAATAATTTCAAATCCCTTTCTTGTGCATCATTTATACAAGCAAGAAACTGTTTTTCTGCATTGTCAAATAAATTTGTTGACATTGAATACAATGCCAAAAGACAATGAATCTGTGCCGAATGGCGTTTAAGTAGTGATTTATTTGGTGTCGCCAAACAAACATCTCTAGCTGCAGCAATTTCTGTAATAGCTAATTCACGATTACCCATTACTAGTCTGCACATTACAATATGTTCGAGCAAAATAATTTTAAAAACTGATAGAATTAATTTATCATCCTGTTGTTTAAGTTTTTCAATTTGAGTTAGAGCTTTTTCTGTATATTTTTGAGCTTTGTCCATATAACCAGCCATCATTGAATGAGATACAGTAACTAAATAAACCAAAACATATAACTGTTCCTTTGGAAGCCACATGAACATTTCCAAGCTATTTTGTCCAAAAATTATTTCATCTGATGGCCAACTAGGTGCCATTATAGTTTGAATACTCATTTGTAATTGTTTCAAACTCGGTTTTACTGTTTTTACCTGTCCCAAGGCTAAATAATAACAAACTTGTAAAACTAAAAAAAAAACTTTTAAGTACTCCTTTTGATGTACATTCGCTATATTGTTATCGATAATTGATCCAGCTTGATTAAGCAATGCGAGGACATCGTTAGTTTTCCTTTCAATCATTAGAATCATAGCTCGACTTAATAAAAATAGTACTTTTAAATAAACTGCATTTGATTCTTCGGCTGATTCTGCACCTACTGCTAACAATTCGGATGCTAAACTGTATTCTTTATCGCGAGCATGAATCTGTGATAATTGTAATAAGAGTTTACAATGCCAATAAACATTGTTTTGAGACAGTTCTATAGCTTTACGTAAAATTCCTTTAGACAGATTACCCATTTCAAGTTGTAAATACAACTGTGCTAATAAGCTAGCAGTATCAAATTTGACATCATCAAAATTAACTAAATTTTCGGACAATTTCCATGCTTTTTCTAAGTGGCAACGTGCAAGATCAGTATTTTTCGTATAGCTTATAAGGACTTGTCCCATTTGCAAATGAGTACGAGCTTCAACCTTAGATGGTGGATGAAATGTAAACAAAGCCTGCAAACACTGAATACATTTTTTAATATTTGGTGGATTTACCGTTCGAAAATATTCCGCCAATCCTAAGAGTGAAATATAGCAGGTATCTTGGCTAACAGCCATTATTTATACTTTTAAGAGCATTTAATTAACAAATAAAAAAAAAATCGCAATAAATTCAAGCGAATTTTAATTGTATAAACATATATTTATATTAGAATGTAACAGCAATATTTGCCTCCACAAATGTGTTGTTGTTGTACCACTTTGAAGAATATGCGCGATAAAACCCTTCTAAAAAACAATAGTACCATTTACACGATCAAATAAAATCAATATTTTATTTGAATGACTCATCCATCAAATAAATTTGAACGTGTAAATGGTCCATCCAATATCCTATCAAATAAAATCTCAAATCAAAATATATTTTGTTTATTTCAAATAAATTTGTCAAATATGACGTCACGTCAAATAGATTTGATCGTGTAAATGCTTTTCGCTTGTATTTTGACAGATTTTTCATCAAATAAAATTTTGATTTTATTTGATAGTGTAAATGCAAAATGTTTGACAGCTTCATTTAACAGCTTTTTTCATCAAATAAAATTTTGATTTTATTTGATCGTGTAAATGGTACTATTAGATAAATTTTATATTGGTAATTTGATGGATGAGTCAGTCAAAATACAAGCGAAAAGCATTTACACGATCAAATCTATTTGACGTGACGTCATATTTGACAAATTTATTTGAAATAAACAAAATATATTTTGATTTGAGATTTTATTTGACAGGATATTGGATGGACCATTTACACGCTCAAATTTATTTGATGGATGAGTCATTCAAATAAAATATTGATTTTATTTGATCGTGTAAATGCTACTAATGGTAAACGTCAAATGAGTGCCATCTGTATCACAATGGACATAACAAAAAATCAGAAAAGTATCGTTATCGTATTATTTATTTTACATAATTTTAATTCGCAAAATGAAAATACCATAAAGTGATATCTGATATCAAATCAAGACTAAAATCGAAATACTCCTATTGGATAGAAATAGAACGAATAACATATCTAGTCCATCAAATTTAAATCATAAATTTTATATTGGTAAATATATTAAATACCTTGAAGAGCGGACGTTCAACAAACGTAAATAGTTTTTTATTCGTAATTGTATTTCGTGCATAATTTTTAAAATCAGCTGTCATTGTTTCAGCATATATTTATTTGACTACTATAATTTCTCCATAAATATTTACTCTTATTTATTTAATAAAAATATTGTTAATAATTTAAAGTAATACACTTAATTTTAATACAGAAAATATTGACTTTCTTATAAAATTATACAAAAAATATGTATTAAATTAAATATAAAAATGACTTAAAATTGTGGTCGAATCCAAATGTATATGTAATTACACATTAACAGTTTTGTGTGTTATATTCAATAGTTATTTCGATCATTGTATTACTTAACTTGAATCTTGCTTACATGATATATATATATTTTGGATAATGATGCTTGCTTTACTTAGTCAATTTACATCTTCGGTCATATAATTAAGATCAACATTTCGAATTCAATGTCAATTTGTCAAAATAATTCATTTTATATACCTATAATATAATCAAAAAAATTCTGTGGGAAGATGCTTATTGAATTATTAAAATTTCCATTTGGATACAACAATATTGAAAAATGTAAGTTTAAATAACCTTTTTTTATATATATTCCATAATGTTTATTAGTTGCAAAGTGGACAATAGAAATCAAACGATTACTTTAGTTTCTATTGTAGTATGCAACTGTAAAATAAAAATAATTATTATAATTAATAGCTCAACAAATCATTAAATTTTCATATTTTAATTCTATGCTTAATGCTTGTTATTAATATACTTGTTATTAATATGTCTTTTGTTTTATAAGCAAGTATATCATGTCAAGTACCTAATTCAAAATAAAATTAAAAATAATATTGAATAACTGTACATAATAATTAAAATATTAAAACGAAAATTAATTAATTGTTACAGTTACAGTATAATATAGAGGAATTGACTAGATTTGCTATCACAGTTACATTTGAGTATTTCGGGAATGTCCACATTATAATTATAGATTTGGAAAATATGGTGGGTAGCATGTATCTTAATGAAATAAATTATTTTGCTTACCAAAACATGTTATCTTCCTATATTAACAAGAATAGTTTAACTTTTTTGGGGATTTGAAGTATTAACATTATTGAGATTAATCTAATTTTGTTTATTATATTCTATAATGTTAAATATATTTTGGATATAAGAAATATCATTTAAATCTAATCAAATATTAAAAAATCACAATTAAGGTGATGGAAACATCTATTTTTAGAAGACTATCTGGTTAAAATATATCTTCCTGTTTGTTACAAGTACGTTGATTCACAACTATATTTTACTTTTAAAAAAAGTTTCTTACCAATTGAGGTTTCTTACAGTTGTTTTTATAAAATTCTATCAGGCTAAAAGCTTTAACATTTCTTAATTTTGCGTTTTAATACACTTTGCAATTAGATATGTTTATATTGTATATATATATAATTGTGTAGATACAATCATACTATTAGATATAAATATATAATTATATTTTCAAATTTGTTTAATTATTAAATTAATATAAAATATAAAATTTTTAAAGCTTATATTATTATGTTAAAATCAAAATTTAGTTAAAAGTTGTAGTTAAACTTATTATTATACAGTACTAGTAAAAATACATCCTAACTAGTGTCTTATAATTTGTTTTTTTTAACAAATTGTTAACCTTTTTAATGGAGTCGGAAGACATAAGCACAAACATAAGCATAAGCACAAACATTAGTTTACATAAGCACAAAAAATTTATTTGAAAAGTTCATCATTTCATTAATGAATACATTTGGAAAGACAATAAAGTGAGAAACTTCACTCATATCCATATGTAATCAAGAAAATGCAATACATATTATATGATTATATGTAAAGGACACAAATTAAGAAAGAAAATATGATATTCAACAGAAGAAAAGATTAAGAAGAAATAGAAAACAAAGTAAACAGCGGAATCCAAGGACTACATAGGTTTTTTGGTATAGTGGATTTTCCTAACTGTAAAAAAATCAATTTATAATATCAGTAAATAAGTTTAAAATGAATTATGATAAGTAATCTGAAACACAAATTAGCAAAAAATTATGCAATATACTTTATAAATTAGAATTAGATATATGTACTAATTAATATACGAGTATAATGTACAACGCCATATCACCTTATTAAAATCGACAACGCCATATCAGATGTTTAATATTATTTTAAATTAACTCCATAAATAAGACGCAGTATGTATATCCTAACAAAAACGAGATGTTCTGTAATTTGGTAAATTATATACATGTACATATTTTTGATTGTAATTAAAGTTGAAATCATTTAATCGTATCATTTTTTAGTTCACATAATCATAAACAAAAAATTACACAAAGAAAGTCAACTTGCATTATCTTCAGAAAAATAAAATTAGGAATAAACAGTATGAATCTAATAAAAAAACAACTTTATTTCGATGTTCTTTCTACTATATAGTTCTATTAATTTAATGCGAAATTTTGGAAATCCTAAAAATATAAGTTTTATTCTCTTGTCATGATTAATGTCTAGCCAGTGCTATAAATGGAATATAGAAGAATGAAATTTGATGAAGAACCTATTTGAATTTATTGTAATTATTATTACTATAAATATACCTATATGGTTGAAAAATGTCCCAGAATGGTGTAATAAGTCCACTATTAGCTTAATGAAATTAACATCAGAAGAAGAAATACACTCGTTGTTGACCTACATCCGTAACGGATAGGAACTGAAAAGAAGAAGATGAATATAAATTCAATGTAATAATTACTAAGCGTAGTAACACCAAATTTACAACAAAGGTCAAAGGCTAATTATGAAAAGTATGAAATTTAGCTAAAAGAAATAAGAAAGAAATTGAATAATATCAATAAAATAAGATCAAAAGTATCATAATATGGAAAACTTGAATATAACAATAAAAGCCAATCTTGGATAGTCGGAGGAACATTAAGCGGAAAAAGAAATAATTTAATAAAACTAAAATCTCAATTTTCAACGTCGTGTCGACTATACATATACTACGACGTAATTGTGGATAGTAAACTTATACTATATTATATATACATGCTATCGGGGCATTTATATTTATACATTTGATTTAGGAAATCTTTGCTACATTTAAAATATACACGTTAACTCTAAACACTGAGTAAAAAAGGAGTAGTAAGAGTTAAGAGAGTTACCAATTTAAAACTCCTATAAGAGAGTTAAGTGCCAGTCACAGTGATTTCGATTCGAACGGCACGTTCGATTCGATTCGAACCGTTCGTTTCGAAAAGAAATTATAGTCACAATGTATTCGTTCCGTTTATATAAAAAAAATATGTTTAATCTCTATTTTATGTATTAAAATAAATATTTTCTGCATTTATTATACAATACTGGATGCTTCTTAACATTTTCAATAAACTCCCCCATAATAATTCAAAAAATTTAAATTTCAAATGTATAATTTATAGGTTCTGTCATTCGACCCATCCGGCAAAGTTAAAATATTTTTAACTCTTTTCGAATGAATTCTTTTCGACACGTTCATTGTGACTTGCGATCCGGCATACCATATAAAATATATGGGACTGTTAAAATTTGAAATTTTCGATTCGAACGTGTCGTTCGAATCGAAATCACTGTGACTATATACACGTTAACTCTAAACACTGAGTAAAAAAGGAGTAGTAAGAGTTAAGAGAGTTACCAATTTAAAACTCCTATATTTTTTTTGTATTACAGATTTTGTAGTAGTGTAGATTTTAGTTTTTTTTTTTTAACAGTCTGCGTTCGTTCACTGTTCGTTTTCGTTGTTTTGTTGGGGGTTTTTTCGTGTTGTATACCTCAAAGTTTTTTCGGTGTAACAAAAGACAAAGCCTTTGTGTGAAAAATATATAATATACTTTATTTTAAGAAAAAAAAATGAATTATACAAGTTATTAATAAGTTTTTTTACATATTCAGGAATAATTTGAAAACTAAAAATAATCTAATATATTCAATTTATGATAACCAATTTCTGTTTATAAAAAAAAACTTGTTTTATAATATAGTATATATAAATGAAGTAAATAATATATGTTGATGCTGAATGTATAAGTTATTAAACAAATTACAAAAAGACAATAATTTTGGAACGATTATTTCTGGATATACGATTATTTGTTTGCATTTTTAAATGGAATTAGCAAAAAAAAGGTATGCAAGCAACGTCTCAATGGAATCAATATAAGAATATACAAAAAAAATCACTAGGGGAACACTTCATTTTATATTGCATATATAATAATATATATGTACATATAAATATATATCTATACTATATTATATATAATATAATATTGTGTATATAATGAAAACGATAGGCTTGGTCGATTGGGCGACCCTGAAGAAAATAAATAGTATATAACCTAGCAAGCATAGCCAGCCATCATCGTACAGTAAACTGTACACTCTACTCATCAATTTTTAATATGTTTCTTCCGTACTATATAAAATTAAAATAACAAGCTTTACCACAGCGAATGTAGTATCTATATCTATATCTACATTCTACACTATTATAATTGTATACATAAATATTCTACCATTCTCCATCTCCACAAATATGGTACTCTTTTCAAACAAGGAATAAATTAAATTAAATTTTTTTTTATTAAAATTTTCTGAGGTGTGCGTCACTATTTTTCTTACTTATTGATTTGATAGCCATCGTAATATAAAATTGGTTTTGTTTTTTTTTTTTTTTACTAAACAAAAACTGACTAGGTACTTATTATTTCTGCAACATTATATTTTATGATATGACTAAACCAATATTAAATTTATAATATGCATTCATATTTTTTAATAAAAAAAGAAATAATGATGACAATTTTTTCTCAGCTATATATGAAGAAAAATATACCTTTATAAAATTTATGTATATTACTAGTGTGTTGGTAATCTCAAAGTCAAATATAATGTAGCTTTAATTGCACAATATTGGATTTATTTATATTGATAACTATGTGAAAAAGGATTTGGAAGACAATTATTGATATTGACTGTATATATATATATATATAATATATATTTATATTAAATATGAATTTTATTTCTATGTAAATTTAATTTCGTTGAAAGTGTCGAGATTAAGTAATTACAAATACAATTACTTAACCAGACAACATAAATTTTTGAATTTCAAGGCAAGGTCAGATGTCAGAAAACGCGAAAACCTTCGTATATCTACAAATTTTTAATAAACCAAAATAAATTTTACACTGATTTCGATTTACTATAACTATATGTTTATATAGGATAGTTTTGTATTTAAATATCCGTTATTATATGCATACAATATGCAATCCGGTGTTGATGTAATCGGTTGTAAATAAGTACATTATGAAATTTTATTAAATAAATTGAAAATTCAAATACGGTTCAGTATTACTTAATGTAACTCAAAAATCAATATTATAACAGAGTATATGTGGTCCTTTTAATCATAGGCTATGATATGACAGACATTTTGTATTTTAATCATTTTTATAATTTTGCATTAATTTTTTTTGCCTTACCATGAAAAAAGTGCTTTTAATCTGAATTACTAATATTTAAAACCAGCTGTTTTACAAAAATAATAAAACTATAATAAAGAATTATTATTATTATTATTAAATATTTTTAAAGAAAAAGCATATGTATTTTTTCGATGGTTGTTTTATACCTTTAACCGTGTTTTCAAGATTAATCTGAAATAGTATACATATTTAAATTATAAGTATGTATTATATATACTAAGGATGTTGTGATCAATTTATTTCACAAGCACTTTAAACATCCAGAAATACTACTATAACATCTTTTTCAATATTTCACCTTTCCATTTTGCTACAATTTTTTTTGTAGCGGTCTTATACTCACAAATGATTGAATTTGAAACTTGATTAAGTATTGTTATATTAATTATAAATTGCTACTTTCAAAGTTGTTTTGTAGTTGAATTTTTATGACTTTTTTTTAATATAAATTTTTCAACTAATAACAAAGTAAGTATATAAAAATATAGGTATAAATTTATTTTTAGTGTTACTATTTTTATCAAGACTCTGATTATTGTGTTAACATTTAGTCACAACATAATTATTTTACATTAATTTTTTCTTGTTAAATTTAAACATTCTGTTTTGTTTCCAAAAATATTTTAAAACAGTGGTATATTTATTGTATAGCTTTGTTTCAATATTTTCAAGTTCAATTTAACATATATACTATACTTCGTAATATTTTGAACATTTCCATTACTTTCTTAATTTTTTTTTGGATATACAAAATCTACATTATTTTTATTGTTTTATGATAATTTTTTCCCCACTTATACATTTAATGCCTTCTTGTAGGATGTTTCTTGTTTCCACTTCAAACAATTTTATTTATGTTGATAAATATTATATTTTAATTTTAACTTCATTTTTTTTTCTTTTAAGATATTTAGAATTGTAATATTTTATTATCTGCATTTTTATTTATGATAATAGAAAATAACTGACTTAATTTTTTTTTGTTAATTTCAACGTTAAATAATAAACTTTTAATTTGACAATATCTTTAGAAACTGTTAGTACATTCGGAAGATAAATGAGTGAGGTCGGTAACAAGCAAAAAACAATAAGTAAAATGTGTCCATTATTTTGAATTTTCTATAACAACATTTTAAGAAAAATATAATATACAAATGTAAAAAATATATATTATATATAAACAAAATGCAGTAACTTTAGGTCTAAATATGATACGAAGAAAATATATTTCTTTAAATTAAATTTTAATATTAATTTTTTTTTTAGATATAAAGGCAGTAGAGGACCGGTTTTAAGATCCAGCGATCGTCGCCGTCCTCAGAATATATCAACATCGCCATTATCACCGCGTGTTGTATTATCGCGATTAGAACCTAGAGATTTTGAAAGATTACGTTTATCATACAAAGTAGCAATATTAGACCAAAGAAGAACGCGAAGCAGTCGCGCTGGTATGAATATGGGTCAAAAAAATAGCGGTGGTGTTAAAACTGTTAATCGAGAAGCTCCGGCTCCATTTAAACCTGTCATACCAAGAGAATTAGCAGCAGATTTTACTAGACCAGCTCGTCTTGATATATTATTAGATATGCCAGCTGCAGCACGTGATACACAGTTAAAATATTCATGGAACTGTGATGATAGATCTCTTAATATATTTGTAAAAGAAGATGACAAATTAACGTTTCATCGTCATCCAGTAGCACAAAGTACAGATTGTATACGTGGTAAAGTAGGTTTTACAAAAGGTTTGCATGTTTGGGAAATTTATTGGCCAAATCGACAGCGTGGTACACATGCTGTTGTTGGTGTAGCAAATTCTGAATCACCTTTACATTCAGTAGGCTATCAAAGCTTAGTTGGATCATCAGATCAAAGTTGGGGCTGGGATTTAGGTAGAAATAAATTATATCATGATTCTAAAAACTGTACTGGCAATACATATCCAGCAATTTTAAAGCAAGACGAAGCCTTTTTAGTTCCAGATAAATTTTTAGTAGCACTTGATATGGACGAAGGAACACTTAGTTTTATAGTAGATGGACAATATTTAGGCGTTGCATTTAGGGGATTAAAAGGTAAAAAGCTTTACCCAATAGTTTCAGCTGTTTGGGGTCATTGTGAGATTACAATTAAATATATCGGTGGTTTAGACCGTAAGTATATCCTAAATACATATACATAATTATTATTTTTGTGGTGGAGTAATATATTATTTTATATTTTTTTAAAGCTGAACCATTACCCTTAATGGATCTCTGTAGACGTGTTATACGACAAAGAATTGGAAGAAATCATTTAGAAGAACGTATACAAGAATTGCATTTGCCTCATTCGATGAAAGTGTATTTACTTTATAGAGATCGTAGATAGTAATCTGTAATAAATAATAATAATAAAAAAAAGTAATAGAAATAAGAGTGTTCTAGTTTTTAAGAGCAATAATCTTCCAAAATATAATAAATATGTTCTTCAACATGACCGTGTAAAGTAAATTATTAAATCAACGAAATAGATATGAACATTATAACTAGACTACTTTACTTTAAGAGAAAAAAAAAACAATTTTAATTAATATATTTTTTGTCTTTTTAAATATGAGTTACTTAAATTGAATTAAGCCGGAATTAGGAACATAAAGTAAATTTAAAAACAAAACTTTATAAGGTTAATGTGCTGAATAACGTATTACTGATACAATTTATAATTATTAATAACACAAAAAGATTTAATAATAAATTAGTTTTTTTTTTCATTTATAATATTCGTTAGAATATATTATTATATGCGTGATAAGTAAATACATTGACGGAAATACTTATTGTACAAAAAATATTCTCATAACAGAATTGAGCTGATTAGAGTTTTATAAGCTTATAAATTTTTTTGTTAAATTGTACAAAAAAAAAACATTACGAATAAATAAATTCTAATTTTCGTGAAATTCTGTGTCTAATACTAATAATATAAAATCAAATCTCAATAATATAAAATCAAATCTCAAAATATATTTTTAAGTCAAATATTAGGCACTAAATATATATGAATCCATAGTATAACTCTTATTTGTAAAAATTTTTGTTTAAAAGGATCCTCACATATGATGATAATAATATCTTTTTGGAAAATTGCGTTTTTTAAGTTTTTAGTCAGCTACAATTTAAAAAATATAGTTTGAGTGAAATATTAATATTTCTTTTATTAAATTCTATTATATATTTTTTGTATAAAGTATTTCAATGGATTCAGACAAAGATTAAGCACTGCCAGAAATTAATATATATGCTAGCATTTAACTATTTTTTTTATTATACAACCGGTTAATTTTAATAATATGTGAGAAATTTTATTTTATAAGTTTTTGTATTCTTTTACTATATAATTATTTTTTTATATTATTATTATTTTAGACAGAATCACAAAAATTGTATATTGTATTTGTAATATTTTTATTTTATATATACAATTAAATTAAAGTTAGTAATAAGAATTTCGTTTTTTTTTATTTCGTAAAGAAAATTAATTAAATGATAATTTAGTAATTATAAGTAGATTTTTCAATAATTGTTTGTATTCATAAGTAAAAGTCTCAGTCGAAGACGTAATTTGTAATCATTTTATAATCTGTACATTAATTTTTATCTTTAATTTTCTTTTTAAATAAACTAGCATTTATAAATAATACATAAATATTAAATTTTATTTCCAATTTTTGACAAAACTAAAAATATTTTAAGAAATATATTATTTTGTCATCCAATTATAATACGTGTATATTTATATCGTTTATATATAAAATAAGGATTTAATATATATACATATAATTTTCTATTAATTAGTTTAATTTTTTGTACGAAATTTTTATTTTAATGTGTAAAATATATTTGTGTAATAAATAAAATTATTGGTTTGAATTTTCTTTATTTATAGGATTTACCAAAAAAAAAAAATTACCATGATGGTTGGAACTACATTTGTTTTTTTAGTGTGTAATAAAATTAAAAACAAAAGTATAAAAATAGAAAATTTATATACAAATAGGTATATTAAATATAACAAATATCTCCAAAAAATTTTTTCTTAATGACGTTTAATTAATAATATTGTAAATATAATAGCAAATTCGATTTACCTTAAATAAACCCGTTTTTAAAAATATGTTTGTCATTAGTAATATAGTAAGTAAATAAATAAAATGCAAATAACCATATCTTATGCAAACTTGTATTAAACATAAACACGATACTGGCCAATTGAAAACTCCAATAATTGTTAATAAAATTATTTATATGGTTATAAATAATATAACTATAGTTGGTTAGTTATACTTTTGATTATTAATTTTGTAAATATCATTGCATTGTGAATAATTGTGACAGATCTAGAATCTGCAGTGTTGTAGAATTTAATCCGGATATGTTATGTACTTACAAAAAATTAATGCATAACTACAATTTCAATATTGGTTATTATATTATAGGATTTATAGCTCATCCATCGGATACAATTATTGTCTTTCAATCAGTTTATAATAAACGCCAAGGTTCAGCAATTAATTTATATAACGCAAACTTCAGTAATTAAATCATAAAATAAATGCAACGTTACCCTAGTAGCCACGACCTCAGTGGTCACATTTGCATTTCACATAGACAAAATCTTTTGATTTCGTTTTTAGCAATTTTTATAAAATGCACTACTTTTATATCCCTGATAACATGAGTTCAGTAGTTCTGAGCACTCAGTAGTTTTGCACTTTTGCAGTAGTATAAAAATGTCAAAATATATGAATTTTAAAATGTTTACGGATACTCATAGCATTATATACAAGCAAGCAAAATGTTTATTTGAGTTAATAACTACTTCGATTTTGTTTGCTGGGCTTTGTTTGTACATAAAACATAACTCTGGCGTGCGAGTAATTCGTAAACCTTTTTGCCCAAATCTATCTTTTTTCACTGGAAGAGAAGGACCTAGCCGGGGTACTCTTTTAGAACTTGTAGAAGTAGTTCTACTTTTGCTGGGGCATGTTATAGGGGTTGTAGTTGTGTGCGTTTTGTTTCAAAATATATCTGTGGTGTTTTAAAATTTTATAGTTTACAAATTACAAAATAAATGGAATTATTGTGTCGTCTCCTAAACTCCGCGCCTGTTATTTCACTATAGGGAAAGTGTTGTTTTTCTCCATGCATGACATTTAAAACGAAACGCGATTATTTTTTCCGATGGGCGGTACTGATTTGGTTGAGCAGAAGGTAAATAAATAATTTATTACGCAAAACATTCATAATTTAAATATTAATTTTAATTGTAAAATAAGATATGGGCAATCAAAATTCAAGGAATTTCAACAACACAGAAAATGAGTACTCTAAAACAAACCAAAACAATGATAATAAAAATCTGGTAGACAAATCAAAAATTAAATCTGCTGATAGTGGTGAGTGCATGAATAGATCACCGTCAGGAGCTGATATAAATGAGAAAACTATTACACAATTGGTACCAATAGAAAAGTTGTCGAAGGTAAATTATATTTATTTTATTATAAAAACCGAAGACAAGATTAAAAAAACCGCTAATTTTAGATATTACAAGAAAAGACACATACAATTTTTGGTATCAAAGGAATACTGTCTGACGTTTTCGTGGTAAGCTATGTTTTACATAATAAAAACATTTAACGCTTATTTTTCCAGACCCATGTATTTTCAGGATATTCTGATCTAGGAAAACGTTTGTTTCAATATTTCCATCAAAGTGCTAGAGCTAAAACCGAGCATTTAGGTGAAATAGCATTTCGACAACAATGTGAAAGATTTCTTGGTATTATTGATGATAGTAAAATTCTGTTAATCTATGTACAATTGTATGCTGACAGCAATAATCCAGATATGATAACTAAAGATGGGGTAATGAGTATGTTGCGAACATGTTTTTCAATTGCTATGTCACATTATTCTGGGCAATCAAGAATGTGCCCAATGGTAGGTTGTGATTAAATTATTTGAATTTTTAAATATATTATATATTAAATAATTATTTTAGAGGGAAAGAACTATGTCAGCAGTAATAAAAACAATTTTTTTTTCGCAAGAAAGTTTGAGTATTGGATTTGTATGCCGCTGGTTTGAACAAAATTGTACTCGTTTGGTGCTTTTGGTTCATAAATTTTGTATTCATACTTTAACGACCATTTATCGAGGGTTAGAACAAAGTGATATTTCTTATGGCATTGAATTATCAACACCAGTATTAGAACAAGGACCTGAATTTTCTGACAAATCCGATATTAGTCTAATGCCTTTGTCGCAAGCCTGGTTATTAGCTGGTGCTTTGCCACAGCTCTATTCAAAACCCCAAATAGTTGCTCCACCAGGAACTTCAAATACAACCATACAGGTTTTTAAAAATAAGCTTTCTTCAATTCCTTCTCACTGGACATTACTATATGATTCAAATCAACATGGACTAGGAGCAAATCGATTTTTACATCATGTTCTTGGTTATAGAGGTCCCACATTAATTCTCTTGCACACACAAGATGAGCAAACATATTGTATAGCTTCACCATCTGAATGGAAGGAAACACATTTATATACTGGTGGAGAAGACAGCTGCATACTTCAATTACTACCTAAGTATTATTCAAATACCGAATTTATCTATATAATAGTGTTATAAAAGTATTCCAAAATAGATTTGTTATATTGGAAAAAAAACCAAACATTTTATGCCTTAATACCAGTATCCGTGGTTATCCGAAAGGTTTGAGAGCAGGATCTGATCCTAGAAAACCTATTTTATCTGTTGATGAACACTTTGAAAACGTTGACTGTAAGGGTATCCCTTCTGCTTTGCTATCAATTGAAGTATATATTTCAATTTTAATTTCGTATTTAAATATGTATAACTGTTTTTTTCTATTAAGGTGTGGGGATGTGGTGATAAATTATCTCTTGATGTTCAATTAGATATTAAAAAATGGCAAATTAAGGAAGCTGAACGACAGAGAACTGTTAAGCTTACTGCTGCTGATTGGATGGATCATCCGGATCGGTATTTACTAGAATTAGGAGGACGACCTAATTATAATAACTAAAAAGAAAATAAATGAAAGTGTACTTAAATACTAATATTAATTAAATTGAAGTATTATTTATTTTAACAAAAACTGTTTTTGTGTTTAAAACGTATGAATAATTCAGCTTCAGGTATCAGATGCAAAATTAGAATTATAAACAAGAAATAAAATAGTAAACCACATTCCCGTTTCAATCTACTTGCAAAATTTGGATCAAACAAAAATTCCACGTACAACAGACATCATCTAATGTTAATTACATCAGAAGTCATAGCAAAAATATTACTTGTTTTAGATACTAAAATATATTGACAGATAATAAATAAAAAAACACTATTCAGTAAATAAGTAATTTATTTATTAAAAAATTATTTTTTAGACTTTTTGGCATCTTTGCCAACATCGTCGGGATTATCTGCATTTTCCTTTGCACGTTTGGCACGTATACCAACCATACGAGCATCAGTGCGAGCCTAAAAAATATTAAAATCAGAACAAACGTGTAAATTACATAGATTTAACTTAATACGTACTTTACGAAGAGTTGCAAAAGCTTTAAATTTCTTTTCATCTTTTGTGATTTCTCTAATTTCAACAACTGGTTGCTCTTTCTTAAGAGGCATGATTTCACCTTTAAGTTGAGTAGCCAATTTTGTTTCCTCAACAGTATTTTCACCTTTACGAATCTTTTTCTCGTTAATTGGGAAAAGAATTAATTTGCTTCTATACTCCTTTAAACGTTGAACATTTCTTTGTCGTGATTCAAGAGACTTGTTACGTCTTCTACTATCAACAGAAATTCCAATAGTACGAGCAAATCCGGATGTCATACCAGCACCCTATTTAATACATATGTTATAAATACATCCAATTATAATATATATTTAAAAATACTTACTTTTAATTCTGCAAGTGTAAATCCTCTACCTGTCCTAAGTTTTGTGTGATAACGTATAGTTGGACATCTTACAATTGGTCTTAAAGGACCACTTGCAGGACGAGGGAAAGCTGCTTTAGCTTTTTTGATACGATTTTGACGGCGCCGAAACTTTCTCGCTGGTTGGTTAAACCATGTTTTAACATGCCTCTGCCACCATTTGTGGAAATGGGCATTTGGAATCATATTATTTCCCTTACCCATCTTGATGTATTAAATTCAAACTGAAAAAAAAAACAGATAAATTTTTGTATAATGAAGTATGAAGTCATTTTTGAAAAAAAATTATCACTCGCACAACATGGCAACCACGTGTTTACATGACATTATTTCATTCAAATTAAAGGTAGAAAAATATTTTAAAATGAAATTTTTGCATAATATGGCTAACTACAGAAATTTCTACAGTTTCCGATATTTTAATTTAATGAAAAGTAACTATTTATTTTCACAAAAGAAACCAACCTCTTTCTTCAATAGTTTGCTAAAAAGAAAAGGAGCCAGACTTGCCTTGTGAAATTTTAGCTATAGAAGTAGAAGAGTAGATAATTTATTTAAAAAGTAGATTTTTTAAATTAAATCCCTGTAGTAAATTTCGTTAGGGCTGAAAGAATTAATCATTCTAATATGACTCAAAACGAAAATGCGGAGAATTGTACGCATCAAATACAGATTTCTGAATAAATTAATGTAATCAGTAAAACTTGTAAAACATCAACAATCCAGAGATAATTTAGTTAACTAAGGAAAATATATATAAAGAAAGACCGAACCTAATCAATTTAATATTTAGGAAACCGTCAAGTCCAAGTCAAAGTTTTGTCATTAATTATATAAAGGAAGTTACATTTGCCGGAAGTTACATTTACATTTTATATAAAGGAAGTTACATTCTACTGAACGGTTATATTTTCGTACGTTCGAGTTTTATCTAGCAGAAAAATTTTATGCTAGATAGAGCAGCAACTTTTTTTGACAGGAATATTGAATAAAGTTAAGGCAGGCGCACAATTGGGGCTTTAATCCATAGTGTTAACTTAAAAAAGTTTCAACATATGGAAATCAATGTAAGCGAGCACAATACCAGCAGATAACGCTAGGCGAAATAAACACCAGCGCTGGCTTTCAACAAGTTGAAAAATTAACGCCAGCGCTAGACTATTTTAATATTGGGAGGCAAAAATTTGGTGAAAAATCAATTTTTTGGGATGCAAAACTTGACAAGAAACAAAATTTAACTATGGGAGTCAAATTAAGGTGTGGGGAGTGCGAAGTCTGGCTTTTTCCGCTAGCGTTAATAAAAGTTAAAGCCTTTAGTGTTTTAAGGGATATTTAGCGAAAAATTCTACTGAACGGCTAATTTTTGCTGATCTGTCTAGTGCAGCGCTAGATTTGCTAGACCATGCTGAACGCGGCAATTGTTTAAAATTTGAAGTACATCTTCTCTAATTTAGGAAACCAAATCGTTTATACATGGAAATCGTTCATTTTTATTATGAATGCGTGTTTGTACAAAATCAAAATGAATATTTTCTTACTGCGTTTATACAGAATAGTTTATGTATTGGACGGAGCCATTGATCCAATATAAAAATTATGTTAACCACATATATTATATATAGTCTTAATTAAGATCAGATCTATCAATAAAAGAATTTATTTATCATTTTTTTGTAAATATAAATTTTAATGTTTATATCAGAATTATTTGACAAAAATATAGTTATAGTATGTAAGTAATTCAATTACTAAACATACAATTTCAAGTACTCAAATACTAATTTTAAACTTTTTAATTAATATATTCCACGAAAATTATAAGTTAGTCTCACATAAAACCAGGAATATGATAACACAAGAATAAAATATTATATATTACTATATAAATATTAATCGAAAGTTTCATTAAGAGGTTTTAAAAAATCTTTAGCACGGTCAACATCACCATTAAAAGATTGTAATAGATTTTCAATCCAACCATCCTCATTTTCATACCCTAAAGCTATTATTTCAGCTAGCGATTTATCCATTTCATTTTCTGTAATACAATAAAATAAATAAAACTTATAATTTTATATTTTTGAATCAAATACCGTTTAAACTTTTAGCGAAATTATCATCTTTATATAAAGATCTACTTAGTCTTGCATAATTTAATGTTGGTTTTTTTAATTCCTCTTCTTTCAATAATTTGTTTTCTTCCTTTACTGAATCATAATTCGTTGAAATGTTAAGTTTATTTATTGACTCTTCAGTATTATGGTTATGCTCTAGATCTAGAGCGTTAAAAATTTTCGAAAACATTTCATTAAAATTACTTAATATTTCTAAAAATACATTTGAATGATGCAAATGATTCTCATTTTTTTCTATCTTCAATATATTGTGATTTTCAGTAATTTCATTATTAATATCAATTGTTGGTCCGAGTGCATCCGATATTTTTGAAAACATTGTATTAAAAATGTTTAAAATCTCAATAATTGCAAAATTATTATATGTTCCTTCTTGATTAGTTATATTTACTCCTTCATAATCTTTTTCGTTATAGGTTGTATCTAGTGTCAATTGTTTTGGTAGCATTTTAAAACTTTTAATAATTTCAGAGTCAATATTTATTTTATTACCAAGTATACGAGATATTTTTGAAAACATTGTAATCAAGTTCATTAATATTTCGTATTTACTAGATATTTCTTTATTTATCATTAAAGTTGGTTGGTTAACAAGAATTGGAAAATCATTTTTTGTTGAATTTTTATTATTAATTAATTCATTTAATATTGAATAGTTATAATTATCAATTGCTATTTCTTCAAGACTAGCTGGTTTCTTATCCATTAATAAGTTTCCCCGACTTATTAATTCCATTTCTGGATTTAAAGATGTATTATTAACAATTAAACTTTGAGATATATTTTCTTCTTTATTATTAAATTCTAGTTCTTTTAGTGCAAATAAATAATCTTGTTTTGAGGATATTCTCATCATTTTATGATCATTATGATAGCATTTATTTTTACATGCCATACATAAATCATAATCAGGACATATGACACATTTGTACCGAAGACCAAGTATAGGAAACAGTTTACATACATTACATTCAACCTGTTCATGTATTTCCACATCATCCAATGATACATAAGATTTTGGTTCCCTGCTTGAAGAACTTGCAATATTAATTTGTTTTTCAATAGTTTTTTTTCCATAATCAACAAAAATTCGTTTTTTCGTTGCAATTTTCATGAACATTTTATATGATTTGTCTCCCTTTATTTCAACTTTATCATTATCATCGTCTATCAATGATAGAAAATTTATAATAAAATTTAGTATTTACGTAGTATATATGTAGTAGGTACATAAATGTATCGCATTTAATAATACTTACCAATCCAATATTTAAATACATTTTCCATTCTTTCATAACTTTGTAGACTTTTTAAAAATTCATTATAATTTGGTACTAAATCAACATAAACAATTCGGGTTCTTGCATTATCATAATTAAATATAACTTTAAGTGCATTTCCACATTTCGCCATTTTTGTTATTGTAAATTTATCAATATATTGAAGGAGTATAATAATATAATAAATAAAACAAACACTTTATTAATTATTATTTATAAACTTTTCAATAATATTCATGACAGATGTATGTAATTGCTTTGGTTGGCAAAGAAAGAATCGATTAATTTATCAAAGAAAGAATCGATTAATCGATTATTCTGCACAAAATAAGTATTTTTTTTCTTTTATAAAAACAGGTGACATATATGACATATGTTCCTATAAATAAGTTCTGCATTTTTCTGTGAATTTATGTATTTGGGCGTGTGCCTTGTATACTTTTTCTATATAGAAATATCTATAGTACTATCGCTTGACTCGATTTTTTTGATAAAAGGCCATGGGGATAGTGCGAACTAGACAAGACAATAATCATATATTTGGCATATCTAGGGCCATCTATATTTGGCGATTTGAAACATATTTATTTTATTTTAAATAAACCAACCACATTCTAGATGCTCTCTAATGTACTCAATTTTTAACATACAATAAAATACCATAATGATTCTAAAAATAGATTTCAATCTTTAATTTCATATATAAAACATAAATATCAGACAAAAATTTCTAAATCTAACCAACCTGAAAAACGAGTTCTTGTCAAAATAAAAACAAAATTTCTTCTAGGTTTTTTTGCTATAGCTTGGGCAAATTAAGACTTTTCAATATTGTTTGGATAGTTTTGTCATAAACTATTTATGGTATGGACAGATCACTATTGAATGTTTTTTAATTGATTTCAAAATAATCACTTTAATGTTATTGATTTTGGCTTGCCTAATAGTGCCTTTACATTATCAGATTTTTCATAAAACATTTGATACGATTTTTCTGCAATGCATCTTCATTTTTCTGCTATGCATCTTCATAAGATTTTTCCTAAAAAAATGCATTTTTATGCATTTGCATTTTCATAAGATTTTTCATTCGATTTTTCATGCGACTAAGTAAGTAGTCTTATGAAAAGTTTGATAATGTAAAGACACTTGTAAAGACACTATTGTAATTGAAAATTACAATATAAAATTGAATCCGATTCGTACGCTTGTTTGTATAACCCGAGATTTAGCTAAAAAAGCGAGTAGTGAGTGAGTAGCTAAAAGCGATTTCGCTAATGAAATGACAAGTGAGATGAGTGAGCTGGAGCTGTCATTTTACTCACATATTTTAATAGTGAAAAGTGAATTTGTAGTTATTATTTGAAAATGGTAAAATTTAAAAATATTTTTTATTTATTTAGCTTATTTTTTCTGGACAGTAATCAAATTATTTGTGCAAATACAGATAAATTTATTTTTGTGCTTGTTTTATTTCTTTAATAAGTTTAAAGAAATTAATAAAAACATTTTTTATTTTAGTCAACCAAAATAACTAAACATCAAAAGCTTCTTTTATTAGAATTAATTAAAAAAAATATGGAGGGAAAATATCCAAGTTGAACAATTTATTTTTTTATTTTATTCAGAATTCATTAGGAATAAATAATTAAATATATTATTTAAGGAACACTTTAAAAAATTATATTTATTTCGTTTAAATTTCGGCATTACATATATAATTCAATATAGTGCTACTATTCTTTTTATATTCTTTATTATGTTAATTTAATTGTAATTTTCCATATTTTTAATAAAGCAACGTATTTTATGTTTGTTCTGTATGTCGGTGGTAAGAAAAATTTAAAAAAACATGATTTTTTTTTTACACTTAGGCGGTGTGCCAAAGAGTTTAAATTTTAAATTTTGACACAAAAAATTAAATTTTTTTTGCTGGTGAGTTTTTTTAATATTTACTATCAAGTTTGCTGTGCCAATTGGTTTAATTTTTAAAAAAAGATGGATGAAATTTTTCTTTTTTTTTGCTCTCTAATTTTTTAAAAAAAATTAAAAATTTTTCTGAAGTGTCAAATTTAACGAGGTCTGGAAGGTCGTTAAATTTTGACTTTTTATATTCACCACGCTAGTGTCATAATTTAATTTCATCAGTCATAATTTAATTTTAAACTACAAATTTAAACCCTTTGGCACACAGCCTTAAAAAATGATTTCGAAATTTTTTTCGGAGTTATTCGAACTCACTTTTTTAGCTCAATCGAAATCAACTCACCAACTCACTTTATCAGCTAAATCTCGGTATCGGTATCGATATACAATTATGTACTTTATCTAATTGGGTAAAATTGACACTTGACGCACACACACGTTTTGAAACCGTAATTATAATTTTTACTATTTCTGTCAAATCTGTCTGAGTCTGAAAGCGAAATAAATTTTAATAGAAAACTATAAAATCCTGCTACAAAATTAAAGAAATTAAAAGAAAAATTTTTAAAATAAATTCAAAATAAAAGTTATGGCATCAGCAGTTGCACGAGGACTACAAAAATTATATGTTGGTAATCTTCCATGGACAGTTGGTCAACGTGAATTGCGTTTATATTTTGAAGAATTTGGTAAAGTTTTAAGTGCAAACGTAGTATTTGATAAGAAAACTGGTAATTCAAAAGGATACGGTTTTATATTATATAAAAATAAAGAACCGCTTGGTAATTTAGAAAAGAAATCAAAACATATTCTTGAAGGCAATATCTTAAATATACAAAGAACCCAAGATTAAATTATAATATAAAAAAAAATATTTAAAATGTCTGATGATTTTTCAGACAATGAATTAGATCAAGATACCACCAGCTGTAATATTGATTTAGAAAAAAAATTTAATTCAGCGGCAAATTATATACAAACAATTCATACAAATTTAACACAAAATCAATTATTAGAAATTTATGGTCTTTATAAACAATCAACAATTGGCAAATGTAATACAGAAAAACCAAGTGGATTATTTAATCTACAAGCTAAATCAAAATGGAGCTCCTGGAATTCATTAGGTGATATGAATAAAATTAATGCAATGAACAAATATATTGAAAAAGTTATTGATTTTGGATGGAATGATGATCATAATAATAAACATCAATCGTGGGTATGTCATTCAATTTATTCGCCAATTGAAGAAGATAATATTATGGAAATTGACAAAACCGTATTTGACCATTGTAAAGCAGTTAATATTGAAAAATTAAAATTAAATTTAAATACAAATATTATTAATAATTTAGACGAAACTGGTTTAGGCTTAATACATTGGGCAACCGATCGTAATTCTACAGAAATACTAGAGTATTTATTAACTTCTGGTGCTAATATTAATTTGCAGGATAATGAAAAACAAACGGCTTTACATTATGCATCCAGTTGTGGTCATTCCGAATGCATAAAAATTTTATTAAAATTTGGTGCCGATAGAACAATTAAAGATAGTGACGGACAAACATGCTTGGATGTAGCTTTTGATAAAAATATTGAATTGTTGCTAAAAAAATAAATTGTATAAAACTTTGCTGCTGCATATTTAAATTAATTTTATAGTATTGATAGAAATGTGAATAAAAATTATTCTCACAAAATTGTGTTTTTTTTTTTCATTTTTGATACGCTTTTAGAAATATAAATTGCTTCAGTAATAAATTATGATAGTATATTAAGTTTCAACAAAGTTTCTTTCTTGTTTACACTCAAATTATTTACATTTAATACAATTTTAATAAATTTACATTTAATACAATTCTTGCAATATTATATGTTATCCTTGCGACCTATGATGAAAGACAAATGAAACAAATTTACTAGATGAACTCCATGCCTGTGACAGAACATTATCTGGTAATCCTTTATTATTTGAACAATGATACCATTGTGATAAATGTGATGTACAATCAGTAGTATCATCTGGTGGTTTTATTTGTATACCATTTATACAACGTTTACATTTAAATTTATCATGTGTATCGGATATTGTTTTATCCTCATACCGGAATAAGTCTTTCAAATCATCACGTGTAAAATGTTTTTCATCACTTTCGTTATTATCAACAATAGTACTTGATAATGATTTTTTATGTGTTTGACGTTGAAAAATTTTTTCTTCAATTGTTCCAGTCTATAAAAAAATCACAACATTAAAATTATTAAATTAATAAAAGCATCTATAAATTTATCATTAAAGTAAAAAAATGCAGCAATTAGTAATAAAAAAAATTCAAATTGCACAAAACAAAACCCTGAAAATAATGAAAAATCTACCAAAATATTTTTCTACTCAATTATTACATCAAGCTCTCAACATAGAATTGTTCTTACCCTTTTGTGAAAACATACGTGAAAAATTTATTGAAAATTGCTATTTTTCAGAATTTAATTTAATAAAATCATTATATGAACCAATTAATTCAAATCAATTTCAATAATTAGTCTTGTTAAATAGTTTTAAGTTTTAGTTAAACAATCAAAAGGTTTTGTAATTTTTCCTTAATAATTTCTATTTTTAAATCAATATTTTGTCAATCAAAAATAATAAATATTTGAGTTGTAAAGATGCAATAGTATTTGATCTCTCAAAAATAATTATTAAAAGCAAAATGTAAATAATAATAATATCATAATTGCGATAAATAAATAATAATAATAATTTAAAGTAAAAAAAAAATACTTACTGCAACTAAACGATATATAAAACATGGTTTTGTTTGACCATCACGCCATACTCTAGCCATAGCTTGTTCATCATTAGCTGGATTCCAATCAGGATCAAACATAAATAAACGATTTGCACCAATTAAATTTAAACCACAACCTCCAGCCTTTGAACTTAACATAAATATAAAATTATCTGAATTAGGCATATTAAATTCATCAACAACTTTACTACGTTTTTTAATAGTCATTGAACCATCCAATCGAACTGATTTATATTTTCTATTACAAAAAATACAAAAATAGGAATTTTATGTTATGCTCGTATAATCCACAAAGTTTAATATGATTAAATTTTTACCGCTTATGACATAGTTTTTCAAATAAATCTAATGTTTGTGTATAATTCGATACTAAAACAACCTTATCATCACTATTTGTTTTAATTGTAGCCAACATAAAATCAAGTAACATTAATTTGCCACTAAATTCTGGATTAAGTTCTCTATATAAAAATATGAAAAATATATAAAGAATTCATTAAAAAAAATTAATTTTAATACTTTGGATTATAAGTTGATGGTAGAAGTGTTTTGGCATTTTGAAAACCTTTTTCATTATTACAAATTTTATCATAAACCAAATCCGGATGACTACATAATTTCTTCAATGTTGTAATATCAGATAATGCCGTTAAGGATTTAGTATTTTCATCAACTATAAATATTAATTTAAAATTAATACTTCAAATAATAAATTTTCTAAACGTACCTAAACTTTTTCGTATTTGATCTGATTTAACGAAATTATTATATAAATCAATCTGACATGAAGACATTTTAACACAAATAACCATTTCAAATTTAACTGGTAAGTATTTTGTCAATATTTGGTTGGTCCTTCGTATTATACATTGATTAACAATTCCAATTAATTGTTGTGTCCTTTCCATAGCCAATTCACGTTCTTTATCAGTTGAATCCGAGTTTTGTCCACGTAAAATTGGATTTTCATATAGTTTTTTAAATTCATTTGTTGTTCCTAACATTCCCGGGTTGACAAAATTTATTAAACTAAAATATTCTGTTAAATCGTTTTGTATTGGTGTTCCAGATAAAAGAACACGCCTTTTCGTTTTAAGACCCATTAGAGCTTGATAGGTTAAATTATCATTATTTTTTAACCGATGTCCCTAAAAAATGTATTAAACTTTTTAAGAAATACCTATATGATAGTTATATATACTATATTTTTTATTACCTCATCACAAATAACAATTCCAACTTCAGATTTATTTAATATTTCTGAATATATTCGAAATGTTTCATAACTTATTATTAATATTGGTGCTGCACATCGAATATTTTTATTACAAATATATTGTTCTAATCTATTTGTGGTTTCTTCTTTAGATCCATTTTCAATTACTAAACAATTAACAATACCATTTAACCATTTTGTAAATTCTTTTTGCCAATTTTTAACTAATGAACTTGGTGATACAATTATTGCTTTACTTATTGTTGGTTTACATTCAGGACTTTGTCGTAATAATGTCCAAACAAGTGTTATACATTGTAAAGTTTTACCTAAACTATTAATAAAACGGTAATTTATTTCTTATTTATGTGTAAATATTAAATAATAAATAAATGTTACCCCATTTCATCTGCCATAATGCATCCATTAAAATTACCCTTTTTACCAACTACGCAGTCATACATAAATTTTACACCTTCACGTTGATGGGGTCGTAATATATTACTTAAAACTGGATCAACAACAACATGTACCAATATTTCATTTTTATTAATACTAAGACGTTCATGTTCTGTTATTTGTGGTGGTTGATATAGAATTAAAGCATTACAGGCAAAAGGATCGTACAATGCACGTCGAATACATGTTCTTTTTATTCCTAAACATCGATTACTATTATAATCAGGAATATAGTTTGGTATTGGAACTTTAAATGGACGGCTTAGAATTTTTGCTATAGCAGCTTCATATACAGAACTTGTAAAATTTATTGGACTTGTGATTGATATAGTTTTGCAATTCCTTTCAATTAGAACACATTTCCGCTTATTTTCATACGGCGTTTTGAAAAATGTAGACGATTTTTTAAGAACATTAATATTTTGACTTGGTGCTACACTTTTCCTCTAAAATTAAAAAAGACTAATTAAGCAATTATATAAAATAAAAATGTTATACCTACCATTTTCAGTTAAATTTTAAGTTAAAATACATTCCGTATAAAATTCGTTTCAAAAGAGAAATCAAATTGAAATGAAAATGAAACTGTAAACAAAATTAGCTGTCAATCAAAATTTGAAGGTGTATTACCATGTTTCCATGCACAGAGTTGAGTTGAGTTGAGTTATCGTTCAGTTGAAAAAAATCAAATTTCAACCCCAGTTGTTTCCATGCAAAAACTCGAGTTGAGTTGAGTTGAACTGACAGTTCTGGTAACACGATATAAAACAGGTTTTTTTATTTCATAATAATTAAATTTATGTCATTAATTTTAATATATTTTTCTCCTCCATTACTGATATTAAAATTTTTACTTCATCGTCACTCCAAAAAAGTCTTCCTGACGCCATTATTATTAAAAAAATAATAATTTTTTGTTCATTTACACATACAAAGATATAAAATGTCAATTTACTAATACAATGACATAACTCAACTCAATCCCACTAGTTTCGTGGAGTTGAAATGGATTTAACGAAAACTCAACTCAACTCGTGTTTCTATTTTTATAAAATTTTTATAAAATAATATAGAAATGTAAGACCCCAAGCTTTTTCATAGGCTAGAACCTTTATTTTAAAAGCCCTCTATTTCTATTCTATTTTCAAAGCTCATTGAAAAAATATTGAAAAAAAAGAAGCACGATTGAATTAACAATCAAAATTTCAAAAAATATTATATGACTTTAAAATATTATAAAGTCATAATAAAAATATTAATTTGATATATTAAAGTTGTATTTACATTATCACACTTTACATAAGATATTCGTATGAAAAATCGTACGAAAACATCGCATGAGACTAGGTATTTTTACGTTCATATTGTACGATTTTTTGATCAGACAAAAAATCGCATGAAATGTTTTATGAAAAATCTGATAATGTAAATGCAGTTTTATGTAAATACAATTTTTTTATACTTTTTATACTTAAAAAAATATTTTTTCAATGAGCTTTGAAAATAGAATAGAGGGCTTTTAAAATAAAGGTTCTAGCCTATGAAAAAGCTTGTTGGGGTCTTACATTTCTATATTATTTTATAAAAATTTTAGCAAAAAATGATATATAAAATAGTTTCTCTATATATTATTACTTTATGCTATAATAATATAATTAAGTATATTTGGTTAATTATATTATATTTATATAATGTGTAAGCTAAATGATTTTAAATTATTTATTGTTTTACTTAAAAGAAATATATTTTAAAAAGTACACTCAATATTGGTTTTTTAAAAAATATACTCTTTCAAAATAAATCAGTGATAAGATTACAAACGAATTCAAATGTAAATTTTTGAATACTGAATGACCACAATGAAAAATGTGTGGTACAAACAAAGCTAATTTCATTAAAGACAATAATAGTTTACGATTATATTTTAAGTTTAAGAATTGAAATAAAATTCAACTTGCGTGTAGATAATGCTTTGAAAATACAAGAAATTAATATTTTTATAATGTTTTACTTTAACAAAGAAAACAAGACAGCACTATCTTGTAGCTGATATTCGATAAAAAATTGTTATTAATATCAATATTATAAGGATATATGAAAAATTTGTAAACGAGAAAGAGTTTTATTGGAAAAATTTGCAAACAAGAATATATTATTACACTGGATTAGTAAATAACAATACAACTCTTGATCATGAAACCGCACTATATAGATATAGACTATAGCTAAATATGGTACAAATTTACCAGCGCAAAACTTTTAGTTAATATGAAAATACATTTTGAAATTCTTGCAAAGTTTAACATTTAAAGTTATAGGTTATAGGTATAGGTATAGGTATTTACATATGTGATCATTTATAAAATATAAGTAAACCGGTAAAACTAAAAAACTCTAAAAACTAAATTTAACATTTGTATACATTATATATATATTTATCTCTGAAAAATATAAAAATTATAATATATTTACGTTATGATATAATTAGAATAATGCTACATGACATTTTTCCGCTCCTATATTACTTTTTACCTCGTTTTGAAAATCTTCAAGTGTATAATTAACATTATTTGTAAAAAATCGATCTAAACTTTCTGCTTCACATTTTCCTATTTCGTACTCCCCTTCTGTAAATTGATTGAGCCTATAATTTTTTCCAGGTAATTTGGGTAATACTCCTAAATCACTACAATTATAATGATTTCCTTTTGCATGTACGGACTGATTATTCTTAAGGTTATGTATTTTTTCACAAATAAAACATTCAAAACCTTCAAAAACAAGATCATTTCTTATATAATTATTTAACAATGTATTTTTTAATAAACTATTTGATTGTAGAGAAGTTTGTGAATATTTATGATCCAAATATTTATTATATTCGACATCATTTTCATCTAAATATTTAATAAAATCTGCTAAATCTTTTGGACTATTGAAATCTGAAATCAGTATTGCAGATTTTTCATTAGGTAACCAATCCTAAGAAAATATAAAATTATTATTTAATATTTAGTTACGAATTATTGTTTCAAATAACTTTGATTGTCGGTGAACCAAAATATATTGGAATTGAACCAATTATTAATGGACGCCAAAGTTTTTCTGTTATATAATCGTTACAGATACCATTCTCATAAGCTATTATAAATTTATATCGTGCTAAAAATCTAAATAATTCTTCAGATTCAATCGTGTTTAGATATTGGTCACCTCCAAGTCTGTAAAAATAATATAAAATTAATGTTGATTTAAAATTTAATCAAAAATATTGATTTAAAATTTTATAAAAATACTAAAGCGGATTGTATAAAATCATAAATATTTTGATTCGTTTTTATACAACTTACGATTCAGTCAAGTTCTTATTATTTAAGCACTTTCCATATGAATCGATTGAAATATATTGCATTAATTCAGCAATGTAGTCATCACGTCCAGATAATGTCTCACATATTGATTGCATATATACGATTGGAGCTAACTTTTTTCTCAATTTTGATTTGTCACCAATTGGTATGAGATATTTTCTACTACGTAAAAGTTCATAGTCTTTTAGATATACTGTTGTTAATGGTAAATCCGAGAAACGACTAAAAGTTGCCGTATAGTTAAAATATTTTAACACTTTTTCGTGTCTTATATATGCGATATTTTTTGGCGATTCTTCATGATAAAGAGCCCAGATATGGTGATTTAAACGTGGTAATGGAAAATCAAAAGGCAACAAATTTGACGCATAAAATAAAATTCCCTAAAAATGCGAAAAAAATATTAATTGAAAAATTAATTTAAATAAAAAAATAAGTTTTACTTTGGCTTCACTAACGATACTTCGATCCGTGGTAAAATGACATTTATAAATTCCACATGTTTCAATTTTATCATAATTTTCATGCATTTTTGTCCACCATAGAATTGTTGGTGGCAGTGGCAGATGATGATTATGGCGCTGATTTTGTAAATGTATAGAGTATTATGTTTACTGTGCATTTTTAAAATAGTCTCTTAAATACTCACGTTCTGATTAAATATACAAGTACGATTCAAAAATATCGTAACTGTTACTAAAAAACATATGGTAACAAATTTTTTATATATTCTTTTCATAGTGGATTTTGCTTTGTTCTTGATTTAAATTTTAATTTGGAAGTACTTTAACGAAAAATATATTCTTAATAATTTTTTCGAATATTGTGTTTTTTCAAAACATTATTGTAATCAATTAATTATTAACTTTCAATTTGTATGTAATGTTACCATATATAGATTTCGAAAAAGAATTTGGATGTTTGGATGGAAATGAATAAAAATAAAAATTTCACTGTTGTGAATTTGTGATAAGAAAATTCAACACTTCATTACTCAGAAGAGTCGTGTCGCTGTCCGTACTGGCGGATAAAAATTTCAATATTTTTTCTTTTGCAGCAATGTATTATATTATTTATTCATTTATTCAAATTAAATAAATATTGATAACATTTATAAAGTTTATGCATTTGTAATAAAAATGAAAATCCAATTCCATATCTCTGTATGTATGCTATGCCATTGCTGTTTTAAAATTTAATTTTTATTTCATTATTTTGTATGCCACTCTAAAAAAACTTAAATACTTGAATAATTTATGGGCTAAAGTGCCTGATTCCTGATTGTATAATGAAATAAATAAAAAATTGCTAAAATCTGCCAATTCTAAAAATTAACTTACATTTTTTGGAATTCCGTATTCTAAAATAATTTTGTTTTCTTTTGTAAAAACTCTCCACAACAACTTTTGTCGCTGGCTTGATTCGACATTTGACTTAAATGAATCTATTGTAGCGTTTCCATGAATAGGGATGGAAATCGGATTATGCTGGTTTGATAAAAATTTGCAGCTTTGGTGCAAGAAAAATAAAACGAGATAGTATATTATATTTTTATATTTGAAAAAAATAGATCGCTGCACAATGGAATTTTTTTTTTGACAAGGGAATTCAAATTGCTGATTATCTCTGTACTGATAACAGATGGCGCTGTTGAATGGCAGTGGAATTCTATTTAAAAAAAATAATAAATCATTTCAACTACATATTATATTTAAAATCAGCAATTAAATATTATTTCAATTGCAAATTGTATAATTAAACTTGTAAAAACATTATATTTCCAAAATTTATATTGAATCTCCTATATAAATATTTGAATTTTTTTCTTATATAATTATCACACTTAACTGAATAAAATATAATATGTAATTTTAAAAATGTTAAGTAATTTACTCTATTAAATAATTTACTATATTAATAATAATAATAATAATATAAAAATTTAATTTTTATTATTAACAACGAACGTTGAATAATTTAATTTTTATTATTATTATCAACGAACGTTTATAGTTCGTTGATTATTATTAATAAAATTTCTGGATTAATATATTATTGTGATGCATTTGTGTCAATTTCATTCAATCAATTAAAGTTTTAAAAAATATACGTATATATTTTTTACAAAAACCTGGAAATAATTTGATTGCCAATCCTTAATAATATTTTAAGATACGAAATTACTAATACCAATTTCTTTTCAGACACACTTTCCTACACTTTCTTACACTTTCTTACACCCTCATGGTGTAGAAATTTCTTGCGTTCTTTTGACTACACCTTCTACACTTTCTACACCTTTTTTAAATCGGCGCCTAGAAAAAGTGTACACTTTTCTACACTTTTCTACACCCTCAAATTTGAAGGTGTAGAAAGTGGAGATGTAATTATTTTTTTTTTAACTTTTTAAGGTGGAAATATATACTATTCGTCAATTAAATAATGTTTTAATCGCAAATTATGAAAAAAAGTATAACAATTTAAAATTATAAAGAATTTTGTCAGGGTGTATACCTTACACTTTCCTACACCACAGATTTTTGACAATTCCCACCATGGTGTGGTGTAGAAAAAAAATGTCTGAAAAGAAATTGGTATAAATAAATATATATAAACTCATTTAAATAATTGGAAATAATAATTCTAATGGTACAGTCCAAAATTAATTATTTACATCCTTGTACATGAAAAAAAACGGCATAAACAAAGTTAATTAAATTATTTTTTAAATTAGTAACATTTCCATTTTTTACATTTTATATATGTATAAATTTTGTTCAAAATATAATTAACATATAAATAAATGTAAACAATACATTTTTTAATGGAAATACTGAAATATGAAATTTCAACAAAACTGTGATACCATACAAGCAGGATTATCTATGGTTTTTATAAAATATTAAAAATTATGTACTGCAAAATGAAAATTATCCCTTGCAAAAAAATTATCCCTGGTAAAATTCCCTTGCAAATAAAAATTATCCCTGGTAAATGAGAAATATCCCTTGCAAATTAGAATTGTGACACCGTGGTTTATTTATGTTAATTTATTTCTAAAAATAAGCTACCCAGTGATAATTGACGTATATACAACGCGTAGGTTAGGTACTCTGTTGGTATCGAAATGACAATACATAAAAATATAATGTCAGACTGAGATAGAAGATAATCAAAGTATTTTCTCGATTTGATATAAACTCGTCAACCTGACACGATACCAATTTTCACCCGATTCGTATGGATTGGAAGAAAATTCTACGCTCCAAGCGGATAATTGCTTCAAACAAAATAAAAATGGCAGAGAAAAACAATATTGTGTCTATATGGTGATTGTAGAGTATTTTTAATGTGTGTATTTTGTATATTTAATTTACAATAAAATTGTAGTTTTAATAGTAATAATTAGAAATTGTATTATTAATTTAAAATATTTTTATTTCCGTGGAAATGCAGATGAATTTCTTTTGGAATTTCATGAAGAAAAAAAGTATGTATGGATGGATGTATAATAAAGCCAGACAAAAAATGCATTGAAATTCTAATATATCTCAAATTTATTAATTATTTTCAGAAATACATGTTCTAACTTAATAAAACCCAGAAAATAACTGGACTGGCAAAATGGATCATGGATGATGGACGAGCTCATTGGAAAATTCTTTTTTTTATTTATAATTAAAATTAATATAATGAAAGTATTTAATTTAATATGCAACTATTTATGTGCAAAATTGTAATCAAATTTAAAAACATAATTTATTGAATGTATATACTATGTAATTAACTTTATAATGAATAATTGTGGTAAATTGTAAATACGATGTGATAAAATTATGTATAGTAATAGTAGTTAAATATAAATTTGTATTTATAAGAAATAATATGTATATCATAAATTTGAAAAGCCTTAAGCAAAAAAAAAAATATTATTATATTTTTTATTAATTAAGAAATCTAATATCCAGTATATGTAATATTAAATAAATTAATAATAAATAATAAAAAAAATTAAAAATTTATTCCATTTTTTAATTTTCAATAAAAAAAAAGCAAATTCCAATATGAACATTCTTTGAGCCACCTACCGTAAAATAAATAAACTACAATATCCAACACGATGCCTACGCGTCAGTACCAACGTCAGCGGAATTGGCCTGTGTGTTTGCCATGGGAGAGTATGTATCGTGTCAGGTCAGGCATACGCGTTGGTATATAAGTCGGGCCGACGTTGGTATAAACATTCTCACTTTTTCAAAAATCTGGATTTTTTTAAAGATTTACCCCTCCATTCACTAATACCATAACATTTGTATGACAGTAACATAAAAGATTTACCCCTCCTTTCACTAATACCATAACATTTGTATGACAGTAACATAAAAGATTTACCCCTCCTTTCACTAATACCATAACATTTGTATGACAGTGACATATTTCCATAGATAAAAAAAATGGATTTCATAGATAAAAAAAATTGATCTGTTTTTACGTTCGATTGGACATAAAAAAAATTGATTTTTTTTTAAATTTTGATGTGCCAATCGAAATCCACATTAGTTAGTTTTTGTTAAAATTATTGCGGCAATGACTTTACAAAATTTTGTAGCTCATAATCCAGATGAGGAGGCGGGGAGACGCAAAGTAACAATATTAAGTTCAATGGAACAAATAGTGGACTATTTTTGCTCTTTAAAAGCCTTTGTACAAAGTGGTGGTGAAGCTATTGCAGAGGGTTTTTATCGTCATCCATTGGCCTCAATATCGAGTCTAATGAAATTTAGTTTTGACGTAAAGCATCGTCCTCTAATGTGCCAATTGGGTGCATTACAAGCAATAACAAGTTTAGTATATTTAGATCATGCCGCTCATGGTCCAAACCCAGGAGATCAATGTTGCAATTCATTAATAATAATACATAACAAGAATTTTTTATTTGCAAATTTAACATGTGGTGCTGGTAATAATAAAGCATTCTAATGCTCAAATAGTGGAGAAATTAGATTCCGCACCAGAGGATCTTCTTCAAGTGATAGCAAGTGTTGTGTGTAATTTATCAGGGGAAGATTATCGGGATATCTTAAGACAATGCAATTATTTAAGTATAGTTTTGCAACAATTGCAATCGGACAATTTAAGCGTAATAAATAATGCCTGTGGTACCTTATGGAATTTATCTGACGGTTCGCCAGAAGATCAAAACTTCCTTTGTGATAATGGAGCTATACCGAGATTACGCTCAGTGATTCACTCAGGAAATAAACTGGTCTTGGAAAGTGGTTCCGGAGCACTGGACATTTATTAAAATTCCAAGCGGTAATTGTAAATTCTACGAATTGCCTACACTGAATGGAATTGCCTACACTGAATATTCCTAAAACGAATGGATTAGAGAGCGAATTATCTCCAATAGTATCGGAAACCTTCGTTACAGGAGAGGTAATGGTTAGGTTAGGGGTAAGAATTCTGCAACTTGTTTTTACTGTTTAGAGTTCATACCTAAAACCCCGAGCAGAATCAACGCAGAATACATAACGCAGTCTACATAAGATATGTCAATAAAGTTAAAATGTATGAAAACATATGAAACCGACTATAACAAACGCAGCCTACGCAGCCTCGTCGCAGAATCGAAAAAAAAGTTAACCAACTTTTAACTTTTTTCGCAGGCAACGCCGGTGAATGTCATAAATATTATCCTTTCAAATTTATTTTTGATGATTGCGGGTTAGAAATTTATTAAGCGTGTAAATTAAAAAAAAAATAATGAGTTTTCAAAAATTTTTCAAAAATTTCATTAAAAAAAAGCAAAACAAATATCTGTGAAATTTACATAACGCAGCAACACTACTTTTCATTGTGGTCGACAATTTTTTTTCTTATGTAGGCTGCGTTTTCTTATGTTGGCTGCGTATGTATTCTGCGTTGATTCTGCTCGAGACATAAGAGTTACTCCACATGGGTTGAGATAAAGACAATTAGTTTAGATAAATTAGCTTTAGAAGATAATAAAATTAGAATAGTAATAAAATATTGGTTTAAAAAGAAAAGGAGGAAAAAGAAAAAAAGAAACATAAAATGATGAGTGATTGGAAAAATAATACAATAAAGTGCCCGGCTAGCTTAGTCAGTAGAGCATGAGACTGGTCAGGGTGTGGGACAGCCCCATAGAGTCTCATAGAGCATGAGATTGGTCAGGGTGTGGGACAGTATAGTTAAATTTTTTTTTGTATTTATTATTATTTGTTAGTAAGTAGTTATTATTTATTGGTTATACACATAAGTAATTAGGCTTAGTTCTTGTTATGTATTATTATTAGCGTAGTACTGGCATGGCTACCAACCTTATTAAATTAGGGATTTAGAGTAAGTAGTATTATTTATACATTAATTATTTTATAGTCGGTTATTATTATTTATTGTTAGTTAAATTTATTAGTATTAGTCAGTTGTAAGTAGTTAAAATTTTTTTTGTTAATTATTATAGTTAAAATAAATAGTTAAAATTTTTTTTGTTAATTATTACGGGTGAATATATTTAATTATTTAATTATTAGTTATAGGATTAATTATTTATTAGGTAAATTTATAATTAATATAGGGTATTTATTATTTATATTATTTATAGTAGTATTTAGTATGGGATAGCTATTTAGTAAGTGTTTATTAAAATATAGAAAAATATAAAAAAACCACCTATTTATTTGTTTACGTCTTATCCATCTTGACGCTTATTATTTATATACCGGTTTGTCATATTCCAGATGTCAGCATACGGCTGAATTAAAATTTTTATAGGTTGGTGGTAGTCATGTCGTAGTAGTTCGAAATTCCCGTCAGCGTTGCGGTCTCTTGATTTTCGGATCAAAACAATAGACAACCTTTGTTGCCCTTGTGGGCCATGTTTTGGTTCCGGAGGTCGAGAGATCACGTGATCGAGGAAACAATAGAGTTTTCGAATTGGAAGAAATTTGAAAATTTGATTGTTTTTCGCGGAGTCGAAAAATTTTGGTTGCCGGACGGGTTTTTAAAAAAAAAAAAAAAATTTTTAATTTGATTATAAAAAAAAATGATTTTTGACAATAAATTTGTGAAATTAAAATATTAGCTGAGAAATAAAAATTTGAAAAAAAAATTTAAAGAGAAGATTTGTTAGAAATAAAAGATTTTGTTTTGAAAATTAAAGACCAATAAGAAAATTTAAATAAATAATTAATTCTATTAATTATGTACAAAAATTAAGTATACCGCTTCCGGCACTGTCATAAAGAAACAAATAAATTAGGGAAAATATACAAATCGATCCAGGAAAAATTTTTTATAATACTAACGACCCCCAAGAACCAGCAAAGGGAAACAAAAGGATAAACGAAATCAAATTCCAGCGATTCCCTGACGTCGGAGCATCGCGGCAGCAACAACGTCCACGTTTTTTTTCTTGTTAAAAATGTGTTTTTTTTGGGTAGTGATATTGTTTTTTTTTTTGAATTTTTTTGTGTAGGTACCTTCGGTAGCTGGTTCCGTCCAGATATGTCCGGAGCAGGAGGCAGACTCACCAGGTATGAGTAAATTAAACTTAAATTTATTTATTATTGGTGTGCGTTTTTTTTTGTTAATATTGAGTTGCTTTTGCTTCGTTTTTTTTGTGTTAAATTATATTTAGAGGAAAGTAAAATTTAGTAAAGTAGAATTTTTTTTTGTTATTTATTAATTATGCATTAAAGTTACAATTAATTATTTATATTCATTAAATTTCATTTAAATAGTTATTTATTAAAGTTTTTTTTTCTGCGTACACCATAATAAAGTAAAAATTATCAAATTATTGAAAAAAAATATATATATATTGTTCACCACCGCGATATTTTGTGGAATTATATTATTAAAAGAAAAAAAAATTAAAATCATATAGTTTTATTTATTATAATTTGTTTGGAATTTTAATTTTTTTTGAAAATTCCAAAATTTTTATTATTTTATTGGAGTTGTGTTGCCTCGCTGGATTGTTGTTGCTGCTGGCTGTGGGTGTTTTTTTTTAATTTTTTTTCCTGCTCCGTTGAATTTTGTTGATAATGGCTGGCTAATTTCCGAAATTTCCTAGGATGGATCGAATGGATTTCTTGTCCTTTTCTTCCCTCCTTCCTTACCCTGGAGTTACAATGTCGCTCTCATTTCGCTTTCATTTCGCCCTCTATTCGCTGTCTTACGCTGTCTCTACAAACATAGTAGTTACAATGAGAATTTTTTTTTGTTCTTAAATATCAGTTCATTGTTTATGTTTATTGTTTTTTCAATAAACATTGTAATTTTTTTTATAATTATAAACAAATAACTAATAATTATAAACAAATAATTAATGATGGCCCACAGAATTAAAAAAAAATTTACACACAATTCTATTATTTTGACACATCAATGCGTAGTTTCAGCGAAAAAGTTAAAAGTCGACCAACTTTTTTCATAGTTGCGAAATGCGAGCGAAAAGGATGCGTTCATTGTAAACACCTTCATACAATTTCATACATTTCAACTTTATTTTGACACTGGCTGCGTATTGAGCGCGAAATGAGAGCGAACATTGTAACTCCAGGGTTAAGCGATGGTGCTTCACTTTAAAGATTTTTTTTGTGAAAATCTCTATTAGTGAAAGCATCATCGTATTGTTGTATTGATTGCCGTTTGGATCACTGGTCGACTCACGCCCCATAGACTGAGCACAGCTGGCAAAAATCAGGAGGAAATCCCAGTGATCCAACCTTTTTATTTTTGTGATGCGCTGTTGGTAACCATAGACCTCGCGCCCACTTCACTAGAACTCCGAAGTTACCTCCTCCGACTTCTTCTAGTTAACAGGTGGTAATTTTTTTTTTAGACAAAATTACTATCCTGTTACAGAATTTGTTGTTCTTTTCGCACATATTAAATTTCCATAAGAAATAAAACCTTTCGGTCTATTTTTCCTGCACAAGCGACAAATTTTTTATCATTAAAATCCAGCATAAACTAAATCACTAAATACGATTTATAAATTATGTGTCAAATTTGTCAAATTTGACATTTAAATGTCAAATTTTGCAGATGTGTTTCTCTCTATTAAACAACAGGAAAATTTGAATTTTGTATCTCGTTCTGGTCGACATCTGCCTTAAGGAGATTTTCCTGTTGTTTAATAGAGAGAGAAACACACAACTGCAAAATTTGACATTTACATCTCTTTATAGTAAATATTTTGACATTGACATCTTTTTATAGCAAATATTTTGACATTGGCGTCTTTTTATAGGAAAAGATGTCGCGTTTCAATAAAACGGTTATTTTTTGTTTTTTTGAAAAAAAATTTAATATCATTGTCAATGTATTCAATATTCTAAAAAAAATAACCGGAGAAATTTTTTTAAAAAAACTGGAGAAATTTTTGAAAAAAACTAGAAAAAATTGTATATTATAAAAAATGAATATGTATTAAAAAAGGTAAAACTTAATTATAATATAAATATTTATTACAATTTTTTTGAAGAAATAGAAAAAACAGGAAAATCTTTACCATAAAATTTGCTATAAATATTTTGACACCAACTAGAGTAGTCTTTTTTTGTCTTACATATGTTCTTTATATCTATCTCGTTTTAGTTTTCATGGTAATGAAAATCACTTCATGGTAATGAAAATCAAGCTTTAAAAACGATTTGAAATTAAATTCAATAAAAATAAATTATTTCATATTTTCATTATTGCACGACTCAACTGGTATATAGTAATATATCGAGGTCCGGTCCGGATTCTCTAGTATCCGAATAGTTCGAATTACGAGTGATTTGCCGCGTTCAGCAGAGTATAGATAGAGCAGCAATAATTATATAGCCCTCAGTAAAATTTTTCGATAAATTTAGTATACAATTTTTCTGCTAGATAAAACTCTAGCGGACACGAAAAAATAACCGTTCAGTAGGGACAGAGATCTAGAATTGCTAGAGAGCTAGATGTGCTCGATTCTACTGAACGCGCCTTGTCCAAAATTTCTACAACATATACGTAACCATTTTTTGTTTTGTGTAAAACTACTCGTAATTTCTGAGTTATGTACGAGTATCCGTAATTCTCTACAGCATTGACATTTGTCGAAATTTCGGACAATCACTCGTAATGCTGGATTTTAATGATAAAAATTTGCCGCTTGTGCAGAAAATCGGACCGAAAGGTTTTATTTCTTATGGAAATTTAATATGTGCGACAAGAACAACAAATTCTCATTTGCAAGGGATATTTTTCATTTACCAGTGATAATTTTTATTTGCAAGGAAATTTTACCAGGGATAATTTTTTTGCAAGGTATAATTTTCATTTTGCAATAGATAATTTTTGATATTTTTTTAAAACCATAGATAATCCTTCTTATATGGTATCACAGTTTTGTTGAAATTTGACATTTCAGTATTGCCATTAAAAATTTTTATTGTTTACATTTTTTTATGTTAATTATATTTTGAACTAAATTTATATATAAAATGTAAAAATGGAAATGTTAATAATTTAAAAAAAAATTAATTAACTTTGTTTATGCCGGTTTGTACAAGGATGTAAATAATTAATTTTGGACTGTACCATTAAAATTATTATTTCCAATTATTATAATGAGTTTATATTTAGTAATTTCGTATTTTAAAATATTATTAACGATTGGTAATCAAATTATTTCCAGGTTTTTGCAAAAAATATAATACGTATATTTTTTAAAACTTTAATTGATTGAATGAAATTGATACAAATGCATCACAATAATATATTAATCAATAAATTTTAATAATAATAATCATCGAACTATAAACGTTCGTTGATAATAATAAAAATTAAATTTTTATATTATTATTATTATTAATATATTAAATTATTTAATAGAGTAAATTACTTAACATTTTTTAAATTACAACAAATTCAATTTTAAATATATTTATTAATATATATATTATTCAGAAAAGTGTGATAATTATATCAGAAAAAATTCAAATATTTATATAGGAGATTCAATATAAATTTTTTACAGTTGATTTTAAATTATACAATTTGCAATTAATATTTAATTGCTGATTTTAAATATAATAGTTGAAATGATTTATTATTTTTTTAAATAAAATTCTACTGCCATTCAACAGTGCCATCTGTGATCTGTACGGAGATAATCAGCCATTTTATATTCCCTTGTCAAAAAATAAATTCCCTTCTGCAGCGATCTACTTTTTTCTCATATAAAAATATAATATACTATCTCGTTCTATTTTTCCTGCACAACCGGCAAATTTTTATCATTAAAACCCAGCATAATTCGAACATGTTGGATTGTAGGGTGCATTTACATTGTCTATTTATAGCACTATAATTCTGACGTTCAATATTTTTTCCTTTTCTTTCTTGTGAGTGCAAAAGAGAAAAATATGACGGGGATAATTACTTCCCGAGCAAGAAAATTTTCTTGCTTTTTTTTTTCTTGCTATAATTTTGACATGGGTGTCAAATATGTCAAATAATATGCCAAAACGAAATTTTTGCAGAGCGCATTTAACAAATTTTTTTGTAGAGCACATTTAAAAAAAAAATCGAAATATTTATTAAACATTACCCTTTAAGAAAATAAACGAAATTAGGAATATTAGTGTTATTCATAAAAATATTGATATTAAGGTCCTAGAAAAAAGTAAAATTTAAATCCTAAAAAAATTTAAATACAAAAAATATATTTTTATAATATAGATTTTCAACCAAAAAATTAAAAATATTTGTTTTTTATTTTGAATTAAAAAAATTCCAGATTTTTTATTTATATGGATAAAATCAGTACGTAAACGAACCGTATTGGCGATTGCTAGAGAACCGCCTACATAGGTGATTCGCCAGCGAACCGCTAAAATGTAGTCTAGGCGGCGTACTAATCCATACACACCACTTCGTTTTTTTCTAATTTTCTTATTCCAACATTTACGTTTACGGTCCGCCGGCGAATCGCCAAAGCGGTAGTAAAAAAATATATACATTTTTTATATAATTTTTATTTTTTTTATATATAATATTTATGTATCCATATATATTTTTTATATATGTACATATATATATTTTATATATACAATACATATAGTAAAATGACATACATATATATATATATAATGTTTAATAAATATTTTGGAAATGTTTTTTTTTTATTTTAGTTAATATCTAAAAAATTTACTAAAAAAAATTTAAAAAAATTTACTTTTTAAAATGTTAACTTATAAAATTTAACATTAAAGAAATTTATGTACCCATAATTTAGAAAATAAAATTGCATTTATTTTGCCTACATATGACCGCTTCCCTTGAAAGTAGCATAAGTTATGATTATTTTTTTTCCGCTTTTTCAGTTGTTATATTTTGGTTATATGATTAGGCTTCGTATATAGTTTCATCATTTACGATTCATAAACGAATCGTTTTGTTTTCAGGGAAAAACAAAATCAGCTGATAATTGAAATTGAAGGTAAAAAAAACAAATAAAAAACCTATATCATAGTCATAGGTCACAAGGCTTACAGTTTATAATGAATCTGTTAACCTATAAAGTTAAATAAATTTACTGGTAAATAATAAGTAATAAAATATCTACTAAAATGTCTGCAAGTATTAAGGGTTTAATTCCATCCTTATCAGAGGATGTTGCTACCTTAGAGTATATAATATCAGAAGATGCTTGTGATATTCGTCCAAATAATATCAATTGGCAATCTTATATGCAGTCTCAGATGATTAATCAAGAAGATTTCCAATGTATTAGTTCATTGGACAGTGACAAACGTGCACAATATTTACAACAAAATCCTGGACAATGTGCTAAAACAGTTTTAAATTTAATTACTCATGTGTCTCAAAATCAACCGATACAATATATACTGGTAATGATTGACGATATTTTACAAGAAGATCATACCCGTGTTGATATCTTTCATGATTTTTCAGCTAAACATAACCATAAGGAAAGTGTATGGACACCATTTTTGAATTTATTAAATCGCCAAGATGGTTTTATTGTTAATATGTCATCTAGAATTTTAGCTAAGATGGCATGTTGGGGCAAAGAATTAATGCCTAAATCAGATTTGAATTTTTATTTCGAATTTTTAAAGGAGCAATTGATGGGGCATAGCAATGAACATAAATATATTCAATCTGTTGGGCAATGCTTACAAATGATGTTAAGAATTGATCAATATCGTTTTGCATTTGTTTCTGTTGAAGGAATTAGTACATTAATTAGTATATTATCATCAAGGGTAAATTTTCAATTACAATATCAACTTGTATGTTGTTTGTGGCTTTTAACATTTAATTCAGTATTGGCACAGAAAATGAATAATTTTCAAATAATACCTGTTCTTGCTGATATTCTAAATGATTGTGCCAAAGAGAAGGTTACTCGTATTATTTTGGCCGTTTTTCGTAATTTAATTGAAAAACCTGATGAATCACAACTTTCCAAAGATCATTGTATTGCTATGGTTCAATACAAAGTATTAAAACAAATATCAATATTAGAGCAACGTCGTTTTGATGATGAAGATATTACAGCTGATATTGAATATTTAACAGAGAAATTACAAAATTCTGTGCAAGATTTATCATCATTTGATGAATATTCAACTGAAATAAAATCAGCTCATTTAGAATGGTCACCAGTACATAAATCAGCTAAATTTTGGCGAGAAAATGCACAACGTTTAAATGAGAAAAATTATGAATTATTACGTATTTTGGTACATTTATTGGAAACATCTAAAGATCCGTTGGTATTGGCAGTTGCTAGTTTTGATATTGGTGAATATGTTCGTCATTGTCCAAGAGGAAAACATGTTATTGAACAGCTTGGAGGCAAACAAGTGATAATGCAACTGTTGGATCATGATGATCAAAATGTACGTTATGAAGTATTGTTGGCCGTTCAAAAATTAATGGTTCATAATTGGGAATATCTTGGTAAACAATTGGAAAAAGAAATCGAAAAAAGTTCTACAACAAAACCTACATCAGTAATTAGCGGCAAAGCATAAATTCTAGCATAACATTAGTTTTTTTTGCAATATTTTCGAATAGCAAATTAAAGTATTAACAATTATTAAAATAACATATCGTAATTTCTGAAAATTATTTCGAAAAAAGGAATTAGTGATTTCTTTGAAGTAAATTTTAAGAGAAAAAAATATTTTGTTACAATCTGTTTTTTCTATTATTTAAAAAAACTTATTTAAAATTGTTGTAATTTTATTTTTATTTTGTCAACATTTATAATGTATATTTAAATTTAATAAACAAAGCATTAAATTCATTACTATTGGTTTATGGGAAATATTGAAACCTAATTTGTTTCTATTAGATATTTTCGATATCAATAAAAAGCAATATTTAAATTATGTCGTTACTGTTTTACTCAGTTTTACCATTGTTTGTATATATCTTATATATGGAGTTTCCATGGCGGATTCAACTCGAGTTCAATCCGGATTAGTGTGCATGGAAACGGATATATTGGTTATTTCAACAACCCCATTTCAAATCCCAAGTCAACTCGGTACGTGGTACCAAAGTTCCTTGTTTCCATGTACCGAGTTACTATTTTTTGGTTATGACATTCTCATATTTTTTAAATATGACATGGGGTTGAAATAAGTGATTGTTCCATATTCAATCCATTTCAACTCGATACATGGAAACAAGGCACTTTGTCGGTACATCGAGTATGGAGACAAGGTACGTGGGAACAAGGCACCTTCCCAACTCAACTCGGTACATGGAAACAACCCTTTAAGAAAAGCGAACCGTAAACGAACCGCCGGCGAAGTCTTTTGTTCATATATGAGTTCGTTTACGAACCGCCTTGGCAGTTCGTAAGCGAACCGGAAACGTAAATGTTAGAATAAGAACAGTAGAAAAAAAAACGTAACGCCAAGAGTTCGCTAAAATCGGCCCGTTTACGAAACGCTACAGCGATTCGTTTTGGAACCGCCAAATACGGTCCGTTTACGAACTGATTTTATTTATATATATAAAAAATACGGAAAAGTTATTTTTTTATTTTTTTAGCATTTATTTCATATTTAACCACTTATTAGTAAGATTTTTTATCAATTTTAATATTTAATTTATTATATAGAACACAAAATTACTTATTAATATTTATTTTATTATATTTAAACACAATATTATTATAAGACACAATTTTCTTCACTCGCTATTTACTTTTGTTATGAAATTATAAAGTCTATTAAAAAGGCGTTACTTATCCAGTTCGTATACGGTACGCCAAAAGCGAATTCGCTTATTTTCTTAAAGGGAAAGTGCCAAAGTGCACAAAGTGCCTTGTTTCCATTTTCCGAGCGATCACTTATTTCAACTCGCATTTTCCCAACTCCACTCGGTACATGGAAACAAAGTGCCAAAGTGCGCAAAGTGCCTTGTTTCCATGTACCGAGTTGACTTGGGAAAGTGCCTTGTTCTATGTACCTTGTCTCCACGTACCGACAAAGTGCCTTGTTTACATGTATCGAGTTGAATTGGGATTGAGTTGAAATGGATTGAAAATGGAACGATCACTTATTTCAACCCCATGTCATATTTAAAAAATATGAGAATGTCATATTTAAAAAATAGTAACTCGGTACATGGAAACAAAGTGCCAAAGTGCACAAAGTGCCTTGTTTCCATGTACCGAGTTGTGTTGGGAAAGTGCCTTGTTTGCATGTACCGAGTTGAGTTGGGAAAGTCCCTTGTTTCCATTACCTTGTTCCCATGTACCGACAAAGTGCCTTGTTTCCACGTATCGAGTTGAGTTGGGATTGAGTTGGATTAAAAATGGAACGATCACTTATTTCAACCCCATTTCATCTGAAACCCTGTTCCACTCTCCATCAGTTCTATCAAATCCGAATTGTACTCGAGTTGAATCCGCCATGGAAACTGCATGAAGGTAACTGCATGAAGATAATAGTTGTCCAAAGCACGTTTTGCGTTCTTGCGCCGCGATTTACATATTGTAGAGGCAGCAGCATCGTTTAGTAGTTAAGTGAAAGCTGTAATAATTATTTCACACATGTGCTCAAAAGAGCTTTTACAAAATATACTCTGTAAATTCATAAAAAAAATGAATCGACTTTAATCATTTTTTTTCTTTTATCATCACTTAAATCTAATATTATTCTTACATATTTGGAAAGATTATTAATTTATCTATAAAAAAGTAGAAAAGTAGATATTTTGAAGTTCAAAATATATAAAAAAAGCTTTTCTTTTTTGTTCGCATAAAGACAATTATACCTTTTTCGGCCCTTTTCATACTTAAAGGTACTTTAGGTACAATTGCATCATTTTAGGTACACAAACACAACACATACAATTTTTTAAAAAAATTACTTTATAACTTAGAGAAATAAGTTAGCACTGTCAACATGTTCTGCGTTAATCCAGACAGAAGATTTATTGAAGTGCAATTCGTGCAATTGCACTAATTTCAGTGTAAAAATACTTGGAAATATTTCTTTGCCAAATAAAGAACCGACTGAATATGAACTAATTGAATAATAAATATATTATATTTATAAGTATTTTGTATTAACCCGCATCCATCGTTTGTATCAATTGTAAAATAACTGCAATTGCACGAATTGTACTTTAATAAAACTTAAGTATAAGTTTAATAGAACCATCGTTTGTAAAATTTTAATTAACATTGTCAGAACGTATATAATTTTTTTTTTTGTTTTTGGCTATTCAAATTTTGTTTTAGTTTTTTGGCTACCATCTCAAAATTGTGGTATTTTAAGAAGGTAGCCAAAAATCTAAATCAAAATATTCATATTATTATTAATTAAAATATCAAATTTGTATCAAATACCAACGACGGATGGGTTAAAATTATTTGTTTATTGTTTTTGTTAATTAGTGAACTATGTTTTTTTTGTTCTATGTATTATGTATATTTTATTTAAAAAAAAACGAAATATTTAAAATTTAACACAAAATAACAAAAAAGTTACAATTTTTATCAAAAAGGTACAATTTTTATATAAAATAGGTACAATTGAAAAAAGTCAAATATCAGCCCTCTTGACAACGAACTGAAAATCTTTACAAACACATCGCTTCATGAAACTACGTTATTCACAATTGCTTTCCTTCAATTATTTCCTGGAATTCCATAGCTTTTCGTAAAGTTATCAAATTTATTGAAAAAAAGTCTGGAGGTTAACAGATTTTTTTCGAAAACATAACCACAATAAAATATTTTCAAATTACTGTCATATATGGTAGTTTTTGTTTTTGTAATAAGTAGTTTTTGGTATGTAAAATTCTTTTCGCACAAATTATTTTCTTATAAGAATCAGAATAAAAATTATTAAAATGGAGAAAAGTCGTGATGAAAAGAATCGTGATGCTAAACTGGAGGAACAGGTAATTATAATTAATAAAAAAAAAGAAATCTCAGTAAAAATTATTATACAAATTATAATTACGCATATATAAATAGACTTTAAAATCACTTGGAAATCATACATCAGATGAAAAATTAAATATCTTAGTAAAAAAATATGTTGAATTAGAAAAAGAAAGTAAGAAATTAAATTCAACTATAAAGCAGCATGAAAAACGTTCTGAAATAATTCTTCGTGAAAAAGATAATCTTCAAAAAGAATATAATAAGGGAGTTTTAATTAAGTAAGTACGAGTACCTATATAATCGATCAATCTTTTTTAATATAATGTATAAAATTTTCTCCGTTGTCTGGCTACGGCAACAATAAATGTTGTTTATTTTTAGTAACAGAAAAATATTAGAACAAAAGAATTTTTTATATACCTATATATATACATCTTTTGCTAAATGTGTTTTAAATTTTTCTTATTACTTATTTCATATTTTATAGAGATAAATTAGAGGAAGTTTGTCGTGAACAACAGAAACTAATAAAATCAGTTAAAAACGAAAGTCTTTCAAAAATACGTGAAGAAGAGGAAAGGCGCAAAGAGAATCAAGTTAAATTTCAACATACAATTAATGAAATTAATCAAACATTAACTAAAAACAATGATGAAAATAATAAACTTAGAGATGATAATATTGAAATGTCTAAAAAGTTCGTACGATAGATTTATTATTAAATAATTTTTCATTATTATATTAAAAAATATTTACAAAATTTAAAGATTAAAATATCTTGCTGATCAATATCAAACAAGGGAAAAACAAATTGAAAAAATTAATGAACAAATTAATTTAGAAAGTCAATTGAATGAAGCAAAATTGACTAAAATACAAATGGAAGCAGCAATAGAGAAAGAAAGTATTTTAAGGTAATTTACACAATTTTATATTTTATAATTAATTAATTTACTTGATATTAAATAATTTTTGGGGAATAACAGGGATAAGCAAAAAGCTCTTGATGAATTGCTTAGCTGTAAGAAAATGATTCAAGAAATGCATACTCGTGAAACAACACTTAAAGAACAATTAAATTTATATACATCTAAATATGATGACTTCCAGAATTCATTACAAAAATCAAATAAAATATTTACAAGTTATAAATCTGAACTAGAAAAGGTATATATTAATTTTTTCTGCATCTAAAACTAAATTAACACAAAATTTTATTTTATCTATGTGTATTTAAAGATGGCCAAAAATTCAAAGAAATTAGAAAAAGACAATATTGAATGGCGTCGTAAATTTGAAAAATCAAATGCTAGCCTTATAGAATTAGCTACAGAGAAACAAGCTAAAGATGAATATGTTGCTAAATGTGCTAAACAAGTAAATCAATTACAGAAATTATTAAGAACCCTTCAGGTAATAAGAAAATTTAGTTTTTAATTATTTTTATAATTAATAGAAAAAATTTCATTGTTAATTTTAGGTGGAACGTACAGCATTACATCAAGTGCTTAAAGATAATAATATAGAACGTCCACCAGTACCTATTTTGCCACCAGAACCTGAACCAATTTCATTACTACCACCACCACAACCACAACAAAAAGATAAAATGGATATTATGCAAAAGAATTGTGCTGAATTAAAACAAACTTTAGCTAAATTACAGGGCCAAATGAATGCAATTACAGCTAAACAAACGGAAGTTGAGAAAACAACAACTAAACCTGAAACAACTGGAACAACAAATAAAAAATCGAAAAATAAAAATAAAAAAAAGAATAAAGTATGTCCAACAAAAACAACTGATAATGATGATGATGATGGTAATAGTAATATTCCAACGACATCAGCACATGTTACTGTAGCTCCAAGTACTACAGAAAAAAAAAATATTACGCCAGCTGAATTAAATACTGATATAACAGAATATGAAGAAATACAAAGTGTTACTAATATTAGTACAACTAATGAAGAACATGAAGATATACCAATGACAATTGAAGCATTAGTTGCAGCTGTTTTAATGCAAAAAAATAAATCATTATCTGCAGCATCCGCAGATTCGTTATCATCAACTTCATCACCACCACTCGGAACACCGGCTGTTGAAATTCATGAGGAGCCTACAAATAATTTAATATCATCTGATGGTGAAATTAAAAATAATGATAATAACCCGAATATGGAAAATTCTACAGAATTAGTTACAAGTTTGAATAATGTTCATATTTCAAGTGATGAATTTGTCGTTGTTAATCAATCTGACACGGTAGAAATTTTATCAGGAAATTAATTTTAATAATTTATTATTCGTTTTCAAATAGTTTGTTTTGATTTTTTTTTCCATAAATTCATTGGATTACAAATGCATTTTAAATTAAATATATATAAAAATTCATCTTAACTAGTAGAACATTCAATGAATAATTTTTATTTATTTAATTTTTGTGCTTTCATGAAGTTTTTTTGTTTATTCATTTGATTTGTTTTTCATAAATTCATTGAACACTTCTTTTTCAATCAGAATAAAATAAATTTTTATATTATATACAATTTGAAGTTTAATAAAAATATTTAATCTTTTAAAAAAAGATTTAAATTTATTGGTATTTATAATAAAAAGAAGGATTTTCAAATGATTATTCTTTTTATTTTAAAATCTTATTCACAATAATATCAAATATAGAGAAGTGCAAAATAAATAAGATTACAATTTATTATCTATTTCAAATCCAGGATTATTATATAGAAAAATCAATATTTAAATACAGTATTTTTTATAAATTTTTTTTTATTTCTTGTGCATCTCTTACATTTAACTTTTGAGCTAATTAATAGTTTAATATATTGAATTAAACACAGTAATATATTTTTGCTAATAATTATGGATTTTTTTTATTAATAATTAAATCGTTGAAATACGTTTATTTAAATTGAAAATTAAATGTCTATCACAAAAAGGAAATAATCTTTTTTTTTAATTTTTTCTTCTAATAATTTAATTGCTCTATAATTTATTAATCACATAATTATCGTATATAGTTTTAAATTGGAGATTACCAATTATCAATATAACTATCGATTTTATTTAAATAATTTTTCTTACATATAATATTTAAAAGCGTTATGAAAATAGTTTCTATTTTTGTAATACTATTTCTATTTTCACAAATATAACGATTTTTGTTTTGGATTTTCTTATAATATTAACATACTATAATGCACAAATAAGATTAAATAGCACTATGGACAAAAATTTAAGGGCGGTTAGTTTGATTGAGTATTAACGTAGATAAAATAAATTTGTTTTCCATTATTTTTAATTTTAGATTAATAAAATTGATTTAATATGATGTTAAACATTCATTTATAAATTTACAAATACTATGTATATATTGCTGTGGATATTTTATATAAATTTTAACGTGTTCAGCATCTTCAAAACATACTTTGGTTACATTTATTCCATGTTTTTCACGATAATTAGCAAAATTTTCAACATCCTTTATACAAAAAATAATAAAAATAAATTATATTTCATTCTAGTTAATAATGTGATAAAGTGTTGATTACCTGATAAGGAATAACATCATCAGCCTTTGAATATAAAAATAACTGTGGCCATTGAGTTAACTCATTTCTTAAATCATGAAATGGATTTGTTTGTGCTGGATGAACTTTTTTAAAAAGACTTTTAAATGATGTGAAAGTTTCCTGTATAATTTAAATATTATTTCTAATTATCTTAAAAATAAAAGGTGATGTAGGTCATTATTATTATTATATATATATATATATATATATATATATATATATATTATTTTTATTTTTTAGAATTATTTCTAATTTCAATGTTACATTTAACTATTTAACTATTATTTAAATATATTTTCTAATAACAATATTTTTAATCAAACACAAACAATTATATTAAAACAACATAACATACCTGGACAAACCACATTACTGTAAGAGTTATAGTTATTGCAATTGCTGATAAACAATTACATTTACGATTTTCACGTCCATAAATTGCTGATACAGCACGATATAAACCTAACATTCGACGTTCACCAGGCGCTGAATCAAATATCATACCACGTATATAAATTGGTTTTGGTTGATTACGTATTGCTATGGATATATGTTGATATAAATAAGCACCACCATTTGAAAATACATGAAATATTAATGGGTGACTATCAAAATTCATATCATAAATTAATTTTAAAATCTTTTCGCCAATTCCTTGTAATGCTGAACGTTTCCAAAAAAGAGTTTCAATTGGTGCCGTATATCGTACAGTAATTAAACTGAAAAAAAAAAATAAGCTATACAAAAATACAATTTTTTTTTAATAAAAAAAATCTTCAGCAATTTACTATTTAAAATTCATTGATTTTTTAAAGTTACCGTAGTTGTATATTTTTTTTATTATATACAATTTCAAATAAAAAATATATTACAAATTGGTTTTTATATTTTTAAAGAAATAGAAAAGAAAAATCAATACACATATTACAAAATACTATACCTACATCATATAAAAATACTTATATGGCCTTGAAATAATATTTAGATGAAAAGTAATTTTTTTTTTTAAAAAATACTTACCCTCGATCTTCATAAATTTTTGAATATTTTAATAGATATCGATCTAAACATCCTGCCCAGCCCAATAACAGTACTACAATTGGTACATTATTATCATTATAAACGAATACAAAATCTGAATCAGAATTTTGTTGCTGACAATTTTGTTCATAATAATTTTTAACTGGAAATTTTATAAAATATTCCATATCATCTGTAAATTGAGGACCAACATTATTTTTATCACAATCTCCTTGTATATTAACATTACGTCTTGTAACATTATTGCTATTCAAATATGGATTATGAGTGGTGGTCATCCTTTTATTTTTTTAATAATAGAGATTATAAATTATATTTATTTTATTACTTCAATTATATGTACTTACTTTTTATTTGTTTCTTTAAAAATATTTTAAGTTTTTTTTTCGAAAATCACTTTTAAACTTTGAAATTTAAATTTTCCTAATGATTTTTCTTGATTTGACAACTACAATATATATTTTTTACCAGAAAAAATTAGGAAAGGAGAATAGGATAAATATAAAGGGGTTTTTTCGTTTTTTCCTACTCCTGACAGCCGGCAATTTTTTTTTTTGAAAATCATGCGCTAATTTTAACTTTACCGTAATATACCCTAAAGAAAAAATAATAACAGAAATGAATATACGATATAATGCGTGTTTCTACTGGGTTGAATAAGTATTCCATTCTGCTTGTTTATTTACACGAGTACATTTCTCTCTTCGTTTCATACGTTCATATGTACCCTCTTCCTCTTGCCTATAAGCATCTCTTCGTTTCACACCCTCTTGTCTTGCCAATAAGATTTGTCGTGTTGTGATGTAGTGGCATACTCGTGTAAATTGGCTCATTTAGGTATAAATAGAATACAAAGCGGCTCATACACAATTCAACATGTTCATCAATCTTGTTTATCAACTTGGTTTAAAGTTTAAATCGCGCATTTGTTACACACTTGACAAGTTTTTCAACTTAAACGGGGTCTCCATTCCATAAATGGGAATGGAAATGGAAACCATTATGGCTAATGGAGACCACTCAGCCATCAGCAATTCCATTAATGAATAACTTTCCCTTTATGGATAAGTTTATGGACGCGTATTACAAAAAGAAAATGGCGGAAAGTCAAAGTGGTTTGATTTGTAAATTTGGTTTCATATTGTGGTTAATTTATTACTTTACTTTCGTTCTGTATTCACAACATACTACCAATACAAAACAACCAAATATGTATATGAGTCACTGAAATGAAATCTGAAAATCTCCCTAATCTTATCTATCCGAAGCTTTATCCTTTCTGTTAGAAATTATTGTATAACCCGATTTCCAGCTCATTTTTTATATGTAATTATAAAAACAACCAAATATGTATATGAGTCACTGAAATGAAATCTGAAAAACTCCCTAATCTTATCTATCCGAAGCTTTAAGTGCCAGTCACAGTGATTTCGATTCGTTCGAATTACGTTCGAATCGAAAATTTCAAATTTTTACAGCCCCATATATTTTATATGGTATGCCGGATTGCAATTCACAATGAACGTGTCGAAACGAATTCATTCGAAAAGAGTTAAAAATATTTTAACTTTGCCGGATGGGTCGAATGACATAACCTATAAATTATACATTTGAAATTTAAATTTTTTGAATTATTATGGGGGAGTTTATTGAAAATGTTAAGAAGCATCCAGTATTGTATAATAAATGCAGAAAATATTTATTTTAATACATAAAATAGAGATTAAACATATTTTTTTTATATAAACGGAACGAATACATTGTGACTATAATTCTTATCGAAACGAACGGTTCGAATCGATTCGAACGTGCCGATCGAATCGAAATCACTGTGACTGGCACTTTATCCTTTCTTTTAGAAATTATTGTATAACCCGATTTCCAGCTCTGGTCTACACAAATTCGTACTCGTTTGTTAATTGCAAATAGAATTCCTACATATAACAATATAATTCAGCAGCATACAAATTTTTCTACATATTGGTAACACCAGAAATAAAAAAAACCATAAATTGACATATGCATATTGAAAACAAAATTATTTCCCAAAAATATAAAAATAATTTAATTATGGCATCTGCATCTACATCAAATGAAATAACTGTCGGAGAGAAATTACAAGATATTTATAATAATGCTTTAAATATATATAATGAAATTGAAAAATCTTCATTACCATTTAACAGTCTTGAATATCAAGTAAGAAACTTTAATTTTAATTTATTTTTACGTATTTAAAAATTATAAAAATATAATATTCCTATAAATTTTAGAATCAAGTAAAAAAATGCATTCAACAATTGGAAGATTCTACACGATTAGTAAGTTTAGTTGGTATGTTTAGTAGTAATGAGATGATTCATGAAATACCTACAGAGCATTTACAATATTTATTATTACCATATTATCTTGGACAATTAAGTACAAAGATATTAAATGCCGAACGTCAAGATACTCTTAAAACATCGGAGATCTATTATAAGTAATTATTAATTTTTTTTTTAAATAAAAATCTATAATAAATCATTTTTTTATAGAGATTTTCTTAAACGATGCGAAGAATATGATATAATACAATCTGCAAATGATACACAATTATCTACTGCTGCTATAGATAATAGTGCTCAAACCGATGATGATAAAATGCGCGATTTAATACGTATTGCCGGTCAACGTAACTCAAAAATTGAACAGTATCGTCTTTTAAAAGAATTAGAAAAAGAAATTGAACAATTAAAATTAATTACCATTCAATCAAATGTTGATGACGAAATCAAACGTGATTTTTATATGAAAACAATAAATCATAGTATTATAAAAGCTAAAGAAGAATTATCTAGTATAGAACAAGAGTTACAAATATTAGAATATCGTAAACTTCAATTTCAATCAAATCAAAATGGTAATCATGAAAATGAAAGACCCAACACCACACCTAATCGAAAACCTCATAGGCATCTGCCATTGTCACAAGTACAATCACTTAAACCTATTATTATAACACGCGATGTTGCTCAGAAAAATGTTTTTGGTATGGGTTATCCAAGTTTACCAGTTATGACTGTTGCAGAATTTTATGAAGAACGTGTTGCATCTGGTATATTTCCAAATGCTGCTAAGGTTGCAGAAATTAATAAACAAATGTTAGCACGACAAAAAGAATTGAATGAAGGTGGTAATGCAGATGTTGAAAAAGAAGAAGCTGAAAATGCTAAATTTGAACAATTAGAAGAAATGGACGATGAAGAGAATATAGCAAGGTTAAGAGCAAAAGATGAATATAAAGATGAAGTTAGACGTGGGGATGGGAATCGATATAATCGAAGTTAGAATATTGATTTTTTTTTTAATTTATATTTAATGTTTTGGATATAAATATGAATAGTTTTTGTAATGTTGAAGAAATCTAATAACATTCAATTTAATATGGAAATATAATTAATCTGTTCGTTTTGTTTAATATAAAAATATTAAATTACTAATCACAAAATAATTGAGTATTTGTGTTTATTATTTCTTCTGATATTTATGGGGTGAAAATATTAACATAATAAACTTAATTATCTAGCTAGAAAATTAAATAATTAAAATCGTAGTATTATTGAAATAAAATACTTTATTTGAATAATTTTATTAAATACAAAACATAAGAAAAATTTTTTTTAAAGTAAACAATACATTTTTGAATAAATGGGGTGGCACAAAATGAAAATATTTCTTTACTACTATTTAATTGTAGATAATATATATTATTTTTTGTAATTTGAAAAATTTGTTTTCAGACATGATATAATACCGCGGTTTAAACATTCACTGTATCGATATCCAAACTTTTGTAAGCAAAAGTTAATATATCTGTGGCCTCTTCAATCTAAAAATGAAAATATTATTTACCGAAAAAAAATCATACTTATATGTAAATATTTCTATGAATATATAGAAAATTCTTAATTAATATGAAAGTTTAATAATTTAATAATAATTTTGTGAACTAATTAAAATTTAATACCTTTTTAGCAGTTGGTTTTCCGGCACCATGACCTGCTTTAGTATAAACTCTTAATAATATGGGATTTTTTTGGTATTTTGAATTTCTTATGGCATCTTGCAATGCAGCAGCGAATTTTAATGAATGTAATGGACTAACACGATCATCATGATCAGCTGTCAAAATCAATGTAGAAGGATATTCTTCGCTATCTATATATATTTAATATTTTAGCTTAGATATTAATAAAATGAAACAATTTTTTTTTATAATTCTCATACCATCTTTTGGTTCTTTAACATTATGTAATGGGGAATAGTTATGTAAATATTCAAAATATTCCTTTTTTTCATTTGGATTACCATAATCTGAACACCAAGCATGACCAATAGTAAATTTATGAAAACGTAACATATCCATAACACTACAAAAAAAAAAAATTTTATAAAAATATATTTTAAATTAAATTCATTCTTACCCAACTTGAGCAACAGCAGCTCCGAACAATTCTGGAGTTTGATTAATACATGCGCCAACCAATAAACCACCATTTGAACCACCTTGTATTAATAATTTTTGTTTATTCGTATATTTATTATCAATTAAATATTTAGCAGCATATTGGAAATCATCAAATACATTTTGTTTATTTAATAAACGTCCAGCATTATGCCATTTTTCACCATATTCACCACCACCTCGTAAATTTGGAAATGCTAATACACCATCATATGTATCAATAAACATTAATCCGGTTATACTAAATGTTGGTTGTAAACTAATATTAAATCCACCATAACCATATAATAGACATGGACGTGTTTCATTAGTATTTAAACAATTTTTCCTTATTATAAACATTGGTATTTTTGTTCCATCTTTGCTATCATAAAAAACTTGTTCAACTTTATAATCTTTTTGATTAAAACCATCTAAATTTAATTTTATTTCACGATATAATTTCGGTTCAGATTCAATACCATTTTTAAAATCATATTGATGTATTGAACCAGGATTTAAAAATGATACAAAACTATAAAAAATTTCGGAATATTTCTTATCACCAGTAAAAGCAGCAACTTGTCCAATATCTAGTGAAAAATTACGTAGAAATTTGCCAGTCTCAAGTGAATAAACTTGCAGAACACTCTGCAAGTTTTAAAAAGAGGAATAATATTTGTTTCTTATGTATAAAATAAAAATTACTTTAACATCATGAATATAACATAGAATTAGTTTATCCTCGTTAACACAGGTTGCCCAATCTAAAACATCAGAGTCGTGTTCTTTAACTAATGTCGACCAGTTTTCTTGGCTCGGATTAAGAAAATCTATTACAATTAAACGATAATTTGGTGCATCTTTATTTGTACGAAATACTACTTTAGCACCGGTATTTGTAATATACTGAAATAAAAAACCAAAAAATATAAATTTTATATATGTTATTTTTAATACATTTTTATTTAATTTACCTCATAATCAGCTTCAAACTTTGTTACTATTTTTTGGATTTCTAATTTACCATTAATTTCTCCAGCTTTTTCTAAATCAGCATAAAATACAATATTATCACGACAATCCTTAACAACTGACAATATTAAATATTTTCCACAATCACTGACGTGGGCACCACTGAAATAAAAATGTAAATTTTAAAAAATAAGTAGAGAATAGAAATTAAATAAAGTTTTACATTCTCCAATTTGGTTGCTCAGGAAATTCAACAACAAGTACATCATTTTCTTGTAACTGGCCAATACGATGATAAAATAATTTTTGATTTTCATTTTGTTTCGTCTCAGAACCATCAGTTTTTCCAGATTGATCAGGATATCTCTGCAATATATATATATATATATATATAATTAAAAATTAATAATTTACGATTAAATATTGAAATTTCCTTACACCATAAAAAAATCCTTTATTATCTTTGGTCCAGGCAATTGATGAAAACTTCACTTTTTCTAATATCTCATCAAAATCTTTACCAGTTTTAACATCTTTTATTTTTATTTTTATCCAATCAGAACCACTTTCACTCAAACCAAAAGCAAAATAATTTCCATCATCAGAAAATGCTGTATTTGATAAAGCAATTGTACCATCATCTGACAAACAATTAGGATTTAAAAATACTGTGGGTTCACTGTCTAAAGTTTCTTGTTGATAAAGTACACTAAAATATTAAGAAAATTCCAAAATTTGTTAACTTTTAAAAATATTATAGAATGAAAAAGCATTTTTTACTTTTGATTTTGTAAACCAGTATTTTTGTAAAAAAAATATCTATCACCATGACGAGCTGGGCAAGTATACTTCGGATAATTCCATAATTTTGTTAATTTTGCATTAATATGTTTCCATTGTTTACAATTTTCTAAAAATGGTTTACTTATTTTATTTTGAGCATCAACATAGTTTTGGGTTGATTTAGAATCCGGATCTTCAAGGCTACGATAAATATCAGGAACCTTAGGAAAAAACGCAAGTAAAAATATTTTATTTGAAAAATTAAATAAATATAAATGATTTAAAAGAAAAATACCTTAATACCATAAAATTCATCAAAAATTTCAGCTTTTGGCGCATTAGGATAATTAAATGTTGGATTTGGTACCATATTTTTGGTTATAATATTTGAAACTGAATTTAATTTTGGTTAAATAAAATTATTTGAATAAATTGACAAAAATGGAAATAAGACCTGAACTATAATGAAATTGTTTTATAGCTGATATATGTAAAATATTCCTCCGCAAAGTTATAAAATGCACTGACGACGATGATCCGCTTATTTTTGAAAGATAGGAAAAAAAAATCATCCTTTTAAAATGACAGCTGTTCTGGTATGCGTTCTGAAAATAAATTTTTAGTACTGCGAGACTGCGACACGACTTAGTAGTTAGTACTGCGTGCGACATGTATTCCAAAGTTTACTACAATTTTCCCATTAGACAGTTCTTTTGATTATGGGAGTTCTCAAATTTGAAATTGAAGTGTCATTCAGTTCAGAGAATAAAAAAAGTAGTAGTATAGTAGTAGTAAAATAAAAAGCTTCGTTCATTCTGTTTTTTTATGCAGTGGGTGAAGAAAAGTCGAATTAGAAAAAATATCAAAACAATAATAAAATAAAATATCAAATTCCCAAGGACTAAATTTTCCTTGAAATGGAAAATGATTTATTTTATACAACATTTATATCATTTAATTTAACAATAACATTTATTATAATGATTGCTGCCTGTTTATGTTGGAAAAAGAAAATACCAAAGTTAGTGTATAAGAAATTGAAACTGGCGACTCCCAAGAGAAAGTTACCTCGATTCATATATACATATGTATATGTCGATTATTAAATTTTATGAATATGATTAACATTGCATATATATATATATAATATACCTATTTTAATTACAATTAATAATATTAATAATTAAGTGTAATAATCATGCTCAATACATTTCATGTGATTTTTTGTTAAATTTTATCCAAGATAAAAAGTTTTTTATTTTTAGATGTTATCATTATTGTTTTTTTATTACATTTTATTTCAATATTATTTTTTTAATATTTTAATTAAGGAATGAATTTATGGGATTGGAAGGAATGGTGAAATTGAAGAATCCAGAAGATAATATTGATATACCTATAACATCAGTCATTAATAATAATGATGAACATAATTCATTAAATTCATCAATTCAATCAACTGGAGATAATGGTGGTGATTCTAAAAGGTTTTTATTTTTTCTTATAGTTTTTGTTTTATTTTTATTTTATTAATACCTATGTTATGTTAGTATACCTATGTATATTTATAATTTATTGTAAAATTAATTTTTTGAGTCACATTCATTAATGATTCATATAAGTGATATATAAAGATATTTCCATTATATCACAAAAAAATAAATTTACAATATTTTTGTATTCAATATTTCAGAACTAGTAATAATAATGCTCCACATAGAAGTCTTCCAGATATTCCAGTTGCTGTAACAATTAATAATGATAACATATCAGATTTATATGCAACTGTTAATGAAAAAATTCATCAGAAACCGCAAGGACGAAGTCGTAAGTTACATTATTATTATATTAAAATATTCTTTATTATATAAGGTAAAGGTTACATTACATGTTAGAATAGCAAAAATATATGTTATATCAAAAATTGATTCGTTTATACTATATATGTATATTTAAATTAAATTCATATCTGTTTTACTTTAAATATAAATAAAAAAATATTTCAATCAAGTATAAAATTATAGTTACATATATATTTAACTTCATTTTCATTAATCTATTTTTACTTATAATTATATAATTATTTTTAAAAAATTATAATACTTGTAATAACGACATTACGGTAATATCTTAATTTATATTATTTATTTTAGAAATAATTTACCTATATATATTTTTTTTTAATGTAGGAATATATCAAAGTAATATCAAAATTTTCAAAATATAATTACTGAGAAGTTATGTACAGATAAATTCTTTTTCTGGAATATAAAAAAGAAAATATTTTTATTTATATTTGAAATATAATAGAACTTTATTACAAAAATGCTAGCTAAATATAAAATATTGAGAAATATTTATTTTATGTTTATAATATCTACGCAAATATTAACTTGTCTTAGTTTATTAATATAAAAATTATTATTATTATTTAATATGAAATTTCTACAACAAATTTTTTTTTTAATATATTTTGGCATTAAATGTTTATGTTAATTTTTAAAATAAACAATAATAAAAACTTATGATTCAAATATAGCACAAATTTAATTTACATCTTTTTTTTTCTTAATGCTACAAATAAAATAAAAAAGTTATTCTCTAGCTAGTTTTATCTTATGTTAAATGTGGTGGCATTAATAACTTATGTATAAGTACGAAATTTTATTATAGATCTAATGAAGGACCACTCTTCTTTTTCTTTAAATATACAAAAATATCTTATAATGTTAATATATATCTAAATTGTTTTTATTTTATAATAAAATAGCTACATTAAGTATAAAAAAGGAAATAAGTTTATCACAACATAGTTCAATAAGTCAGGCAGATGATGTTAGTTCCCCATATGCAAGAGTAAAACAATCTACACATAACTATGATGAAGTATTACTTTAAAAACATATAATATTGCAAAGTTAGATTATATTCTCAAAACTTAGGTACGGAATAAAGAACATCCTTATGCCCAATTAAATGCACCAAGTTCTAGTAGTAATACAACAGCAAATATACCAATTCTTCAAATTGACAATGCCACAGATCAACATAATCATCAACAACAACAACAGCAATCATTACAAATTAGTTCACGACAAAGTGTTGTAAGTGCAAATGGTGTTGATAATGTACAAGAATTAATACCAGCTGCATCAGCTATAGCTGGTATGATATCAGCAAGCCAAGAATTACCATATATGACACCACCAATTGTCCAACAACCACATTTTAGTGGTGATTCACAAGATTCATCAAGTTAATTAATTTATTTTTAAAGAAGATTTCTTATTTTGTTATTTATGTCTTGTTTTAGAAGGTTATACTAGTATAAGTGTTAGAGAGCCATTGGTAAATATTTTAGCACAAACAAAACAACAACAGCATCAACAACATCCACCACGATTATCCAAACATGGTGTAGATTCTCATTATGCAACTGTTTCTGACGATTCTGGTAAAATATAAATGATAATTAAAATATATAGCTAATATTAATTCAACAATATATGTTTTAGATGAAATGTACGCTGCTATTGAAGATCCTAATAATCATGGCGATATTTATACAAGCGGTTCTGAAACTTATGCACAAATTCAACCAACAAATAATTCAATAATTGTATCAGTTGAAATCAATTCAATACAAAATTCTCGTACAATTGATAATCAAGATATAGAAAAACATTTAGATAGAGTAAATACAAATTCTACTAGTAATGTTGTTTCTAATTTTCCAGCACAAGCTCAACAATCACAAACACCTGCGGCTGGTTTAAGAGCATACGATGTTCATTCTCGACAAGCTTCAGATTGCAGGTATAATAAAAATATATAATAAAAATTATTAAATTTGGTCTCGTATAATAAAAAAAATTAAATTTATTATTTTAGTATGGGCAATTTAGGTTCACCAAAACCAGAAAAACGTCAAGCCAATTCACCATTACCACCGACACCAAAAAGTAATAATATATCATCATCAAATTTGGCTTCAACCACATCAATTTCTTCTGGTAGAAATTCTGTAGCATCAATTATAGAAGTACGTGAAAATTATAATGCAGATAATATTGATAGTAATAATAGTACTTATTGCAATGAGGATTTATCACCGAAAAAGAAAAATAATTCAAGTCCGTCCAAAGATATTGAAGGAATGTATGCTAAGGTAAATAAAAATAATTATTATTTTGAACATTATTGACAAGTATCATTTATCATCAAGGTCATGAAAAATAGTAAATTTGCAAATACATCTTCACAAAATAATTCACCAATATTAAACCGTAAGCAATTTTCTAATGGTCCGCTGGATACACAAATTTTTGAGTTTAATAGAAAAGGTAATTTATTTTTCAATCTACATACATACATTATTAACATAAAAACTTCATTATAAATTTGTAGATAAAAAACGATTAAGAAGTAATAGTTTCAATAAAAATAACGAAAATAAATTAATTGAAAATCGAATGTCTGATGGTGGTTATTCGCATATTATGAAAAATATAGTTCCAGTTAATACTGGAGAAGAGTGTAAGTTGATATAATCTGTATTAAAATGAAATTTCGCATTCACATCTATCTTTAATACTTTATATGTTATATACATTTTTTTAGATCAATTATTTTCACGGCAATTATTTCCACCATCATTAACAGAACAATGTCCAGTTTCATTAGAGCCAGGATATGAAAGTCTACCTGATACCCCACCAAATTTTAATGATCCTGGATATGAAACCCTTTTAAAGCCAGATAATAGTAATAATATAGAAAATAAAAAACCATGTTCAGATTATGATCCTAATTATGAGGTATTACAACCATTACGTTCAACATATAATCATAATACATTAGGCGATGATGGATATGCCAAAGTTATCGATAAAAAAAATTCCAAAAAATTTACAACTAATAATATAGATAATAATGTTGATGATGATGATGATGAGGAGGATAATATTGATGGTTATAGTAAAGTAAAAAATCGTAATAATACCGAAAATGTACCCGGTTATAGTAGTATTTTAGAATTATCAGTAGTTGTACCAGGTAATAATCATGAAGACAATAATATACAAAAAATGAATAAAAATCATGATTATGCGAGCATATCAGAGGCACTAAAACCAACAACAACAATAACTTCAACAATTAATAATAATGAGAATAAAAGAGATTATAAGAGCGACCATGGTGAAAATACTAATAATAGAAATTTAAATAATAATGATGATGATAATAAACATTCCGAAATTTATTCGACCATTGTACCCAAAAAAGAGCAACCATTAAATTTATCAGAATTAAAAATTATATTATGAATTAATTTTTAAAACAAAACAGAAAAAATACCAAGAGATGAGATAAAAGAAATATTAGTTTATATTAAAATATTTTTTAAGTATTATTTTTATTTATTTACAATGTACTATTATGTTAAGCTAAGTTTTAATATAAATATCTTTATTTTTATATTACTCTTTTAATTATAATTGATCCCATTTCCAAAATTGTCTTTTATATATATTATGTATATATATATATAAATTAAATTAATTTTACCTCGGGTAAATAATTTTTTATAATATTTTTTTACGTAATCAATATTCTTATTTCAATTTATTGAACCAAAACGAGTTCGACGAAAGATGAAAGCGCGTTTGATTGAGAGATTGAATATGGAAATTAAAATATTTTTTCCCAATTACTCGGCAGGACTAAATTTGCTCTATTTACGACTATACGAATATTCATATCATCACATTATGTCATTTTCATTTCAATACCAAATACACATAATAAAAATGTCAAAATCAGCTGTTTTTTGCATTATTTGTCGCGCGGGGCGTAAACTTCTTTAATTAATTAAAAGAATTAAAATATTATATCAACTTAATTGTTAAATTAGCAAAAAGAAAGAAGAAAAAAATTCAAATATGAATATTGAAATATAATTTTAAATGAACAAATTTCATAACTACAATTTAATTAATTTGATTTCAATATTTTGTTAAAGCCAAGTGTAATTTTTTTTGTTTAGTTTGATTTATATTAAAGTATTAACTTTTCTATATAAAAAAATATCAAAATAACAAGTTTTTATAATGCCACCATTAAAAACTTATACTCCACATAATGAATTTAATGAAAATAATAATACAACATCTTCAATATCAGTTTTACCACCACAACAAAATGGAATAAATTCAATTCCACCGATAGCTACAAGAGAATATACAAACACAGAATATCCATTAAAATTATTAATTAATTTAAATATATTACGTGAACAATCTAGATTTTGTGATGTTGAAATAATAGCTGGTAATATAAAATTTTCAGCACATAGAGCTATATTAAGTTCAGCTAGTCCATATTTTATGGCAATGTTTCGTCCTGAAATGGGTTTAAATGAAGGTAAACAAAAATCTGTAATTTTACCAACATTAGACTCCGATATACTCAATATACTATTAGAATTTATATATACAGGAAGTATTGAAATTTCGCAAGTAAATTTGTTATATATAATGTTTAACTTTTTGTATGAATACATTTTTATTATTATTTCAGACTAATGTACAGGAATTATTGGCCGCTGCTGATATGCTTCAATTACATGAAGTAGTTGAAGGTTGTTGTGAATTTTTAAGTCGCGAACTGCATGTAACAAATGCTTTAGGAATTTTACGATTTGCTGAAACACATAATTGTAAACAATTATCAATTAATGCTATGAATTTTGTTTGTCTTCACTTTCCAGCTGTAAGTAATACTATACTTTCATGTGATATTAATAAATATTGTAGAATATATACAATGTATTTTAGTTTATCAATTTTTATTTTTATTTCTATGAAAAATATAATAAAGTTCTTTAAAAATTATATCTTTTAGATATCGCAAGAAGATGAATTTTTGGACACACCACAACAACTTTTATCACAATTATTAACATCTGAATATTTGCGCGTGGATAGTGAATCACAAGTATTTCAGGCAGCTTTACGTTGGGTTAAATATGATGTTGTACAACGACGCTGTTATGTTTTCGAAATTTTGTCACATGTTCGGTTAGCATTAGTACCAGTTCGTATTATTGATAAAGAAGTGAAAGAATGTCGTGATATATCCGTACAAGTTGCTTTACGATCATTAATTCGTGATATAGCATCACGTCGTGGTCAATTGGTACCATTACGTGTTAGTCCAAGAAAGTCAGCTAAAAAATATGTTTATATAATTGGTGGTTCACGTAGAGAAATATCTAGTGGATGGAATCCAGCAGATTGCATATTTGAAACAGTTGCAAAATTTGATATATTTCGTAGAGAATGGACTGAAACCGCACCAATGGAAATTGGTCGTATATTACCTGGTGTAGCTGCATTAAATGGGAAAATTTATGTTGTTGGTGGTGAACGCGGTTCACAGATATTAGCTAATGGTGAAGTTTTTGATCCACAATTAAATAATTGGCAACCAATTGCTCCAATGATAATACCACGTTGTGAATTTGGTTTATGCACAATGGGTGGTAATTTATGGGCAGTTGGTGGTTGGATTGGAGATGATATTGGTGGTTCAATTGAATGTTATGATCCTGTACAAGATAATTGGCAATTGATAGGCGATTTACCAGAACCAAGATTTAGTATGGGTGTTGTTAGTTTTGAAGGATTAATTTATATTGTTGGGGGTTGTACAACAACTAGCAGACATCTACCAGACTTAATAAGGTATAGTTAAAGTTTTAAAAGTTATTTTATATTTTTAAAATTAAATTGTATATTTTCCTAGTTATAATCCAGTAACTAAAGAATGGACACCATTAGCACCAATGCAAACAGCAAGGTGTCAAATGGGTGTAGCAATTTTGGATAGATATTTATATGTTGTTGGTGGTAATAGCAATCACCAGGATGTTTTATGTTCAGTTGAACGTTATAGTTTTGATGAAGATAAATGGACGACTGTATCATCAATGTCTATTAGTCGTGCTATTCCAGCTGTTGCAGCTGCTGATGGTTTATTATATGTGGCTGGTGGTGATCAGGTTTGATAAAAAATATATACAACAATCTTTTTAAAAATATAACTAATTTTGTTTTACTTATACATATATTCCAATATTTTTCACAGCCATGCGAAGTAAATTTTTATCGAGCACAGGTAACAATTAGCTCAGTTGAATGTTATGATCCTTTAACAGGTAACTGGAAAACATGTCCAGATCTTCCAATGAGCCGTTCTGAAGCTGGTGCTGTCGTTGTTTAACAAAAGTTTTATTACTATTATATTTTTATTTCTATATTTATTATATATATTTTTTGGATTTTTTTTAAAAAGAGTATTACAGTAAATGGATCATTATTTAACAATAATTTTTATATTACAAAATTTGAAATATAAGTTTTTGTGAAGGAAAGGATACATTTTGGAAATTTTAATTTTTAAATTTAAAGTTATTATAAGAAAAGAATTGTTTTTTAAATGTTAGTCATACACAGAAAGAAAAATTGAGATTATAAGAATTATTGTCTTAGTTCTTGTTATATATATATATATATTTTGTTATGCATATAAATGATGTTTTTATTTCAAAAATTTAAAATTAAGAGATCTAGAAAAAGTTTTAATTTGTTAAAAAAAAAATTATTTGTTATTTTTTATTGTGCTTGATTTTTAAATATAGAAAATATTATATATTATAACATTGAACAATATAATTTCTGCAATATTTTGTGTTTGTAATAAAAAATATAGAGTGAAAATTCTAATAGAAATAGTATTTATATTCAATGTAATTAGTACAATGTGAATAACTACAGAAGAAAAAAATCATTATAAAAAAAATATATTTAATGCATTCCATTTGTAGTATAATAATGAAAACTATTACTTATGAAAAAAAGTTAAAACTAAAAAGATTAAAAAGTGATAAGTTAACCAAAAAGAAAAAAAAAATATTGAAATTACTTTAATTTACTGGAAAAAAAAGAACTTATATATTAGATCAAAAATACATGAAACCAAATTATGTTAATTAAATTTTATAATTTTACTTATTTTATATTTTATTATAAGATTTTAATTTCCTAATCCTGATATATACATTCTCTTATGTAAGAAAGTTTGTTTTTATATATTTTTAATTATAAAACCTTTATAATCAATTTTATATTATTGGTCAATAAATATTATCTTAAAAAAAGGAAGTAACTTTGCGAATTAATATTTTTTTTAAAACTTACATATTAAATATCTTTATATAAGTAAATACTTACACAGCAATTATCATTCTTTTTAATAAAAAGGTATATAATTTCATACAATATGTTTTCTATCGTTGAAAGTAAAAGAATTCATAAATTCCTTGTTTAGCTGAATTATATGTATGCATACTTGATTCTGGAAAACCTTTAAGTAATAATGAAAAATGTAGTCGACGAAATGATACAATTGTGCTTTAAATACTATAAATTTATTATATGTTATTTTATAAAGTAATGAAACTACTTAATAAGGTCTAATTTTTGATTGTGTAGCATCTGTTAAAATCCATGATTTATAATCTCTTGCTTTTAGTGCCATTTGTTTATGCCTTGGATGCGTTTTACATATAACATAAAGTCTCTGTTGCCGCATAACAAAATAACAATCTTTGCATCTTCTTCGAAGACGTCCTTTGACTTTAAACCCGGCAACTTGTGTAAGAATTGGATTAAATGATGGTAAAAGTTTCGAAGTTAATCCTAATTCAATGCTTGATGATATTGTTGGCTGATTAAATTCAATTGATGTTTTCGGTATAATAGAGCTAGGCGAAATAGAATTCATTATTATATGATAAGCTCTAGCAGCAGTAACTTGTGTAATATTTTGAACATATGAATTTATCCCACATATAATAGTACGAGATAAAAGATTGCTTGTTGACAGCATTTCTAAAAAATTATATTTAGGTGGTAAAATAAATATTACAAAATTTGTAAAAAATGTAAAATACTTTCACATTCACCCAATATTTAAAGAATTTTATCTCCGTATGCTAGCTTAGCCAATTAGTCTTTAATATAAACATCTGATGGTTGACAGATCAACTTTAACCTAACTATATATTGTATTTCCACTATGGCCTTTGCCTTATTTAGAACCAAGATTTTTCATATAATAAATCAAAATGCACATTTCAATATTATTGCTATTTTTGATATTTAAATCAGAAAATTATTTAAAATTTGATTATGGTAATAGAATTATTATTATTTATATAATTTTTAATTGATCATAATTAATTTCATTTAGTTTATTGTAATTGTAAATACCATATTAGATATTAGTCAGTTTTATTGTTCTGGACATTTTTCGGATCTCCCGCCAAAATCTAAAATTAAATAGAGAATACGTTCCTAAAAAACGTACATAGTAATAATCTCAAGGATTAATTTATGGGCAAGCACGCACGATTGATTAATTAACATTAGTTTATTACAATTACTTAATATTTAGTTTGTTATAGATATAGATAGTCAAACTAAACTAAATCAATATATTGTCTAATTTAAAAGGGTCAATAAAGCTTTAATAATAATAATAATAAAGATAGTCAAATTTATTAACAAATTACATGTGCATGTATAAACCATTTCAAGTAATTATGTACTAATAACTAATATTATAAATTATTAAATACTTTCTGTATTCCTCAAATCCTTATATATTTTTTTTAAATTATTTTTTAGGTTATTATTTGTTATTAATTCGCCATGCAGTTCTTCAATTTGTGATCTGAATTTCTGTAAAAAAAAAACTCGTTTTATTGTTATATGCATTATATATATATTTCAAATTTATAACATACCAAGTAATTTCTATGTAATTGTTTAACATTAATGTTATCACCATCAAAATAATCTGTTGATAATTTACTAGCTAATAATATTTTTGTATAATAAAGAGCTCCAGGATCAATACTTTTTATAAGGACATATTTTTCTAATTCAAAATATTCTATAAATATTTTAATACCAAAAAAATATATTATAAATTTCGAAATTAACTTTTCATTTTCAATTTCAGTCATGCTGGATGATGTAGATGTTTCTTTGTGAGTTAATTTTTTATAATTTAGAATATTAAACCATTCACAAATTTCCGGAAATGTTAACATCATTGGTATTTTTAATTTATAAATAAACTCTTTGTTTTCATTTAATTCTAAAATTTCAGTGATATCAGTACCATTATATGAAGGTATTAATTTTAAAATATATTTATTAAAATTTGATATATTTTCTGATTGAATTGTAACAGTTTTTAAATTTTGTTGAAATAATTTATCAATTTCAGTTGTTTGAATATCAACTGGTATTGATACATATATATAATCATCATCAATATTTATAATTGTATTTAATTCTATTTGTATATCTGGTATTATAATTAAATTTCTTTCTTGTTTTAAATGAAGTAAAATTTTAAAAGGATTTTGTAAAATTTTATCATTAATTTTAATTGTTTTTGAACTAATTGAATTTTTATCTGTTATTATATTAATTAATATATTCCATGTACCATATGTAGTAAAAATATTATTGGATATTATTTTCATACTTATAATTAAAAAATATGAATTATTACATAATTCAAAACTATTTTCAGGATAAATAACGAATTCATTTATTTCTGGTATATGCAATGAAAAATCACATTTTGCTAATATTAATTTTGAATAAAGTTTTTGATTTGTAAATATTTCTAATATACTTTGTTTATTTATTTCATTTTGTATTTCTTCATTTATTTTAATTGGTTCATTTAATAAAAGTTGTAAGTAATTAATATTATTTTTGATTAAATTAAATTTCTCATTATTTAATTCAAAATAATTACAATCGTTATTAATCTTATCAATATTTAATTCTATTGATTTATTACTAAAATTATTTTGAAATTTAATACGATAAAAAATATTATTTTCACTTAAACATATTAATTTTTTAATAGAATTCACCCATGTAATTGCAATTATACCATTTATAATTTTATCTTCTTCATGAATATTTAATACATCATTATCGTTATCGTATATAAAATTTGTTTTAATTATTCTATTGCCATCTGAATAAAATAATAAATCATTTGAAAATGTTATTGCTAATAAATTTGTACCTGGATAATATTGTGTACGATCTATTGTATTTGTTAATTTTGATAAATATAAAATTTCAATTGATCCACATTGTAAGAAAATTAATAAGCAATTTAATGAATTTAAAAATTGAATCATATTAATTCCAGATGATACTGTTAATATTAATTTTATATCAAAATCATCATTATTTTCATTAATAATATTTTCATTTAAACTAAATAAATTATTATTAATTGTATAGAAAAATATTTCTGTATTATTAGAAATTTTAGTTTCAATTAATATTTCTAAAAAATGTATATTATTTTCAGTAATTTTAGATGCAAAAATTGTAAATGTATCATTTAACCACAAGTTATTTAATATATTTATATTATCATATGTTATATCATATTTTTTACAATTGTTTTCCAATTCAATTGGGTGATTTATAAAATCTTTATAATTTTCTAAATATATTTTACCATTATTTATTTTAATTATAGCAAAACCAATTTCACTTTTACATAATGATTTAACACCATTAATAAATTCAATTTTTTTTAAATTTTTATATGATGAAAAATAATATAAATCACCATTATCGAAATATGTAATTGTATTTAATTCTGTTAATATAATTTTTGAAATGGTTTCATTTAAATTAATTTTAAATTGATCTGTTAAAACACTCGTATTATCATTTTTTTTAAATATATATGTAAGTAGGCAATTATGTGACCATGTTACAAATACAGTTTTGTTGAAATTTGAATTATTAAACAAACCCAATGGATAAAATAATGAATCTGATATACGCCAATTTGATTGGCTCATTATTGTAAATTTAAATTAATATTCTGTTGATATTTTTGAACTTATCAGAACTTTTTTTTTCTACTTTGACCAAAATATTAGGTAAATAAATTATTGTAGTAAGTTAAACTCTTTGATAGTCAAAAATATGTTCCCCCAAAGCATAATTCTAATTCACATATATTAAGGATTATGCAATGAATCAACACTCAACAAAAATTTAACTAGTATCAATATCAACACGGTTTTATATGTTTTCGATAAAATATATCCAATTTTTATTTATAATCTTATTCTTAAAGAAATTGTTAATAAATAGTGATAAGTATTTACTATTCTAGACTAGATGATTGGCTTTAGCGCTTTTCTATTCTGTCAAATTTAAAATACAAAATAATGTCAACAAAAATCGCAATTTAGCCAGGGCTGGACTTCGTACTGTAAGTAATAAGTAGTGGGTATTATAATTGATGATAAAATGAATTTTAAAAGTAAAATTGATTATATTTGTAAGAAAATATCAAAAAAAACTTATTTTGTATACAAAATTAGAAAAAGATTATCTACTAGTAATCCAATAAGAATATATAATACAATAATTAAACCGCATTTTGAATATTGTTCAAGCATATTATTTATGTGTAATAATGAAATGTTGAATAGGCTACAGAAACTGCAAAATAAAGCCATGAGAATTATACTTAGAGTTAGTAGATATACTTCAATTAATTTTATGCTAGAGTCTTTTAAGTGGTTAAATGTGCGTCAACGAATTAACTTAAATGTTTATTTAATTGTATTCAAAATGAAGAATAATTTATACCCTAGTAGGTACTTAAGTGAAAGATTGGTATATGTTAATGATGTTAATAATTATAATTTGAGAAATGCCTTTAATTTCCGTCTAAATTTGCTAAGAAATTAAAAAACAAAAAATATACTTTTATGTATAATGGTTAAAAATATTTAATGAAGTACCGAATGAATTAAAGCATGAGCAAAATTTCAATGTATTTTAAAAAAACATAGTAAATTATATAAGAAATGTTTAAAAAAAAATGAAATTAAATTTATGTAAATATGAAATATTGTTATATAATAGTTAAATAATGAACTAAATAAATAAATAAATAATAATAAAAAAAAAGAATATTTTAGGCCCTACTGTCTGTAGATGAACCGAAGAAGCTGTATATACGGCAATGTAAATTTCTTAGGTTGTATAATTTTTGGCACATGTTATTAATATTTTAGAGTAAAGCAAGATGAAGATTACTCTCTCTGAATTACTAGAAATACAAGCTGGAGTTCCACAATGTAGCATATTGGGACCCATGTTATACCTACTGTACACGTGCGATCTACCAACACCAGTTGAAGTTCAAGTTGCAACATTCGCAGATGACACTGCCTTATTGGCTACAGACACAGAAGAAACTACATGCAACAGAAAACTCCAAAACGCAAAGAAAAAAAGGTCCCAGAATGGTCAAACAAATGGTTACTGAAAATAAATGACTCAAAATCAACCCACATTAACTTCACCAATAAAACCACCAACAATATACCGTTGACACTAAACAAGAAAATCTTACCACAAGCAAAATCAGTTAAATATCTAGGTATGATACTTGTAAATTAACAAAATCATCTTGTTTAATAAAAAAAAAAAAAAAAATGTTATTAATCTTCAGATATGTAACTATTTTATCGTAAAATAAATTTGCGAAATCTGTTTTAATATTACGAGTTCATAATTGAAATATTACAAATCTTTTCATTAATTTTATGTATTTTATAGGTGCACATAAAATAAATGATTATTAGTGATTACTTCACATCATTTTTTAACATTGTTGGATCTCGACTGATTAAATGATTAAGCATTTTTTCGGTTGAATTAACTATAGTATTGGAAATGTCGTTTTGTTCCATTAAATCAGCATTTAACTTATTAAGTTCTAATTGTAAATTTGTATTTTTGTGTTCCTCAATTGCATAATTTCTGAAAAACATGAATTTGTAATTTAACAAATTATATTTAAAATTTTACTCACTTTTCTGTTTTTGAAATTTCATCATTACAAGTTTCTACTAATTTTTTCAGATTATCTATTTTACTGTATAAATCGACATCTAATTTTTCAACCATTTTCATATCTTTCTTAATCAGTTCAATTGTATTATCATTGTTTAATTTTTGTTTTTTAATTTTTTCGCATAATTCATGATGAGTTTGTTTCAATTGTCTGTAAAAAAATTACAAATAAAATTAAATATATATTATCAAAAATTTGATTTAATTTACTTACTTGAACTTATGAATATCTTCTAAATTCATTATAGAGATAGTTTTATCAAGTTTTTTAATTAATGGCTCTAGTTGAACAATTGAATTTAATCTTTCTCGATCACTAATTTTGATTGATTGTTCCACTTCCCTTTGTTCAGTTATTAATTTTTGAATATTTTCTTTTTTACTAAACAAATTTTCAATTTCCTCTTCGGAAACTATATTACATAATTTGTTACGTTCGTCTTTTTTAATTTCTCTTAATTTAATTTTATGATTTTCAAGTGAAATTTCTAAACGTTTTTTCTTATCATATTGTTCACGTTCCTTGATTTCTAAATTATTGAATTTTCGGTTTAATTTTGGTAATTGAATTCGATATTTTTCTAAAGTCTTTCCAATCTAAAATTTTTATTTTTTTTATTATTCAAAATAACAATTTTAATGCATCATAATATTACTTACACTTTTTTGTAAACATTGATTTTTTTCATATTCAATTCTTAATTTTGATTGTTTGTCAAGAAGTTTGGATCTTTCTTGAATTTTTTTTTCAGTTGGTACAATAATCTCTTCTTTCATAACATCACAAAAGAATAATAGATAATTGAACAAATACTTTAATAAATGATTTGTCTTTTTTTGAGCTACAAAAATATAACATATTATTGTAAAATGTAAAGAGTATAAAAATTGAAATGAAATTTAACTACTTACAAGGACAAATTAAATCATAGTACAAAAATGAATTAGCTTCATTGCCTGATTTATATAAATAATCAATATATGCACACAGATCTATTTTAAATTTTCGTCGATTATCTGATATTTCGCAATCCTTTGCCTGAAATAATTGTTATTTATTTAAATAATAAAGATATATTTGCAAATTGTATATACTTTACATTCATTAGTAATGATAGATCAAAATTAAATTTCTCAAGATAATGAAGTAATGCATTTGTTAAAAATACTTCATTTGGTTGATGTAAATCGCTTTCTTTAATTTTGAATTTAAATACTGCATTCCAATTATTTAGAAATTCAGGAGCTGAGCACATATTGAATTTTAAATTCGTTTTAGGTAAATTTAAATCACCTGTCAGATAAGAATTTTGTACTTAAATCATTTAATTATTTTATTTTAATTTTTTATTTTTTATTTTTAACTATACCTGTTGTATAGTTGTATTATTAAAGAATGCAGCGGTTTTTTATTCTGCCAAATTTAAAAAAAACGCAAATGTCAAAATAATTTTAAATTTTGTAATAAATGAGTTTTCCCTATTGGCACAAGTAGGTGTATGAAAAAAACTTGAAGACAAACAATCCGTCTATTGGTGGTAATGTTTTTTTTTGCATAAGAGAAAGTTTATGGAGTTTTAACTTTTCCATTTCCATATAATATTTTGATGAGAAAATAGTCTTGAAATTGGTGGCGAAACAAATAAAAGTCAAGTATGTTTTTTTCAAATATCGCTGGTTTGTTTATTATAACTCTTCAAAAGAAACAGGAACAAATTTTTGCTATAAAATCACCTTAATTGTCATTAACTTGTCATAAACATTTTCTTTATTTCTAATCTGACCAAATAAATATCTCGGCTCCACAATTTACGTGCTTGCTTTCGAAGCTCAATCAAATCTAATTCCTGATAAAGTGCTAGATACCCAACAATGTCCAACAGAAACTTTCAAGAAAATAATGATGCACAAATTTATTACGCTGGACTACATCAGAGTGCTTGGCAAAGAACATATTTTTGTACCAAAGATGCTTGAAATGTCAAAGATTCAATCATATGAAAAATGAGTGCAAAAGCAATGATGTGTGCGCTAGATGTTCAGGTGAACATGCAACGAATTCGTGTAGTTATGAGGGTTCAGCACGGAAATGCATTAATTGTGTTAGATGGAAAAATCCGGAGTGCTGTAATCATGGAGCAGATAGTCTAGAGTGTCCAGAATATTTGTATAAAGTCAAAAATATTAGGAGCAAAACGGCATACTAGATATAGATGCTATAGTATATTTGTTCAAATTAAATTGTAGATATGCCATCAGAAGATTATAGAATCGAAAGCTTATATAATCTAAATATAGTCTACTTGAATGCTCGCAGCATTCGTGGTAAACTAAACGAAATACAAGCTCTAATAGTAAGGAATAATAACAAAATACACATCATAGTTGTTTGTGAATGCTGGATCTACGAAGATGAAATACAATATTACTGGGTGTTAATGTGCAGATCTAAACTTTCCTGACTAGTCTCGGTCCAAGTTCCATCTTCCTTTCGGAGGTACCCAGGAATTTCTGGGTCCTTCGCTAGGATCTTACGTAACCTGGAAGCTTCGTTAGTGTTTCCAATATCCTCACAGAGCCGTCTCCATGAATTACGCTTAGCGTAGTTAAGCGCGGATTTATATTCCTTTTGACTGAGACGATATAGGTCCCAATCCTCTTTAGTAACAGCGTGTGGTGACATAGCAGATAAAAGAAAAATGATTTACATAAACAGCAACTTTAAATTAAGTTAACTCATTGAATTAAATAATGTTTCATTATATAATAGAACTATATTAATGGTGTAATATTTATTCTATTTATTTATTTATTTTCTTTTTGCTCTCAATAATAATGAATTCTTTCTCAACTTAAATTACTATAATAAATTCTAACTATCTTTTCACAAAATATCTTAAACTAAATTTATCTTAAAGTAAGAAGCTAAATTCCTTATACCAGCCTAGAGCTGACTGGATTTAGTCATGTAAAAAGGTAAACTATATTATATTCCAAAATGAAATGTATTCATTAGAAGTTAATAAAAGTATTAATAATTAAAAAAAATTTCTTCTTTTAGAAATTTTCTTCTTTTTAATCTTCCTTTGACCAATATAGAACTGAAATCTACTCCACAACGTCAACAAGAAACTCTCATGATAGTCTCATTCTCATGTACCATATTTCCTGGCACGGAGTTGAGTTGAGTTTAGTTGAGTTGAGTTATCGTTCAGTTGAAAAAATTCAAAATTCAACCCGTCGTTTCCATGCAAAAACTCGAGTTGAGTTGAGTTGAACTGACAGTTCTAGCAACACGATATAAAACAGGTTTTTTTATTTCATAATAATTAAATTTATGTCATTAATTTTAATATATTTTTCTCCTCCATTACTGATATTAAAATTTTTACTTCATCGTCACTCCAAAAAAGCCTGCCTGACGCCATTATTATTAAAAAATAATAATTTTTTGTTCATTTACACATACAAAGATATAAAATGTCAATTTACTAATACAATGACATAACTCAACTCAATCCCACTAGTTTCGTGGAGTTGAAATGGATTTAACTAAAACTCAACTCGTGTTTCCATGGGGTTCAACTCGAGTTGAACTCGAGTTCAACTCGTCATGGAAACAAGGTAATGATGGAGCTAATATATCTCACCAAAAAATCAGGATTTGTTTTAAAGAAAAAATGTCCTGTCTTATCGCACGCTGTCTATCATGAGATAAAAATGCCTTTCGTCTAAACACCTGTAAGTTTGTCTCATGTGGAATTTCGTTTCCATGCTGAGTTGAACTCGAGTCCAACTGGAGTTAAACTTTGAGTTGAGTATTCGTTAAATTCATTTCAACTCAACGAAACTAGTGAGATAGAGTTGGGTTATGTGTAAATTGACATTTTATGTCTTTGTAAGTGTAAATGGAAGAATTTTTTTTATAGACGATGAAATAAAAGTATTAATATATAAGTAATGAAGGAGAAAAATTTATTAAAATTAATAGCCGGAAAAATATAGAAGTAAGCATATTCTTAAAATCAGTTTTATAATAAACTAATCGATTGATTTGTTTGATCGGAGGATTTTTTCAGATTAAATATAGTTTGTAGCTAACTTTGTGCTTGATATTTAATAAAAAAATAGATTTTTGTTGTTTAAATTGAAAAATAGTTTCGTAAATTTGAGAATCGCAGGGGTGCCGACCAAAGATTTTTATGCTATCCGGCAACATTTTGTAGGACTTTGTAATTGAAAAATCTGACTGTAATTATTTCACAAGTCAGATTTATCTGATTTCCAATTTTGAAAAATCGAAAAATCTATTCGATCTGCAGATTTTAATAAGAAACACCATAAAATCTGTAAAATTCATTTGAAAATATTTCAATTATTCAAGTATCGTATCGTGTATTAATTAATTTATTCAATTATCTTAAGCGAACTTGAGTTTTTTTGACAATTTTTCTCGGCATCATTTTGGCAATGGAAATCAGATTTTGAGAGGAAAGTTCTATAGGGAAAATGTGACATTTCACAATCACTGATATGTCAATGTCAGAAAGTTTTATTTTTCGTGTGCTCTCTCCTCTCTCTGCTCGTTGATCACTTTTTGTTGTGTGGTGTAAGTGTAGTTGGTAAATGCTTTTCTTTTTGTTTTATTGCTTGTGCAATTTATTAATAAAAAAATAGAATATAAATTTACGGAAATTTAAGTTTATGATATAATAATTTAAAAAATTGTATCATTCCGAATCCAATTCGAAGATCATTTTACTGATAAATTTCAAAGTTCTTTTTTTTTGTTTTGATTTTAATTTATCGGAGCAATGACAGTGGGTCGTAATAAGTGCGTCATTAAAGGCGTTAGGAAGGTGAACATTTTTTTAAAATATGTTATATTGTGATTAGAATTACAAATTTCACTTTATTTTACAAATTTATTTTTAACCACATCTTTTTATAAATTAACAATATTTTGATGATTTCGTTTCGTCACATAAAACTATTAGTCATAACAAAATTATTCTAAACATTCTATATACCACATGGCAAACAAAATAAAATATTATTATGGAAACAGCTTAATAAATAGAATTTACTATTGGCCTCATTATTTATATTATTTTTAAATTTTTTTTTCTACAGGTCATGCCACATGATGAATTTATTGAAAGAATAAGAAAATCGTTATATTTTGGTGGTGGCACATTATGTGATGATATGGAAATAAGTAGTCCCTTGGCTGAATATGCATCAGAATTATTTTCGGAACCACATAAAAATCATTCATTAAATCGATTAAATAAAGTTGCTGCTGGTAATTGTCATGCTAGTCCATGTTCATTAATTATGGCATTAATTTATTTGGATCGTTTAAATGCCTCAGATTCGAGTTATGTTAGACGTATTACACCAACTGAATTATTTCTTGTATCAATGGTAAGAATTTGTTTACACTTTTTTTTAAATTTTAAGAATTTGTTTACACTTTGGTCTAATTTTAATTAATTATTTGGCAATGTTTAAAGATTTTTATTTGGCAATGTTTAAAGAAATAATTTTTATTTTGTTTATCTATTTATTGTCTAAACAAATTCAATAAATCAATAATAAAAATATCTATTTTATTGTGCAATATAAGTATTTAACGGATTCACAAATATCGAATAATGTTTATGCAGAATTTTATTGTTTTTACATTTTTTTTTAATTTCGTAGCCACAATGTAAAATATGTCTTCATTATATTTTCATAAAAGTTAAATTTTATAATTAAGATTTTTTTCTATGAGAAAATGAAAGACAATACTCCGTCATTGTTATGTAATACTTTCTTTTACTTAGAAAATTATTTCTTTAGTTTAAAAAACTTTAGTAGTATCATTAGAAATGATTTATTTTTATATTTTTATTCAATTTTCTCAGATGGTCTCTACGAAATTTTATACAGGACATGATGAAGATTTTTATTTAAGTGATTGGGCAACTGAGGCCGATATGACTGAAGAACGACTGAAAAAATTAGAATTGGAATTTTTATGTGCTATTGTAAGTAAATAATATTTACTTTAATAAAATTTAATTAAATAATGTGTTTTATTTATAGGATTGGAATATTTACATATCTAATGAGCATTTTTTTAAGAAATTAGAAATTATTGAAAAAATTTTAGCACATCGTGAAGGTATTAAACGTGGTTGGTTAACATATACAGAATTACTAAATTTGTTACCATCATTTACAATTGCAAAATTTTTATTAAATAATATTCTAATAATGGCTGTTAGTTATGCTGCTAGTGTTATAACAATAGCTGGAGCATTTTTTTTAGTTAGTAATATACCAGGCAATGGTATATTAAAAGAAAATCGTGAAAAATTATTAATACAAGATAATACAACTACAAATAATTTAATAAATATAAATGATGATAATACTAATTCATTAATAATAAATAATAATAGCACATGTTCATCTATAAATATTGAAGAAGAATTAAAAAAATTAGAAAATGAATATAATGAAGAGAATCGTATATTATTATTATCAAATAAAAATAATGAAAATTCTGGCCCTTTAATAAATTTTAATCAAAATATTATATTGCCAATTAATTGGCCTTTTGACATTCATTCCAATGGAAATAAATTTTATAGAGCTAATAATGATAATAATAAGGATGATGAAAATTATTATTATAATAATAATTTTCAGAATGTACAAAATTATACAAAAATGATATTTTGGAATATATTTAATGATGTTGCACAAAATTCCTTTGGTCGATTACCATTTATTTGGTTTAAATTTATGTAGCACGAAATGAATAATAAAATTATTCATATATTTTTTTTTCTTTTATAAATAATTATTATATTTTAAATATTTTAAATCTATCACAAATATTATTTTTTTAAACACAATTTTTTTTTTCTGAATAAATAATAATGTTTTTCATTTATTTAATATATTATAAAAATTTTAATTTCGAAAGCTTTTATGAGCCAAATTTAATGTTAAATATATAAATTTTTTGGTAAGAAACTGAAATGTAATTAGACTAGATAAAAATTAATATTTTGTAATGAACTTTAAATATACAAAATTAAAATATAACTTATTTCATATTGGTATATAAAAAATCAAATTTATTAAATATGAAAGGTTTTTTTTTGGACATTTTTGAGCATTGTTGGGTGTTTTTTTTATTATTAGCAAGAACTCAAATGAAACAGTTACAGTTATTAGCAAGAACTCAAATGAAACTCATCAAATGAAACATATAATCGTGGATGAATTTACACAACGAGGAATTATTCTTATTTGGTTTAAAAAATTACTAATTTACCTGAAAATTAAAAAAAAAATTTGCTGTACATACCAAAATATCCGAATTGTTGCTTCTATAGGTAATTTTATTAACATCAATAAGAAATATTTATAATATTTTGTATGAGAAAAATTAAATATATTTATTTTATTATTGGATTTTACTTACATTATCAATTAAAATTAGCTAGTATATTGCTTTCTGTTTATATATGGTATTTTTTTTTATTTATTATATTTATAGAAATTTTTTTAATTTTGATATTCTGTTTATAATAAAATTTGTGAAAATTATAAATTTAATATATTTTGGTGTTATAACAATTATCTTGTTTTACAGAAATTAACTACATTTTTATGTAGTTAATTTTTCTTTAATAGTTTTAGATTTTCTGTTACTTTGCACAATTTTAATTAAAGCCTTAGAAAATTTTACTAATAAAAAGTTATTTTTAATATTTATTTTAATTGCAATTTTTTTTCAATATCTCAGAGATTATAATATTAATTTAGAAATTTTTTTGTTTATTCAATTTTAAATTTTACATATTATATACTTTTTTTTTGTCATAAGAATTTTGTATTTGTTTCTTTTTAATATATTATAAATTATAATATAACATTGTTACTACAAAAGTGAGTAGGTATATTATTTTTTTTACAATATTTAGGATTATTTCAAAATGGATGAATTTTAATTAAGCTCTTAAAGATTTACCTAATAATTCTTAATATTTATATTAATTTTGGCGAGTATACGATGTGAAATTGTAAGTAGGTACATATAATATAATAATTAATAATTATTAACTTATAATAAATTTTACGTAAGTATGGATGCATTGTTTTATATATATTTTTTTCTAGTTTCAACGAGTAAAGTTAACAACTTATTATTGGTCCTACATGACCATAAGAAATATATGCTGCAATTACATGCATTTTTGTTATTAACTATATTTTTACTAAAAAAAATCTATAAAGTTTAATAAAATTTTATAAATTAATTAAAACAATTAAGTAATGAATTACATAACAATGAAATATTCAGCAAATATAATTAAATTCGAAGAAAATAAGCTAATTTTTCTTGTTTACCTCTAGTTAGTTTTTTTTAAATATAATTAAGATAAGACAATTTTCGAGTTTCTATTAATTTTTTTTTACTACATTTTTTTATTTGTTATTAGAATTTTAGTACCATTTACAATTTTAATATATTTATACTTATGTGAATAGTTAAAATCTGAGGACTTTAATAAATTTTCATAATTATTTTTTAAGTTTAAAACAAAATATTTCCTAATATTAAAGTTTTTTTTATTAATGTAACTAGAAATGTAGATCATTTTTTTTTTAGAATTAATAATTATAGATTGTCCCGTTCATAGAATTCAATTTCTTTATTATTTATTTCATAAATATTAAATAAAGAATAAAACGATTTAAAAAAAATGTAATAGCTCAGGTACTACTATAATTATATAGAAGTGAAGAAATTGTGTTGGAAGACTTGGTTAGAAAATAAATTATAGTTTATAAATAATATTTTCCAGCTTGTGTAACTATTTATCTACTATATAGAATAAAAATTTAATTACAATTAATTTATTTAGCTTCTTTTTTTTCTAATAGAAAATTGTGTGAATTTATAAAAAATGGTTTTTATTTTTATTTAAGAATCTTTAAATAATAATATTGCTCAAAAATTATTTCGACTAGATAATGAAAAACTATTACATTAATTATTCAAAATTATATTCTATATATTTTTTTGTCTAAAATTTATTACTCTTACTATATAGTTTGGTAACTAGAAAATAATTTTATTTTCACAACTATAAATTCTAATCAAATATATATATTGTAATCTTAAGTATATATTTTATTTGATAATCGAAATTTAAATTTTTTTTATCTATACAAAAGCAAAACATAGATACGGTACAAATTTTATTGATTACCTAAATTAAATTTGAATCTCAATTAATTTTGTGTACTTTATAATAAAATGACATTGAGAGTAAGACAATGAAATTCAATTGGCGCGTTCAGCAGAGTCTAGCACATCTAGCGCGGCAAAGAGTCGCAGTAGATAGAGCACCAAAAATTAAATAGCCATTCAGTAGAATTTTTCACTAAATATACACCCACTTTATTCAATATTCCTGTAAAAAAAATGCTGTTCTATCTAGCATAATTTATTTCTGCTCAAAAAAATAACCGTTCAGTAGAAAAATTACTCGAGCGCTAGAAGCACTAGACTAGACTCTGCTGAACGCGGCAATTGATTAAAAAAAATCTTTTTTTTAGTAACGTAGAGTTTCATTTTGAATTGTTATCAAAAAGTTTAGTGAACCAAGAAATTTATTACTTTTATAAATAAATTAAATACATTGTAGTTTCATTACAAAAACAATGTTAAATTTACTATGCAAGTATAAATTTGTTATTATATAATATTAAATAATTATTTGAAAAGAAAAAATAAAAGAAAATCCTATTATTTAAAAATAATAATTTTTTATTATTAAAATAAAATTTGAAATATCATATCACTAATTTTTAATTATATATATTTATTTTGAACACAAAATACCATAAAAAAATCGATTAAAAATTATTTTTTTATTTTTGTTATAAAAATTATATTCGATTATTGTGTTATTTTTAAATTAACTATTTTAAATTTATATAAAATAAACAAAAATTGTGTTTCTTTGCAACTTATTTTTTTTTTAATATGCAATTAAAATTAAATCAATAAACGAATTCTGTTAATTTTTTAATTATAAATTATAATATAAATAAATATTAAACAAAAAACTCTTTTTTTTTTTCTTGTTTACAAAACATAAAAAAAAAATTATATAATAAAAAATTATTATTTACACAAAATATATTAAGCTAAAAAATTATATTTCTTTTTAATAATTTTTAATTTATTTGTACATAATAGAAATATACATGTACTTATATATAAACATATATATATATTTTTTATATAAGTATTTTAATTTTCAAATATTTATTAAGGGAGAAAAAATGGAAGGATAATTAAGTTAATATTTATTTTTATACCTGTATAATATCGCATAAAAATCCATCTATAAAAAGTGTATTTTTGATTTTTTGTGTTAAAATTAAATCTAAAAAAAAATTAATTTTTTTGTTAACATATTTTTTTTTATATACCCTTATTTTTATCTTTGTACATATTATGGTATATAATGTATTAATACATATATATATATACAATGATTAATTTTGAAATCGGTCCCGAAATAAAGTAAGGATATATTTTTAAAAATAAATTAATATCTTATATAATTTACTATAAATATATTAATTTAAATAAATCGTTTCCTTTTTTATATATATTATTTTTAATCTGATGCAATGTTTGCTGTTGTATCAGATGCTGGTTTAATATCATTATCTCCTCCGGTTGATTTCTTTTTCGTATCAATAAATAATAAAGGAAACATACCAATTAAACAACCTAAAGTTATTCCAAATATGCGACCCTAAATTTAAAAATAAAAATTTAAATTTAAATATGTGTAATAATAATTTATAAATCTTATATATGTATATTGTATATTACCATATTTCCAGCTCTTCGACTAGTTTTCATATCCATTTGAATTGGTGTTAAATTTGGTGCTCTTAAACCTAACATTTCTGATAAACGTTCAACATAATAAGCTGAACCAATACCAATAACATCACTAATTGTATTACCTAAACCAGCTGCAGCCATTGTCGATATACACATAAATAAACCAAAAGCATGTTCAATATAATCGCCCTACAAAAATTTAAAATAAAACATTACTTAATATTACTTAAAGAGTTCATAAATTAAAAGAAACTTACAGCAATTATCATTGTAAAATTATCAAGAAATCCAAAACCAATAAATGGTACTGCATTTACCATAAAAACTAAATAAAAAAAATTTAAATTTAAAAATATGATATTTTTTTTGATATTATTTTTGCAACTTACTTTTCCATAATTCAGGAGTACTTGGTGCTTTGGCTTTTTCCACTAAAAATATAAGTTAATAAAAATTAATTATGGATTCATGCTATAATTTTTAATTAAAAAAAAAAACTAAAATAAAATAAAAATCATATTGACGAGAAGAAACTATATTATTAATATATAAGTATAAAAAAATATTTCATGCAAATTTCATTTGGAATGCAAATATTTACTTCTTTTTCGAAATAAAATATACTTATATTTATAATTTTAGTTTAGATTTCAAGATTTTGTGTGTTAAAGAAAATTCGTATAATTTTGTTAATATTAATTAAATTAAAAATTTGTTTATAAATATTGAATTATTATTTATTTATTTATTTTTCGTACCAGATTTTTTACGTAGCCAATCATCAGGTACCTTACAATATGATCCAGATGGATCTACTTCACCTAGTGCTGGCATTTTTGCCGGTCGTCCAAAACGGCTTCTCCATCGATTTGCAGCCAATTGTCCTTTAAATTTTTTTTTATATATATATATTTTTATATAAAATATATACATATACATATAAAGTTTTTACATTATATGTGTGTAATTGTGTTGTTGAAAATAAATAAAAAAAAAACACAAAAATATAAAAAATTATAAATAAAATAATTAAAATTAAAATTGTTTTTTTTTTAACTCAAAATGAAAATATGTAATTTTGTGTTATTATGTGGAAAATTGAAAATTACGAGATAGTTAAAGGATGAAATTAATTAAAGATGTTATAATATATAGTGAGAGATAAAATATATATATAGTTAATTCGTGCTAAACACCATAAAGATATGAAATAAATAAGTTTGAAATATAAAAATAAATTATTAGAAATCTATTTCGAGGAGTGCTGAAAATATGAACGTGCTTAAATAACAAAATCGATCTTTGTGGTGATCTTTTTCAAAAACTATGTGATATAAGCTGATAAGTTAATTATTTCTACTTTTACGAGAAAAACATGTTGAAAAATCTAATCAATTCATATAAGAATATAGAACGTAATATAATTTTGAATTTGAATTTTGAACTTAAAATACTCAATTTTCTGTATCATTACTTTCTAATTTTTTCTAATTGTCTAACTCAAATCTAACGCAACCTTTCACTTTCTAAGAATTTCATATAAACATAATAATACTCAATGTATTAATTGTAAATGATCCATTAAATCAAACTCAGAAGAAATCAAACTCAGCTTATTGTTAGCAGACAATTAATTATGTTACAATCTTACAATATCATATCAGTTTCATTAATCATTTTAAGGGGTTACAATTACAACATTTTATGTGTAAATGAATGAAATTTTAGATTTGATTTATTTACTGCATAAGTATACTTAATAATATGATGAAATAGATTGTTATTTCCATTTCGATGTTTTTAAAATAATTAATTGCTTCATTTTCATTTAATGTATATACTAATTTCCATTAAATGTAAATATAATATACTTTGTACTTAATTAAATCATTATTTAATAGACCCGATATACTGACGTAATTTATAAAAATCTTCGAGTTTATTCATTAATCAAATCTCTTTTTCAGATAAAATGTTTATATCTCTGGAAATATACATATATAGACTTGGGATCTGGGGAATGAATTATATAAATAATCAACTTTAAATCTTCTTAAAGTTATCATTGAAAAGTGAAATTAATGGATATACCATAAATGAATTTTGGTTTTGTTTAAATAAATAACTATATTAAATTGATAAAAGAAATTTTGTAAATTTATATTTAATTTTCTATTATGCTTAAATTTTATATTCAATTTAAATTTTGGTTTTTATTCTATTTTTAACAATATATTATATATATAACTTATATTTTAAATTTTTTTTTTATAAAGTTGTGATTAGAATAAAAAAATTATTTGAAACATTTCTATCAATATAACAATAAATTTAATTTCAGAAAATGTATTATTGGCTTAGGTATATTACTTCCGTTTGTTCAAATTTCGAACAGAATTGTGGATTCGATTGATCATTTACATTTTTTAGTCAATTAGAAAAATTATAAGAAGGGAAATATTACTATTAAAAAACTATTATTTTTCTATTATACAATACTTCTTTAAAAATTAGTAGTACCTAATACTACGATAGTATAATATCAATTTTTTTTGTGGAATCACGTAAGAAATATTATCTTCAAATTATCCTTTTCGTTATGCTTGGTTTTCTTAACTGGTAAAGTGAATATTTTTATTTATATACAATTTTTTATAAAAGGAAAAGAAGAATTCTTTTTTATAATAGAATTAGCTTATATATAATAGATTTAGATCTACTTATCAAATGAATATTGTTTCTTTTATTTTTCTCTTATTTCGTATTCTTTGTACATTTCATCTTAATTTTATATATATTTGAAATAGATTTTATTTTACCTTCCGAAAGATTTATATATACTTAGTACTATAAAAATTCGAATTATAAAGAAAACATTTTGTGTTGAAAATATTTTATTTGTATAAATTGATTTCCCACGTGCAAAATTCTTATTAGGATATTTAAGATGGAATAAAATTGTAACAAAAGATACTTAAATATTAAATTTTTTGTATAAATTAGTCTAAGTTGTTTGTATAAACTTATATAAATTTGATTATATATTACTTCGAAATTTATTTAAGAAACAAAGGATTAATTGAGATTTGAAGAACAAAAAGGATTAATTGGATTTCAGGAACAAAGGGAAGCAGCTTAAGCAGATTAATGTAGCCAAATTAACTTCATTGTCAAAATCGATTTAAGGTAAAATAATAAATGGATATATATAATTATAATTTACAATATAGTAAAAATTCTCTCTCTTGTAGTTGAAAACTCTGATGTGGATGGAATGTTAAGTCTACTCTTAGAGATTTCACCTAACATATACTGTTGAAATTACGGACTAAACTATTTTTATTAGTAAATACAATACCATTAATTACAATAACTAAACTATAATTTTCCATTTCTTTTTTAGAATTCAATTGATAATTTCTAAAAAATATTATACTTAAGTATATTTATATATATCATTTTATTTAAATAAAACTCAACTTTTTAATTATAACTTGGATGACATTTCGAAATTTACACAAATTCTTCTTAAGAAAGTTAATTATATATATATATATATTAATGTATAAAATGATTTTAACAACATAAAGATTCAAATTAAATTATATATACATATATATCTAAAACAAAAATCGATTAATCAGTATAATATTTGTATATACAAGTAGAATATGTTCAAAACAAAACTAATTCCTCACACTATAAGTATATATATATATAAGGATATTTGAAATTATATATTTTGCAGAACAAAAAGGTATATTTATTATTCAGAAAAATTGTATTACTTACTTGAAAATATTTTTATACATTTTATTTATATAATAGAGAGAGAAATAGAATTTTGTAACAAAATAAGAAAATTGTAAATCGATTTTCTTATTTTTCACAAAAGAATAAAATATTCTAAACATTTTTCCCAACTAACAGTTACCATTAATAACAGATGAGAAACAAACAAAAAAAAAGGGCAAATATATATAAATATTATATAACTTTACATAACATATATATAAAATTATATTTTTTATGATTTTTCTTTTGTCATTTTTTTCCACCTGACATAGAAAAACCTTTTGTGTTAAATGATTTTTGGTAAACTAAACGTAAAAAAATTGAATTTTTATCTTTAATTTTTTTTTTTTTTTAGAATTTTTTCAAATAATTAATTTGTTGTATAAGTATCTATATATGCATTTGAAATAAACAAATTAATTATAATATACTATTTAAAAATTTGTTGAACAAAAAATTATTAGTAAAAGCTATATAAATATTAAATTTCTAAGCCATCAAGGATAATAATGAAATTTGTGTTAGGTAATATCTACTGTGGTATATCTAAAATTTAATTATTTAAAGAACAGAAAAAAAAATAGAATTAATTAATTTACATTATCCACATAAAAATAAAATGTGTATATATGTATATACCCAATATTTATAAGAAGATGAAAAAAAAATACAATTGTGTGTTATAAAATCCCTGCGAAGGATCCAATATAAACTTTTATCCCCCAAACACATTTAAAATATATACCAACTGTTGCTACAAAATTTTACCCAGAAAAATAAAAAGTTTTTTTTTTTTTTTGTGTTTTGCGAAAATGGAAAAAGTCAATTTAATGTTGTTTCAAATAATTCAAGGGGTTTGTGTGAATTTTTCTAATTATAAATAAATTAAAAGAGAGAAATTTAAATTGTATTTTTAAAATTATATATTATTTTAAAATGTGGTTTTTTTTGATTAAAAATATAAATTGTAGAGAAAATTATTAAATATTCGTTTAATCTTTTAAAAGAAATTTATACAATTTCCAAGCTCCACGTGGAGTAAAAAAGGTATGGAAAAGGATGAGGGAATAAATTTTATCTTTAATCACCAAAATATGCACTTATTAACATAATTTATTGGTTTAAATTTTCACCTATAAATAAGTTGTTAAAAAAAAAGTAAAAAAATTCTGCGCAAAGTTGTTAAAATTATTTTATAATTATTTACCATGTTAATTAAATGTGCACTTAAAAATAGTAGATATAATTGGTTTATACTTACGTACAATTTTAAAAAAGGACATTAAAATTAGTGATTCAGGTAGTAACTTAAAAATTGATTTTGGAAAGTTAAATAAATCATAAATTCTATAAATTTTTGATTCAGAAATAATATAATTAATGACTTGATGTATAGACAGACCATAAGAGTTAATTACGAACAAACAGAAATAGAATTAAATTTGTACGAAAAAATAATTAACTCGTCTATGTATATTTTATATATTATGTTCTCTGTAGTGGAATCACTTAAACTGTTTTGTGACTATAAAATAAACTGATTTGTGACTATCAACTATATCACATATTATAATATGGCAAAGAAATTTCTATGCAAAATTGTAGGATGTGATAGTTGATAGTCACAAATAACTTTATCTATATACAATCTAGAAAGGAAGATTTTCTTTTCTATTCGCTAAACTCAAATTAATGTGGATTTAATAATACTCCAATATTTGGTATTAAATTTCTCTGGTTTAACTAAACACATTCGAATTCTATTTTGTATGTTTTATATACTACTAATCGTACAAAATGCTAACCTATCTTTAAAAAAACATATCTCATTCCACATCCATACTATATAAAAGTGTAAATCATTAAATGATAAGGACAAAACTGAATAGAATTTACTTTTTTTTTCATTCTGTGATTTTGAAATAATATAAATACTTATTTCTGTATATTTTTATAAGACAACCTCAATCAATCAACTTGTGTTAACCAAATGACTAATAACTTATTCATTTTCTTGTATAAAATATGTTTTAACCTAAGAAAAAAAAAAATTATGGTATCCTATACATTATTAAATCTTCGAGAAAATATATATGTACTATTTATTTTTTAATGTGCCAAATCACTTTTCCTTTAACGCGCATTTATCATTATTTATATCAAGTAAAGTCAAGAAAAAAATGATAATAAATATGTTTATACATAAAAAAAAGGAAAATCTTTTAATATGTTATAACATTAAGAAATAAAATTTTCATATTTATTATCAACAAAAAAAAATGTATATATATACATATACATAGATTTATGATGAACAAAAAATATTATTATTATTAATTATTACAAATATTTATTTTGGGCCATGTGGAATTTCTTCTTAAAACATTTTTGTTATATATTATTTACCATTTTTTTTATTACTATATTTTATTATCAAACAATTCCGGGGCGATTATATATTTGCTTTTTACATAAAAACCGAAAAAACATTTTAACGAAAAAAAAAATCAATATAATTTCTTTTTCACAGTCATGACGAAACAGAAAAGCCAAGAGGATAAAATATGATAAAAGAACATAAAAATGGTATACTACTTGAGGGATTTTATAATACAAAAGGAAATTTTTTTATAGGCTGTAGGTATATGTTTTTTGTTTTGTTTCCTTGTTGTTAATATAAAAAAAGTAAGCCATCAGGTAGATTGTAGATAAGATAAAGTACACATAACTATATATATATATAAATGTAATTGAATACTTCTTATATATACTTAAGTATAAAGAAATTTTCTTTTGAGTGAAAAGAAATCACCATATTATAAGCATAAATGGAAATTTAGACACAATTTTGGTAATATATTTAAGTAATATATTTTTTGTTTTGTTTTAAAGTTAAATAACGAAAAGAGAAAAAATTGTAATTGTGAGTTAGCAGATGGTTTTTAACAGGTGAATAAATGTTTTAAAAGGTAATTTTCTAATGTAATCACGTAAAAATGTTAAAAATATTTTAACATTTTTGGTAAAATGTTATATAAGTACTTATATATCTAAATATAAGAAGGAGGCGAGCATTATTATACTTAGTTCAAATATAAAATATAATTTAATATATAATAATTACTTTTTGTATTGCGGTTGCGAAATTTAAGTATATTAAGTATAAGTAAGTATAATATATTTTATTATTCTTCTTTTTGGAATTTTAACAGAAATAAGTAGGAATGTTAAATTTGTTTAATGATAATTTTCTTTACCATTACTTATATTTTATAATTAGGAATTTAATAAAATAATTTTTTTTTGATAAAATTATATTCAAATTTTTCAAATCAGTTACGAACCGCAAAAGAGATTTAATAATAAATAAAAGTATATAAGTATATATGGGTGAATTTTTTGAAAAGTGCTCCTTTCCATGGAACTTTGTTTAAAGTAAAGAAATACGGAAAAAAATACATTTTCTGCTATTGCTACGGTAGCGTTAAGTACTATTTTATATGGCACAAGCACAACCATTATTGATCTCACTTTTATTTCTCTTATTTCGTAAAAAAATCGAAAACTGCATCAAAACTCAGTCCCATGACGTGTCTCCCGTCGTAAAAACCATCAGAAAGTATAACTATATAGTTATGAAATATTTACAAAATAAAATTTTCTTTTTTTTTTATTTAAAACTTTACAGATATTCTGTATGTTTACTACACCAACAATTTTTTTTAAATTTGTAAATTATTTCATTATTTTTATATATTTTAATATGTGTCCAAAGTATTTTTTGTCAGTTCCGTGGGAATTTTGAAATAGAGAAAAAATATATAAATAAGAAATCGTAGTATACTTTTGTCGTCATAGTAACAAATGATCATAATACTAATATTCTGCAATGCAATTAGAAAAACAAAATTCGTGTTAGTTCTTATATGCAAATTTTAAGTAATAAAGTTAATTTCTGCTAATGTTTCAAAAAAAGTTTCAGTTCCGTGATGAGTATAATTTATTGTGATATGAAATATGTGTATGAATCTCGATATATTTAATAAAATTTTGAAATTATTAATTATTTCGTGTTATATGGTAAAAAAACATTGAAAATCCTCAGTTCCGTGACTTCAGTCCCGTCCCGTGGATTAATTTTGGTCATGGGACTGATTTCAAAGTCATGGAACTGAGGATTTTGCTTTTATATTTAAATTATCAGTCATTTAAATTTTTACCAATAACAATTTAATCAGTCATTTAAATTTGTACCAATAACAATCCATTTGTACCAATAACAATTTAAATTATCAGTCATTTAAATTTAAATTTTATATCAGTCCCGTGGAAAACAGTATATCAACAGTTACATCAGTCCCGTGGAAAATAAAAATGCTTAAAAATGTTTAAAATTTAATGAACAAAGTGTATTCAAGATTCTTTTCAATACATCTTTGAAATAAAGTAAAAATATTTCAATTTTATAGGCATTTCAAGTAATTCCATTTTCAAACTAAAAAAGGAGCACTTTTCAAATATTCACCCATATATACTTATAATACTCATATGAATATGTATAAAAAAATTGCGTTAATTAATATATTGAAAATATCATTTATTAATCAGATTTTATTTAAGAATCAAATTTTGTGGAGAACTGAAAATATTATCTAATCAAAATTTACACTTAAAATGATTTTATTATCAGGATTTTGTATTATATTTTTATTATGTAGGTATATTTTACCAACAAAATATATTAACCTAATTGTAAAAATTTGGTTGTAAAAATCTAATTGTATTCGACCAAGTTTACATAAGTAAGTAAATACGGGACACATTTTAAGACTTTTATTAAATTTTGTTAAAATTAAATTATTACTTATACTTACATATATATAATTCAATTTTATTTATATACTTACTTATACTAAGGTTTTAATATACGAAACTATACTATGTCTTATCATAAATTTAATTTAAATATAAGTACTTAATGTAACCTGAAGCCCAAATACAATTACCTATTAAGTATTCGACATATACTTAAATCATAAATAATAATTAATATATTCAAATTAAGACAAGTATACCTACTAATAACTTTTTACTTTTAATTTTACCCACAATTATTCAAAAAATATAATTCTCAACGCGCTTTTGACATTAAAATATAACAATTTTGCCCAAAAAATATCCTTTTTTATAACATTTTTTTTTACTTGGAAAAATAATTTTCCGTGGGTCTTACATATACTTATATTATTATATATAAAAATATAAATTTTAATACAAAATTAATTAAAAAAGTTTTATTATAAGTATACTTATATTTAATTTTGTTGAGGTCTTGTAAACAAAAAAAAAAGATATATGTATAAGTAAAAGAAAGTGGAATATGTTAATTAGATAAAAATGTTAATTTAATTTTACAAGCTTGAAGTTACTTTATAATTTTCCCTTTTCTAAACAATAATGTTAAAAGAATATTAAAAAAAAATTATAATTTTTGGTTAAAATATTTGTTGTTATTTTCTTAGTGAAAAAATTATAATTAATATCATCACTTAATTTGCTATTTTATTTTCTCTTATATATTTATATTCATTATCAAGTAAATTGGTATTTTATAATTCTGTAATATTTTTATCTAGAAACATGGAAAATTAGAATATTTATAAAACTTAATATATTTTTTTTATAATTTTAAGTTATTTCCTGACAAAGATTATTAATTATGATATTTACCATCTTATTTAAATAAAAAATACTGATAAAAATATTAATTATATATTTAATCGAAAGATAATAGTCTTAAACTAAGTATACTTATATCATATCAAAACAGCATAATGATTAAGTATATGTATAAAATATAATTGCAGGTCATTTGTACGTGCCTAATAACTAAAATATAGGTCAGGTTGAACAATTTATACGATTAAGTATATAATATATGTATATTACAATATTGTATACATATACTATATATGTATATCATTAGTTTGGTTTGGTTTATACTACTTACTTAACCAACCTAATTAAATAAAGTGTCAATTGATTTTTAATAGTCCTAAGTATATAAAATAATATACATATCACAATTCTCGGTTAGAATCATTTTAATTTTCTCTTATGTTACGAAAAGTAAATTATAGGCAAGTTCACAATATTTATGGTTAGTAAAATAAGTTCATATATATTCGGTATAAAAGTATTTAAATGTGCAAAAATATCAAATAGAAGAGAAATTAAAGCATTTTCTACGTAATAAAATTAATTACAAAAAAAAAAAACATATAAAAATAATTAATTATATAGGTACTTATAAGCAATTAAATAAACAAGCTATTAATATAGGTACATACATATACGATATATACATTATATATATATACTTTGTATGTACATCTATATACTGGGTTATTAATATTTATATCTTACTTATAGAAATTTGAAAGGATATCCTAAATTTATAAATTAATAATTAATTACAAAAATGTGTTCATTTATATTTAGGAAATGTGCACGATATATAAGTAACTATATATACATAAATTTTTCTATCTTATGATGATGACATAATTTTCTTGATGATGATTTAAATCAAAAAATAAAGTACAATAAATATTTACCTTCAAATCCTTGTTTTACACGAAATGCATCGTATTTTTCAAGTGCATTTTTCATTGATAATCTTTCAGAATCTTTAAGTGATAATATTAATTCATATGCACGGTCATCTGTTAATGGTTGTGGACAATGTGGATCAAGACTTGATGAAAATTTTGATAATAATATTGTGGAGGGAATATGATAATATCGTTGTTTTTGTTGTTGTTGATAATTTTGGATTGGTGGTATATATAATTTAGTATATGATTTTTTCGTAAATTTATGTACAGTTCGAAGTAAATTTCTTATTATTATATTATTTTGATTAATTTGTGACAACATTTTTTTTTTATTTAACACTATAAATTTTTGTTTTTATGTAAATAAATTTCATAAAATTAAAACCGCACTCAACAAAAAGTTAATAATGAATCACTCACTGTACACGAAGAATTTTTTTTATTTATTAAATATTATAATATGAATATCGAATTTAGAATAAAGTGAAATCACATTTTTTATTAGTATATACCGAAAATATAATTTTATAATTTCATTTCCAAAAATAAAAAAAATATAAACCAACCCTTATGCGTGTAAAAATCAACCCTCAACAAGATATAAATTTAAACTGAAAGAAAATTAAAAAATTAAAAAAAAAAAACAACACAAAAAACTGAACAACTCGTCTAATGTCACTTTGACATTTTCTTTATTTGACAATGCCCAGCGAAAAAATATTTGACGTGAAACATTAAACGAATTTTTGACTTGCATATTTGACGTTAAATGAACTTCGATTATTAATTATAATTCCGTTAAAATTATTTAACGGAATGAATTAATTAAAATTAAATTAATTAATTAATTATCTGTTAATTAATTAATTCATTAACGGAAACGATTTTTTCATATATAACTTGTCATTTTGAGTAGTCATTCCGTTTTAGCGTAATGTGAATTTGTAATTGTAAAAATGGTAGGTAATTTTTTTTATTTATTATTATAAATCAATATACATATATAATATAATAATTTATTTTAGTAAATCAATTATTATTATTATTATAATAGAATTTTGTGTAATTTTGTATTTAAAATAAATTTTTAGGAATACATTAATTCCAATTAAAATGCTATTAGTACGTCAAGGGTCGACGTAAATTAATCGTCACGTTCTTTCGACGTAAAATATGCACGTTTAAAAAACGTCAACTATTAAACGTTCTTTCAACGTAAAATAAGCACTTTGAAAAAATTTGAACAAATTGTGCAGAAATTTGCGGACATCATCGAAAATTTTATATGGGCTTGACATGAAACTTAAAAGTCAAAATATGCCCGTCAAATTTTTCGCTGGGTAGTAATTTTTGACATTTCTTTTGTAGTAGCTGTGGCTGTGGCGTACGAAAAGATTTTTTCCAGTAAATATAAAGAATTTTATTGAAATATTTCATCGTAATAATTGAAAATTATTTATATTTTCTATGAAATATTTCAAAATAATAATATAGTATACTCAGTAACATTTTATTATTAAGTATTTTAGTTAAAATTTTGTAGTTGTAGAAAAATATCTAATTCAGCAAAAAATTTATTTTATAATTATGTTATTATGTTATCGCTTTTATATTAGAGGAAGTAGTATATTCATAATAATTTTTTTATATTTATAATACTTTACATATATGTATAGGAAATAATGATACACTATACACAGGGCCACAGGCTATATGGAGACAACCGTGCAGGTCAGTTCAAGTCAAGATGCAATATTTTGTGATTTTCCTGCGTTCTATAAGTACCAGATATTATTTTATTTCTTAAATGATGGGATATTGTAAATTTTCTAATTCCATGCATTAAATAATCCATAAATATTTTGGTTCCAATGATATTTTCCTTTATCTTAAAAAATATAGTCAAAATAAAAATAAAAGTTTTTTCATAATTTTTTAAATCATTTACTTTGTTCAATACACTTATTCAAAATGGCACTTTGTTACACTTTATATTTATATTTATTAATAATAGAAAAAATATGTTATGCCAAGCCTATCTCAATTGCAACAATTTTTTTTTTCCTTAAATTATAATTTCTTATTAATTACTTATAAAGTATCAGTTTCAATCATTTCAAATATTACAAATTAATATTATTATGTACAATCACTAGCACGTTGACCAGGTGTACCTCTTAGTTCTTGATTTAATGTTCTAAGTAATGGATGTTTACCACATCCACAACGACCACGGAAATCATCTAAATCAAGTGCCCAAATCATACCACCACCCAAACCCATTCGTTTAATATATTGTGATTTCCTTCGTATTTCAGAAACATCATCATAAGATACCCATTGACTACCTTGATAAGCATATGGTCCAATACGGCCTTCCGCATCCCGTACAACTGTCCAATCACCTTGATTTATTTTCTCACAAATTTCATAATAGGCTAAAAATCCAGCTGCTCTTGTAAAGCGTCCCGCTTGTCCTGGTCCAGTACTTCTTTGGTTTAAACCACGTTTTGATATATCACTTAATGAGAATGTTTGTCCATATAATGGCATACCCATAACTAATTTTTGCGGTGGTGTACCCTTTTCAATCCAATAATTTATTGAAAAATTGCCATTAAAATAATCATAATTATCTCCAGGCACATAATATAATGGAGCTACATGGCCAGTTTGTTTATCCCAATGACCATGGAAATCATATGTCATTACAGCAATCCAATCAAAATATCTAGCTAAAACTGGTACATCATACCCAGCATCAATTACCATTTTACTTGGTGATACAGCTGCAGATAACAATAAATTTCTAGGTTTAAATTCTATAGACAATTCTCTTACAAGATCAGCAAATCCTGCTTTTTCATCTGGTTGTCCTTTTTGGCAATCAACTTGCCAGCATACTGGATATTCCCAATCTAAATCTAACCCTTCGAAATTATATTTTTCTATAAATTCAACAACATGTTTAATAAATCTAGCTCTAGCTTGCGGATTTCTAACTAATCGACTATATTTGTCACCGAGAGAATCATTCCATCCACCAATTGCCAAAGTTACTCTTATACCTTTATTTCGTAGTTCTGTAACTCTTTCGTAAAATCTATTATCAATATCTGCCCAGGAATCATGAGTTTTAATTGTAAGTGTTTCACCATTCAAAACAGCAAATCCATAAACAACATGTGTGCAAAGATTCTCATCAATATCATCGGGTGTATATTTGCCTTCGCTAGGACGATACCATGCCCAATTTGTAAAGTAGCAAACTACTTTAAACTTTTCATCGCCATGAACAACTGGTGGTTTGGGTTGTACAGGTTTTGGTCTCTCAGTTGGTTTTTTAGTAGGGCTCTCAATTGGTTTTTTAGTTGGTTTTTCCATTGGTTGATCAATCGGTTTGTGTGTTGGATTTGTCATTATTTCATCTTTACAGTTTGTATTTTGTGGCCAATCACAGTGACCATCATTCCAATATAGACCAGCTGGACAACTAGAAGTTTAATATGTTAGTATATATAATTAGAAATTGAAAAAAATAATTGATAAACCTTTGAATTATAAATGTTCCGAATTGACATAAATAAAATTTATTACAATCACTTTGATGCGGTGCAAAATTTCTACCTCTACAATCTAAATCCATATTTTCTATAGCATTTTCGTCAGTAGGTTCAGAAGGCTTTTCATCTGGTCGAGGATATTTTGTGGTGGTAGTTGAAACTGTCGGCCACCAAGTTGATGACGTAATTGGTTTACTAGTTGAAGTATAATCATCAGTCAATTTGTCGTCAGGTGCCACTGAGTTTCGACATAATTAAAAATAATATTGTAATGATATGTTTAAGAACTTACATTCACTTTTATCTTCAAGTTTACACTTTGGATGTGGTCCGGGATAACTTCGCAATACTCTATTTATAGTTTTCAATAGTGGATATGATTCACAGTCACAGTCATTTTTAAAATCATCCAAATCTAAAGCCCAAATCATAGCGCCACCTATTTCCATCGCTTTCACAAACTCACTCTTATGTCGTATCATTGTTGTATCATCGAATGAAACCCACTGATCTCTAAGATAAGCATACGGACCCATTCTTCCACGTCTATCACGAACTACCTTCCATCCTTTATTACGAATATTGTGACATATTTCATAATATGATAAGAAACCGCGAGCACGGGTAGCTTCACCTGCTTCACCACCACCATAAGTTGGTGAATTTAATGTATTACGATGATTTTCAGCCAAAGAAAAAGATTGCCCATACATTGGCATTCCCATAATAATTTTCTTTCTATCTGCTCCAAGTTCTAACCAATAATTAATTGAAAAGTTCGCATTAAATATTGGATCATCAGGGGTAGAATACATTGGTGCAACGTGTCCAGTTTTTTTATCCCATTGGCCATGATAATCGTATGTCATTACAGCAATCCAATCGAAATAGTTTGATAATTTTGGCACATCATAACCAGCATCAATAACTTTTTGATTCGGTGAAACAGCAGTCGATAGTAATAATCCTTTTGGCTTAAATTCTTGTGATAATTCCCTTACTAATTCAGAAAATCCTTCTTTTTCGTCAGGATGTCCTTTGTTACAATCAACTTGCCAACAAACGGGATATTCCCAATCCAAATCAAGGCCATCAAAACCATATTTCAAAATAAATTCAGTAACATGCTTAACAAATCTGGCTCGAGCAGCTGCGCTGCGAACAAGTCGTGAATATTTATCACCGGCCGAATCATTCCAACCGCCTATTGCAACTGTTACCTTAATACCACGTTTTTTAAAAGCAATTACACGCTCATAAAACTTATTGTCTAAATCGGCCCAAGAATCATGAGGCTTGATTTCTAAACGATCACGATCTAAAACTGCAAATCCATATACAATGTGTGTGCAAAGATTTGGATCAATGTCTTCGGGAATATATTTTCCTCCACCTTGCCGATACCAAGCCCAGTTAGTAAAGTAGCAAACTACTTTAAAGTCATCAGACATAACACTTGTGCCACTTTCTGGTTTCATGAATTCCTCTTCTACTTCAGTATTCGGATCAAATTCAATAACTTCTGATTCATTAGGATCAGGCAAAGTCTCAATATTATCAGGAATTATTTGTGGATTATTTGAATTTTCCGGCATTTTTTCTGGTTCATTAATCAGTGATGGTTGATCTTCATTTGGACTCGTCCATTCTATTTCTGTAGCTGCAAAATTTTAATCAATAAATTTTTAAATATAAGAACCAAATAATTATATGCTTACGTGGTGGCTCATTACCCCTTGGTGGATCTCTAAGAACTTCACGTATTGTTGTGAGTAGAGGATGAACACCGTCACCGCAACGGTTTCTAAAGTCATCCAAATCAAGTGCCCAAATCATACCACCACCAAGGTTAAGAGATCTTACTAATTGAGATTTTCTTCTTAATGTCTCCGGATCATCATATGATACCCATTGATTTTCTTTGTAAGCATATGGACCCATTCGGCCCTTTATATCCTGGACCACATTCCAACCATGATTTTTAACTCTGTCACAAATCTAACAATGTAAAAATTAATTATAAATATAAATATGATCAACAAAAAATTTATGTTTACTTCATAATAAGCTAAAAAGCCTGCTGCTCTTGTAAACTCTCCAGCTCTTCCAGGTCCTGGAGCGTGGGAGTTTAATCCATTTGTCTTGACATCGGATAAACTAAATGATTGACCGTAAAGTGGCATTCCCATTACGATTTTTCTGGATGGAGCTCCTTTTTCAATCCAATAATTAAGTGAGAAATTCTAAAAAATATTAAAATTTATTAAGTTGTCTCTGTATATTTAAGTATATGTATATTTACAGCATTAAAATATTCATAATCATCTTCTGGATGATAGAATAGAGGTGCCACATGACCAGTTTTTTTGTCCCATTGTCCATGGAAATCATAAGTCATTACAGCAATCCAGTCAAATAATTTAGCTAATTCTGGTACATCATAACCAGCATCAATAATTTTTTTACTAGGCGATACAGCAGTTGATAATAACAATCCACGTGGCTTGAATTCTCGGGATAATTCTCGAACTAATTCGGTAAAACCTTCTTTTTCATCTGGGTAACCTTTGTTACATTCTGTTTGCCAGCATACTGGATATTCCCAATCTAAATCTAAGCCTTCAAATCCATATTTTTCAACAAATTGTATAGCTTGTTTTACAAATTTTGCTCTAGATGCTGCATTTCTTACCAATCGACTATATTTGTCACCTTGCGAATCATTCCAACCACCCAATGCTAAACTTACTTTTACACCTTTATTTTTTAATTCTGTAACTCGTTCATAGAAACGATTATCAATATCTGCCCATGAATCATGTGTTCTTATTGTTAATTCGGTATAATCCAAAACTGCAAATCCATATACAATATGTGTACATAAATCAGTATTTATGTCATCAGGTGTATAGCGTCCTAGACCTTTACGATACCATGCCCAGTTAGTGAAATAACAAACAACTTTATAGTATCCAGAAAGGGGTTGTAGATTTGGTCTGTCAGTGGGAAATGTTGGTCGTTGGGTTGTTGACGTTGTACCTAAAGTTGGTGCAAAACCAGGACGACGTGTTGTAGTTGTGAATGAAATACTATTATTATTATCACCAATTACATTAAGTGGTGGCACATTTGCGGATGATTCCTCACAGCGGGCATTTGCAGGCCAATCACAATTCTGTTGATTTTGATTCCAATGCAATCCAGGTGGACATTCGGAAGCTTCCAAACGGTTCCAGTTACAAATTAAATACTGCGTACAATCACCTGGATATGGTACATATGAACTTCCTTTACAAGGATCACTAATTGCTGACCTTGTCTGAATTAATTTCAGATAGTTTTTCTTGGATATACATCGTACATTATCTGCCCAGTCACAACTATTTAGTTTAATACTCCATTGGAGATCTGAACCACAATGTTGTGAAATTAATTTATTATTAACGCAAATGTTAAAACTTTCACAATCTTCATGTGGATAATACATGCCATTTTCACAAGTACTGAAAGCAGCTGATGTTGGCCGTGGTTTTAAGCTAGTTTGTCTCGGTGGTGCTGGTTTTGTTGGTGCTTGTGTGATTGGTTTTCTGGTAGAGGATATTGTGGTTGTTCGTTTAGTTGTAGTAGTTCGTTGAGTTGTAGTTGTTCGTTGCATTGTAGTTGATCGCATTGTTGTTGTTGTAAGAGGGTTGACTGGAGGTCTAAGTGTTGTAGTTTCAACTCTTTTAATTGGATCACATTTTGCTGCAGATGGCCAGTCACAATTTTTAGTATCCACATTCCAATGAAGTCCACCGGGGCAATGTTGTTGTCTCATTTCGTTATAAACACATTGGTAATATGAATTGCAGTTATTTGGATCAGCCATAAATTGAACTGATTCACACTTCTCACCATCTAAAATTACTACCGGCATAACAACTGCTGGTACTGGAATGGTAGTTGTTTCAAGAGGAGAACGTGTAGTTGAAGTTGTTCTGCTAGGTGGTGTGGTGGTTCGTACGGTTGTACTTGTCGATGGTTGCCACCATGTTGTTGGTTTTGTTGTTGAACTCTCCGGTTTCCACCAGGCAATAGACGTTGTTACGGGTTTAGCTGTTGTGGTCGTCATAGCAGTAGTTGTAGTTGGTCTTTGCCAAGATGGAATACTAGTTGTAACTACCGGTTTATTTGAAGTTGCTGGATTCCAGGACGGCCACGTGGTATGTTCATGTGGAAGTCCATTTTCACCCACTGTTGTCATCACAGGTGCAATTGGTGTAACTGCTTCCGGTGGTTTTTGGCAATTTGTTCCACTTGGAGGTGCTGTAGAAAGTCGTCCCAGAGCACGGTTAATAGCTTTTAATAGGGGGAATGCCTCAGTACAGCAACGATTCTGGAAGTCATCTAAATCTACTGTCCATGCAGCAATACCACCAAATCCATTATTGACAGCATATCTGGCTTTAAGTTCGACCGAAGCAGGATCTTCATATCCCACCCATTGATTACGCGATGTAGCATAAGGTCCAGATTTATGTGTTGTATCTCTACCAACTAACCATTTTTCTTTTCTAATGCGCTGACATATTTCGTAGTAAGCCAACATTCCGGGTTGTTTTGTAAATTCACCAGGCTGGCCTGGCCCAGAAGCTGAAATACCTTCGCCGACGAGTCTATTGTGTGAGTTTGTAAGGGTAAATGTTTGGCCATAAAATGGGATTCCCATAATAAGTTTTTCTCTAGCTGCTCCATTATTTAATAAAAGGGTCATCGTGAAATCGGTATTATATTGTGGATATTTATCATTTGGACGACCATATAATGGACTAACATGACCAGTTTGATGTTCCCACGCCCCATGATAATCATATGACATAACAGTTAAATAATCTACAACTTTAGACATAGGTCCCAATTCATAAGCTTCAGTTATGACTTCTTTATAACCTGAAATAGCAACACCTAATTGCAGTGTACGGTCAGTTCTATCAAATTCTGCACGTATATCCTGCAATAATTTAGTAAAATTAGGTTTATCACTAGCTGGACCTTTACGACAATCACTTTGCCAACATTTTGGATAATTCCAATCTAAATGTAAGCCTTTAAATCCATAACGAATTAAAAATTGTACCATATTAGACGCAAATGATTTACGATCTGTTGGGTTGCTAACAAGCCTTGAATATTTATCACCAGTTGAATCAGTCCAACCTCCCAATGCTATCAAAACAGGTACTTTTAATGCTATAGTTCTTCTATAAAGTTCATTTTCTACATCAACCCATGGATCAAATTCTTTAATCATTAAGGTTTTTGGATCAAGTGAAGCAAATGAATAAATTATAGCTGTACATAAATTAGTATCTAAATTTTCTGGCGCAAATTTACCATCATTTTTCCGATAAAATGACCAATTAGTTACATAACATAAAACCTTTGGATGTTCAGTTAAATCTTTTCTTAAAGATTGTTTAACTTCTTGAGATAATATATTTTTTACTTTATTTTTATTTTCTATAGGTTGAGGTGCTTCAACGATCTGTTGATATGGTGATCCAAACCTAAATGGTTGTGGATAACGATCATCATAAGTAGATGGTATTATAAAAGCTGCATATTTTTCTGAACCATGTGAATGATTTGGTTCTTCAACATAAACAGCATATGGATGTGATTCTTCACTCATAGGTTCATCTAAATAACTAGATTGTTGTTTTTTATTAACAGATGGACGATATTCAACTGAATCACGAATAAAAGATCTTAATGCAGCTGTAAATGATACTGGACTAATGGATGGTACAGTTTCAATAGCACTGCGTAATGGTAAAAATATATCACCGAATGTTGGTCTTTCAGAAACATCTGTAGATGCCATTTTTAGTGAATTTAAATGTTTCATTTGTGGGGGACTTTCAACTGCTGATCGAATAAATGCTGGTTTTCCGATTGGTGGTTCATGTGCACCATGAACACATAAAAATGTAAGCTATACATATATAAGAGGATTAGATTAATTTTAATTTTAATTAATAATAATTAAAAATATATAAATTACCAGTAAACATACTGCTCCATTTGTTGAACCCATTTTTGTATATGGGCCAACAATAATCCCAATTCTTTTATTTAGAAAACCTTGTTGAAATCTAGAATAAATTATAAATTATATGATTTTCAAAGATGTTATTAAAATATTTACATTATAATTAAAATGACTTAAAAAAATTTTAAATTGACTTTGGGAAAGCAGCCAACAGACTATGAAATTATTTTATGGATATAATAAATTTTTATTTTATATAAGTTAATGAAATATAAATAATAAATTAATTGTATTTAAATATGTTTAACTATGTTATTGTATACAATATTTCCTTAAAAATTATTTTACATTGCAATAACTTTAATTTATTGTTTTATAAACTTATGTAAATTTAATTTATAAAATGCACTTGATATTCTATTTCCTATACAAGAGTAAATGGTAATAGACTATAATTAAGATTAAAATAATTTTACTTTTAATTAATATTATTTTGTTTATTGGGTATACCTTTAATGATTCTGAATCATATAATTTCTATGACCATAAGGAGATACGTATGTATTAAGATAATGTATTTTAAATAACTTCTACTATTGGTAAACACAGAAAACTTTAAGTCTTTGAAATCCCATCTTCATATAAATATAATATATATATTAAATGTACATCAATTTTTTCAATATACGTAGGTATGCATTTTCAAAACCTGAGAATAAAATGCTTATATAGATATATATGTAAATGCATAAAATGAACGCACAGTGACACAGAATTGAAAAATTTTAATATGTGCCCATAATTTTGTTTGTTTATTTTTCCCCAATGTTAAAATAAATAAATAAATAAGTAGTTATGTTTAGTTTATTGATGGTCATGTAAAATGCTAATAACATAAAAACAAACTATATATAAATAAGTATATAAAAAATTATTCATCCTTTTAATTAGTATTCTAAGTACGTCATTCTCCAATATGATAACTTTACGTGCTCCAATCAAAAGACATTTTCTATATTTTCTATATAAAATTAATAAAATAAATATACATTTTCTGTTTTATTTTTCAAAGAATATTTTAATTAATATATTTATTGCTTTTTTTTTGTTTGAAAATTTTTAAGAGTGTCTCACCAACAACATTTGAAGTTAAGATACCTTTTTTGTTAGTGGTTTTTCGAGACAACCGGTGTTTGTCCAAAATTAAGCTTAAGAGGTCTATTGAAATTATTTTTGTTTAATACAAAAATTATTTCTATGACATTTGAAATCGAAAAAACTTGTATAATCAGTTTAGCATAAGTTTGTTTTTTTGTTTTTGCATAAAACTAATTTTCTATACCATACATTTCAAGTTCAAGATACCCATTTATCGTACATATATATTAATTCAAGAAAATATCGTCCAAAGATAATAAGCTCAATAATAGTTTTTCTTTTAACCGGCCGGTATATAAATAATGAAGACAATATTTATGCAGAAAAAAAAATTTATATATTAAAAAACCGGACTTTTCATTCAACGTTTACAAACATACGTAAAAAAATTATACTAAAAATAAATTTAAAAATAAAACCAATATTAAAATAACCAATAACCATAACCACTTATCAAAATTTACTATAAAATTTGAAATATAATTTAAGCGCCTTTCCACATGAAATTTAAAACAACAACTTTTTAAAATAAAATAAATAAAATAATCAAGTTTTTGACCCAATAATGTAAATGAACTTTTTAATAATATGCTAATTTAATACATTTCTCCTGCGACACCAACAAATATCAACATTATTGTTAATTTTCGATATAAAAAAAAAAAAATAATATTTAAAATAAAAATTTATGCATATAATTACAATTCATATCAAATATTTATCAGATTTTTGTTTTGCATTTTTAATTAAAATTCTATAAAAAAAAATCTTTTTTTTTTTTTGAGAATCTTCTTTAAATTTTTAGTATCCAAAAAACAAAATCAATATAAACTTTTTTATTACATTTTTTGTATATTAAAAATGAAAGACAGACAACAAGAAAGTTATAATTAAAACAGTAAGAGATATTAAAAAACGTACAAAAGTTAATAGTCATCAATCTGATTGAAAACAATTTAAAAGAAATTTACACCCTATAAAAAATACATATAAAGTTCTTTACCAAATCTACAAAATTTGAATAATTTTTTTTTTAAATCTTGATATATTTTTTTTTATATAAAAATTATTCTCGTCTTATTTTTAAATTTTAATCGTGTAACAAAATCTTTTTTTTTTTAAAGAATAATTTAATATTTATAACTGCGATATGAGTTTATATATACTGTTATAAATAATTAATTCAATTTAGCCCAGGCAGGAGGTAAAAGATAAATTTAAAGAAATCATTTATATAAATTTTCGGGTTCGTCGCTTAACACTTTTGTTTATTTTACAATTTACATAATTTTAATAAGAAAAGGAATTTTTTTTCTATGAAATTTTTTTGTTAATTTAAAATAAGTGGGTGGATTATGAGTTTGATGGACTTTAAAAAAAAAAAATATTGTCTCATAAAGATAAAGAGATTTAACAGTAAAATATCATATTCATCATCTGTATGACAGAAAAAGGATAGAGTTTTTGAATTTGGTGTTGCCTTTGGGTTATTAGAAGAAACACGATAAAATTTTCAAATAAATTAATTTTTATTAAGAATAAATTAAAAAAGTTTTTCATTAAAATTTTAATAATTATTTAAATATAAAATTTAGTAAAATTCATTTAATAATGTATATGTAGATTAATAGTTGATAATGTTTGTACATAATATCAAATTAAACTGAATTTTCATATTTAAATTAAATACATTGATTATTTTTGAAAATTATTAATTAATTTTAAAGTTAATTTTTTGAAAATTGTTAATTAAATTATCTATCCAAACCTACTAAATATAATTTTAATTAAAATAATTTCACATATTACGATTTACTAGATATGTTATAAACTCTAATTTCCTTCCAATAAAAACTTCAAAAATTATATATTAAAATAATTTTAATTACCGAATTAATTCAAAAAATATATAAATAAAATATTCTAAATTTAAATAATAAAATATGTATTCACATTTTTTTATATACCGTACATAGATTTAAATTATTGACTGGTATTAAAAATTCAATTGCCACCACAGCAAATATAATAAAGGACCATAAAGAAAAAAAATATGTAAAAAAATTACCAATTTTTTTCAGCTTTAAAATTTCAAAATCCAAGAATTAAATTCTTTTAGAAATATATTTCAAATTGTTTTATTAAAAAATATACAAATTTTTTAAATAATATATAATTATTTTAATACACTATTATCATTTTCATTTATTAAATCAATTAAATATCCACAAGTTTGGTACTTTTTAATAATATTTTAGAATTTTTTTTTTAATATTTAATATCACTTTTTTATTATTACAAAACTTTTCACTTTATATAAAATTATACCAAGAGAATAACGACATAATCCAACAGAATAAAAGAACTGATTTTATTTTACAGACGACACCCTCTATTTATACTACTTGCTGATGATTCTAAAATTTTTTCGATATATTTTCTGTTTGGTAGAATATAAATATATATATATGTACATATATACAATATGTATTGTATATATATATTTTGTATGTTTCTCTTTATCAGTTGTTTTGGTTCTTGTGACATTAAAAAACTCTGATCCGTTGTTGCTGCTACTGCGTTTATTGGTCTGCATAAATATATATATTTTTATACATTCTATATGTACAGATATATATGAACATATAATATAAAATGAATATATTTCGAGTTTAATGGTTTTTTTTAGGAAACATTAAAGAAAGCTTAAATTAGCATAAATTGAGAATATTTGTATTTGAGATTTCGAAAGGAATATATTTTTTTATCATATAATATTAAAAAGTTCTTATATATTTTTTGAAAACAAAATTTGTAAGAAGTTTTATTTGTGAACAACAAGATTTAAAAATTTAGTATATAAGTTTTTTGTGGATTCTTTTCCAAAGGAAATAAAAAATAAAAACAGGTCAATGAAATTTTTTGATTTTTTAGTTTCCTTGTAATAAGGCAATTAATTCGAATATTAAATTTAAAATATGTACTTACAAAAGCTAATTACATTTCTATTTTCTGCATAAATAATATACCATAATGATATTATTATATGGGAAGATTAGGTATAAGGTTAAATAGAATGCAAGGAACTTCTAGATACTGAGGATGGTAGGTACTTTTCGCCTTTTAAACTCTGAAATAGCTGATAAAGTTTCATATGCCATAATTCTGGTTAAAATCGTTATTTATATAAATGATTTGATTAGCTTTGTTTTTCATTATATATATATATTTAATTTACAATTTTTCGATCTTTAATTATTTAAATGAAAACAATTTTCTTCAGATAAGTTTAAAAAAATTGGTAAAAGAAACTTTATCCTGTACTAAATTTTCTTTCACGCAACTTTTGTGCCATCATAATAATAAATTTAAAATTAATTAATTTCTTCTCTGATAAACATTTTTATTTTGGTATCGTTACTTTTACCACAATATTTCGTATTTACCTTTTTAAATGTAATAAAAAGGATCATTTAAAAAAGCAAAGTGAAAAATACGAAAAAATAATAAAAAAATATATACCCAAAAATTTACCAGTTTGTTGACCTCCTTCAAAATCGTACCATAATACAAAAAAAAAACTCAAGAAAATAAACCACAAATTTTACGAAAATTATGCAATTTAATGGATGTTATTTTGTACCAATTTATATTTAACTGCTTCTTTTTTTATAATAAAAACTCAACATAAAAATATACGATAAATTAATTAATAAAACTTAATTATTTTAATTATTAAAAAAAAAAATAATCTTGGTCCTTTAATAGAAATTTTGGATATAGGAAATATTCAAATATTTACGGATATAATTTATATATTTTGAATATTTGTACCAGTTCAATAACCTTTCCAATTTGAAATATCAAAATATTAAAAAAAATTAAATATTTTATCAATATAAAACAAATTAACTTAATTTAAATTTTTATTTTGCTTTTTTTTAAGTCTATAAGATAAAAAAAAAAACAAGATATTAAAATTGATAGCATGCTAAATATTATCAAAAAACAAGTTTACCAATTTTATAATATCGACAAGATTTCTATACTATATACTCAAGCCAATAATAATTTAATTAAAACATCTTTCTCAGTGGTTTTTTGTTGTTTTTTTTTATTTCTATAATCTAAAAGTCTAAAAAAAATTGAAGAAGATGAGTAGTAGTAGACGACCTTGTGTAACGTTCTTTAAGATTAAAAAAAACTATTTTGTTCTTTTTCTTGATGCACTTCTATTTTGCTATGGAAAAAATAAAGAATAAAAACAATAACAACAAATTGACCAAACAGATGTTGGACAAACAAAAATATAAATATTTACATTTATAATATAAAAGTTATATAAAAGTTTTGTCTTTTATTTTTGCATATTTTTTTTTAAATGATTTATTAATCCAATATTTTTGTGTTTCTTCGAATATTACAAATAAGAAAAATTATAGTATGTATATTGAATTTACTCGATTCAAAGAATTTTTCAATATGAAATAAAGTGGGTAAACAACTTCTTGAATAATGAAATGGGTTACCTAACAAAAAGTTTTTTTTATTATTTTTTTTTCTCTTTAAATCGAAAGTGATATAATTAAAATTATGCCGGTAATGTAAATAATTATAAAATAGAATAAATAGGACCTTTGCTGTTATATTCTTGTCTATATTTAGTCATATAAGTACTATGAAAGATAATTTAGTTAATATAAATTATCTATGGCATATTATTTCTGTTAATTTACGAAAATGTGATATAATTAGTTACAATAAACAGATTAAAAAAAATTGATGCGTCTGGCTAAAGTTATTAAAAACTAGTTTTAATTATTAATTATGGAATAAAATATATTTATTTGTATATTTTATATTATTTAAATATTAAAATACAATAAAACCTTTAATTTTAAAATTAAGTTTGTAAAGAAATTATATGTACAGATTTTTACCACTTAATATTAAGTGCTGTATTCATTTTTTCTATAGCATGATAATTAGTATGCAATAATGATTTAGATTTATCACTATTTGGTCCATCAAAAAACATTGAATATATTGTTTTAGTTTCTAAATTTTCTGGATTTGATTTTGGTAAATTTTTATATAATTCTTCAAGTTGCATTATCAATTCACGTATTTGTATACCATTTTGTGGACGAATTTGTGCTCCACCATTTAAACAACCTGAATAAATAAGAAAATTAAATATATTAAAAATATTGACAAAACGAAAGAATATGTTAATTACCTGAAGGACATGCCATTACTTCTACAAAATGATATTGTGATTTTCCTCTTTTTAATTTTTGTACTAAATTTTGAATATTACGAAAACCATTTGCTATTGCAAATTTTAATAAAAGTTTACCATCTTTTTCTAATGTCAATTCTCTAAAATCAGGATTTCTGTAATAAAAATTAACAAAAATTTAATTCAAAAATTTTAATTTTCAAAATTAAAATATCACTCTTAAAAATTAAAATATCACCTTAAATTTTTATATTGTAATTCATTTTGTTCAATTCCAAAAAGTTCTTTCGCTGCATGTACAAAAATATGATCAGAATATCCACCAGAACCAGATGTTTCATGGGCCCATACATTTGTTTCTGGTTTTTCTGTGCACCATGGCCAATCTAAGTCCAATTTTTCATGTGATTTTAATGGTTGTGTACCTTATGAAAAAAATTTATATGATATTAAATTGGTGAATTGATATTTTTCATATAAATAAATTATTTACCTGCACTTTCCAGCATTTGTTCAATTTCAACTTTAAAAAGAAAATTTATTAAAATACTGAATTATGAAATTATCAAAATTATTTACTTGATGTAATAACACAATCAACATCTTTCGAATTATTTACATCATCATAAAAATCTTCTCTAGATGCTTCTAATTTTTTATCGTAACATGGCATTACTGTAACATGATATATTTTATCTGATGATACATTTAATTTTTGTGCTAAATATTGTTTAACTAATACACCCATAATTTGTTGTGGTGATCTTGTTGTTGATATATATGGTAATATAAAGTTACCATGTGTTTTTTCAGCATAACAAACCCAACCGGGACAAGATGATGATAACATTGGTAATTGTTTTAATGTATTATCTGCAATTTGATTACGATATCTTTCAATAAATTCATTACGACTTTCCAATAATGCTAAATCATCAGCAATTTTTGAATTCAAAACATAATCACATCCAATTGATTTAAAATAGCCACATAATAATTTACAACAGTCTTCAATTAATATATCATATCGTTGTGCTATACTTAATATTGATTGTTGTGATATTGTAAATACAATTAATTTAATATTATCAATATTAGATTGTTGTTTATACGATTGATTTTCTTGTAATATACGCATTAATTCATCTTGACTTTGTTGTGTAATTAAAACACTTTCGGCAGATGTTATACAACCTGAACATGCCAAACAATCGGCTAATGTTATTTCAACTTTTTCTAATTTTTGTAGACCAGTCTAAAAAATAATAATATAAATACTTATATATTTTTTATTTATTTATTAATTCAATGATGGTGTAATGAAATCATCTAAATCGGTTATATATATAAAAATGAATCAAAATATGTATATGTTTTGCTCTATAATTACATTAGTTTCCTCATAATAACCATCTTCTTGAACACTTATTTTTGCACCAGTTTTTGTTTTTGCTTTTGTCATTGGAATTGGTTTGGTACATTCCTAAAATAAAATATAATAGAATTTCATTATAAATATTTACCGCTTATTATATTATATATTATATAATAATTACTAATGATGGTGTAATGAAATCATCTAAATCGGTTATTTTAATTGCTCCACTGAATCCTGACATATTTTAATGGTTTTTTAATAAAAAATAGTTTTATATTTCCCAAATCTTTATTTCATCACTTCACGGCAGATTATTCTTATGTCAAAGTCAGCTGTTTGATTATTATTCACCATTTTGTTTTGATAACACAAAAATCGATGGATTGTGAATGGTTTGAGCTTTGGATAATATGTTGAATTTGGTAATGTCATTTCATTTCAGAGAGAGAGGTATATAAAAAAGAGGTGAATATCAGTCAAAAGCCAAAAGTCACAATCACAATATAGGTAAATAAAGTAATGAAACGCAGAACAAAATAATTTTGAGACGAAAATAAAATTTGTATATATGTATTGTATAATTAATGTAATAACTTTTTTTTTTTTTTTGAATTTTTATTTACTATATTTACAGCTATAACTTGTACAATTTAATTTCTTATTTCATTCCTATTTATCAAAAAGTACCTAATTAATCAACTGGTTGCTGGTATAAAATTAAGTACAAATACTATGTATATGGATAATACATTGTGACTATAATTTCTTTTCGAAACAACCGGTTCGAATTAATTCGAACGTGCCGTAACGTATTGAAACCACTGTGACTCCCACTTAAATTTTACGTTCGTCTAAAAATTTTCTGCGTTTCATTACTGTATTTATCTAAATTGTGATTCGTCGTGTATATTTACCAATTGTGTCAAATAGTGGTCCAAATCAAATGCAAATTGCAAATCAGTCAAATAAAAGTCGGAGCAAAACAACGTGTTTTCTTAGAAAAGTTAAAAAATGAATAATAAATTAAGATTTCATAATTTTATTAAATAATACTATTTACTAAATTATTGAAATATATAAAATTAATATAATAAATTATTAAAATTGAGTAAGTTTATTTAAATATAGTTAAATAATTTAAAAATATTCTAACCATAAAATTTTACACGTAGTGTAATTTTTTTAAAAGTGAAGGAAGAAATTAATTTTTATATAAGATGTCGATTTATACAGCAAAAACTGGTATATCATCAATACTTAAATCATATTCACCAGCTGAACGAGAAAAAGCTAAAAATACTGCAATAAATAAAGTGCGTTTTGAATTACCAAAAGATCGTGGTTTAATTGCTGCTATTGATGATGTATTAAAGAACGATAATTACTTACAATATAATGAATTTATATTATTTTTAACTGAATGTACATCAAGTGTAAGTATAATTATATATAAATAAAGCTAAAAAATATATAATATTTTCTATTTCCATTTAAAAAAAGGACGAAGATTTGTTACGAATTATTACAGATGCAATAAAATCTGTACATCTATTAACACCATCTAAATTCCCCGTATTAGTAGAAGCTATATTATCAATTAATTGGTTAAATCGTAATAATGAAATTGTAAAAAAATATAGTGAATTTTTAATAGAATTATTAATTGCACATAATAAATATTCAAATTTCGTTATACATAAACTAATTTTATATTGGATACCAAATGATTCTGATAGTAGTAAATGGATTAATGCTAAACCAAATCAAGAGATTACTAATAATTTAAAAATAACTCATAATGTATTAGGAAAAATATTAAATATATTGCCACTAACATTTGATATAGTTACGGAAAATTTAGAAGATTTATTTCCATATTATAAAAAACCATCACATGTTGTTGGTGGATTTGTACATAATGTATTATGGTTATTAGAATATAAACCAAATCTTCTTGAATTTGTGATCGAAATGCTATTGAAAAGGTAAATTTACATTTAATTTAATTACTAATTAAATGTCTGTCGTTGAGAATTATCAATTGAATATACTATATTTTTTATGTTTTTAGACTTCTTCTGCTGGATGTAAATGCCCCTCGGAATGATCTTGAAGAAGCTGAATTAGATGTTGAAGATGAAATGGTAGATGAAGCTCCTATATTTCATTTAGAAGGCTATAATGACGATAATGATGATAATACTAAAATGTTGCATCCAATTGGTGAAACATTAGATATTTGTATGGAGAAAATATTTGAATTTTCAATGAAATTTAATATGACAACAAATGATAAAGCACAACAATCAACTTCTTCAACAAATATAGATGATAAAATTATTTCAACAAAATTAATAAATTCAATGAATTATTATAAAATATTATTAAAAATTTTTGATAACGTAATATTACCAAGCCATAACACTCACCATGTTCAGTTTACAATATTTCATTATTGCAGTTTTAAGGTAAGTCGAAATAAAATCAATATTCTATATTGGGCATAATATTTATTATAACTTTTTTTTGTAGCCTTTTCTAGCTGAGAAATTTCTAACCTTTTTATGGAGTAAATTGACTGATTTAAATGTTTCAGCACCGATAAGACAATCTGCTGTCGGTTATATTGCAAGTTTTTTAGCTAGAGCAAAATATTTATCAATATAGTAAGTTATTTACTATAATATTTTAAATGAATTTTACTTTAAATAATATATATTGTTTTTTATAGTATTGTTAAACATTATCTGTCGGAAATGTGTTCATGGGCTCATCAATATATTGAACGTACTGATTCAGTATATGCAAATAGTTCTTTAAAAGCAAATAGTGTATTTTTTTCGGTATGCCAAGCTATATTTTATGTTATAGCATTTCGAAGTCGCAATTTAACAGTTGATAAAAAAGGTAAGTAATTTTTTTCACATTTGATGCCAAGTAGCATTAAAAATAAATCTTGATGAATCCTACAAAGTATTATAATATAATGCGTTTTTTTAGGTTTATTATTTTTACAATCACTTCAACTTTCTACTATAGTAACATGTAAATTGAATCCACTTCGTGTTTGTTTACCAGCAGTTGCAACAACATTTGCTGGTGTTACACGTGCTTATCAATTAGTATATTGTCATACAATATTGGAAAGGAATGCTCGTAGAAAATTAGCAACAGTTTATTCAAATGAAATAGTGGCACCAGAAGAATGTTTAGAAACTTTCTTTCCTTATGATCCATATTTATTAAAAAAGTAAATTACAATTTATAAATTTTATTTTATATCCTTTTTTATATTAAGATTTTATATTATTTATTTTTAGATCTGGACAATATATAACACCACTTTATTTACAATATCAAGCAAGTGAAGCTGAAGAAAATCCTGCACTAATGGAAGGAGTTTCATGTAATCGTCGGAAACGTGGTGATTCAGAAATGACTAATAATGATGATATAGATGATTTTATTACTGAAAAACGTTTAAAAAATTCTGAATTATCAAGAAGTAATGATAAAGAAATACAATTTACATATGGATTATCACCAGGATTTCATTTATAAATTATGATAGTATATACTTACTATATCAATAATATTTATAAGAAATAGAAGATAGAACCAAAATTATTATTACTTGAAATAATTATAAAGAATAATAAGCAAATAAAAAATTTGTAAAACTAGTTTATTTAAATATTTAAATATATGTATAAATATTTAAAAACGCAATCAATAAAATAAAATGAAGTATTTTAAATAACTTTTTTAAATACATAATTGTATATACATATTGTTTCTTGGTTTGTCATTTCTGATAAATTGGATATATATACTTTCTTTATAGATTTTTAAAATAGTTTTGCATCTCCAACCAAATAATTTTATTTTCGGATTTATATTTGTACGAAATATTTTTATTTATTTATGGTTAATATATGGATGCTATATTCACCACGACAGGCTTCCATATTCCACTGCAGAGGGGCGCCACTGTATCATAATATTGATTTGGCAAAGCGTCAAAATAAAAGTAAATAAAGTCGAAAAATTAAGTGAAGCTTCTTAATTTAATTAATATATATTTTAATATTTAATTTTATATAGTGGAACAGAGAATAGTGATTTTATTAATTTAAAATGAATCAGTATAATTCTAATGATTTAATTATAAGTAACCACGATTTATTGTTATCATCTGTTCAACATACAGAGACTTTTCAATTTAATACTGTTGATACAAATTTCATGAATTCAAATGAATTTTTCATATTACAACCAGAACGATCAGATTACAATATAAATCAAAATACATCAGATAATAATATTCCCGAAATCGAAATGGAAAATATAAATTCTAAAAAAATTAAACCACCAGCATCAATAATAAATGTAAAACCTAAAATATATTCATGCGATTTATGTAATTGCATTTATGAACGATCAATTGAATTAAAACAACATAAACGTTCAGAACATAAAATCTTAACGAAAACCTATAAATGTGCTAAATGTAGTGATAGTTTTAATTTTGAAAATAATTATAAAATTCATATATATAGTCATTTAAAAATATGTAAACAATGTCCAGTATGTTTACAAAATTTCAAAAGAACAACAATATTTTTAAAACATTTAAAAATTCATCAAAATAATGATTGTTATCAATGTGATAAATGTAAAATGGAATTCGAATTTAAAGAATATTATGATTGGCATTTAAATGATAATAATAAATATAAAAATTGTAATATTTCGGCAAAAATGGTGAAGGTAAATATATACCTAGTTAATATTTTAAAATTTTGAATTTTTATTAACTTTTTTAATTATACATATATTATAGAATAAGGAATCGAAAGAATATAATAAAAAGATAATATCAAAAAAACATGTATGCCAAATTTGTGGAAAAAAATTTCAAAAACCATTCTATTTGAAAAGGCATGAAAATATTCATTTCAATATTAAACCATTTGAGGTAAAATCTATGTTCTTTTCAGATCATTAAACTATATAAAAAATGTATATCTTTTTAGTGTCAAGTATGTTCTAGTAAGTTTAATCAGAAAAACTCATTGGAGCGACATAAATTAGTGCACACTAAAGAGAAACCATATGAATGTCTAAAGTGTAATATGAGGTAAATATTTTTAGATATATTTTAAATTAATATTTTCATATTAACAATTATTATTATTATTTTTATTAGATTTTCACAACGTCCAAATTTATTACTTCACGATAAAAATGTACATTCATCTAGTCCAAATGATACAACAAAATATCCATGTCCAAAATGTTCATGTATTTTTAATAAAACAAATAGTTTAAATCGTCATATTTCTGAAAAACATAAATTATCATTAAATGATGAATATTCAGTTGAAAATGTAATGGAACAATTAAAAAATTTTCTAAATCAACAAAATTCTCAAAATACAAATAATAATAATAATGATGAAAATACTATTAAAAATGAAGTAAAATCTCAATCAATAGAAATTAAATTACCAAAAAATAATCCAATTAATAATAATATAAATTTAGAAAATATAAAAAATTCTGAAAATATTAAACAATCAACTGGAAGAGATGATAATAAAAGTAGTATTATAAAATTTGTAAGAATTATTGATACATTAAATCCGAATAAAGATATTAAATATAAAATGGTTCAACAAATTATTCAAAATGATCGGAAATGGTTTGCATGTAATGTTTGTGAAAAGAAATTTAAATTATCTTATGATTTATTAAGGTTAAAAAAATATTGACTAAAATTGATTTATTTTTTTTTTTACTAATGTATATTTACTTTCAGACATTTAACTGTTCATACTAAGGAACGAGCTTTTATTTGTGGAATTTGTTCAATAGCATTTTCTTTAAAAAATACATTAAAATGTCATATGAAAGTTCATTCACGGGAAAAAAAATTTCATTGTACTATTTGTTTTTCAAAATTTCGTTCATTAAACCTTTTAAATGATCACATTTCGTAAGTATAAAACAATATTTTTAATGATTAGTATTAGACATTAATATTTATTTATATTTTTTTTTGTTTATTGTAGCGTCCATGGAAAATTAAAACCTTTTCTTTGTCAATTATGTGGTAAATCATTTAATACTAGTTATAATTTAAAAATTCATCAGCAAATACATCGTCTCAAAGATAATAGAATTGAAAGTATTGAAAAAACTCTTATACCACCAATTAAAATTCAAGATAATGATAATATTGAAGAAGGATTATTAGAAAAATTTGATGAAAAATTTCAATGTTTAATTTGTGGTGTATTATTGAAATCAATGTCACATTTAAAATTTCATGAAAAACAACATCTAAATTTACAAACATTTGAATGTACAATTTGTTATAAGTAAGTTTCTTATATATTTAATAACTTGTTATAAATATTTTATTTTTTTTTCTAATCAATTATAGAAGATTTATTACGAAAAGTTCGCTAAATGTTCATCGAAAAATACATTTTACAAATAGATCATTGGAATGTGAATTATGTTCTAGTAAATTTCGAAATTCTAGTGATTTAAAACGACATTCAGTTGTACATAGTAATGAAAGGAAATTTTTATGTCCATATTGCAGTAAGTTATTCAAAACAAAAAGTACTTGTTTAGCACATATAAAATTACATGCTAAAGAACAAATAACAATTGATGATCAGAAATGTACTACAAATTATAATGAAATTGAAGAAAATAAATTGGAAAATATGCAAGAAGAAATTAATATTGAACAAGACGATACTCAAGAATATTCATCAATACAGACAAATAATGAAATAAATTTAAATATACAATCTCAAGAGATCAATTTGAATAATTACTCACATTTAACAGATAATGATTTAATTGTACCTAATTTGTTATCTGGAAAAACAAATATATCAAGTGAATCAGCAATAACAATTAATAATAATAATTTTCAAGAAAAAGAGAAATTTATTGATTTACAAGATATACAAAAAACACAAAATAATCGATTAAAAAATAATTTCATTGTAAAATCAATTCATAAAGAATCACAATTAAATGATACAAATGATATATTAATTAATGATGATACTAATAATTCATTACCATTTAATATTAAAATTAAATTAAAGAAAAACTTTCCATGTGAATATTGTGATAAAATATTTAAAAAACCAATTGATTATCGTCGTCATATAAGAACACATACAAAAGAAAAACCATTTATATGTGAAATATGTAATAAAAGATTTAGTGTAAAATGTACATTAGATAATCATATTAAAATACATGATATAAATCGTCAAACATATAATTGTGTAGTTTGTAATAAAAAATATGTATCTAAATCAGTTTTAAATACCCATTTACGTTTACATACTGGAGTAATGCCTTATGAATGTAATTTATGTTTAAAAAAATTTCGTACACTTGGTCATCGAAATGCTCATATGTGTATTAATAATAAGAAATTATAATGATTTATTTTTTTTGGAATTGCAATGTAATTAATTATTATTTGTAATTTTTTAATTGAAGATAATTATATTATATAAAATGTTAAAAATAAAATAAAATTGTTTTTTTTTATTGAAAGGTATAAAAGTTCAAATCAAATTAAGATTGTAACTTAATGGTACATATATTAGTTATCTTCTGCAATTTAGAAATTTAAAATATATTTGAAATATTTTTTTAAATAATTAATAAATGAAACTTTTACGATAGTTTCCTGATCAGAATGCTTTTTAATTTTCTATGTTTCAGAATGCTTTTTAATCTTTTAAATTGAACTATACGACAACAACAGTTTGTAATTTAAAAATATATTGAATTTTATTTTTTCTTCTAAATCTCAATTTACGAATTTTCTATTTGTCGGTTAAAGAAATTATAATATTGTGGTTTTAAAAGAAAATAACAATAGAAATGTACTTTATTTTTATTTTTTTGTCATTTATATAAACTTTTAATTATCTTTAAGCAATTTAAAATTTTAATCATTTACCACACATAACTACATTTAAAAAGTAATTTTTTGGTAACCACAAAAAAAAGAAACTATTTAATGCATAATTAGAAATATAAAAACAAAATAAAAATTGCAAAATTAGGAATGAGTAATAAAAAGAATTGCATTAGCTAATTGAAAACGATAAAAAGATTATTATGTTTTCATGGAAATTTTATATTTAGGAATTTTTTTTATAATGCTTATACATTTGCTGTGTTAAGTTTTTTTTTTATAAATCAATTAAAGAAAGCACTGAAGAATTTACAAAATAATTTTGTTAAATTTTTTTTTGGGAAATATAAATTCTAAAAGATATTAAAAGAAATTCAATTTTAATTTTCAACATATTGTAATTTTGTATAATACTTATACATATATACAAATATATTAACTCTTGATATCCTGCCTTGCCGACCATCAAAAGTAATTATAGCTCTCTTTTTCGTTGGTATTCATATTTCTACATTTATTTAATTGATTTTGGTGCTATACTAACGTAAACCAAATCAATGAAATGATTTGTTGTTTTTTCAGTTAAGAATTGAAGTCCCAAAACCGATACAAGAAAAGTAGGATCTTAAGGTGTTAGAAAAGTTAAATAAGCTAGGGAAAAACAAATTCATAATTGATTTCATCTTAGACTTTATTTTTATCATAGATGGCAATGAATTCTTGCAGTAATATTTGCAAATTGTTAATGATTCAGATTTCAGATCAATTAAAAAATGAATAAATATTTTCAACTCCATATGATACTGTATGATATATTTTATGTTATATCATATATCCATTGTGTTAATTAAGATTTAAATGATAAAAGAGAAAAGAGTCTAGGATGTGAAAATCACACAATTTTAAAATATTATACAACTAATTTTCAACATTTGCTACTAATATTTAATTCAAAACAGAATATATAAATGGTAACACAACAAACAGTATACAATTTTTTTAATTATCTAATAAAATTACATTTTTATGGCAAATAAATTTTTGGTAACATTCGTGTTAGATTTGTATAAATATATGAAAATTATAATAATAAATGAAATGAATATATATTAGATAAAAGTATAATTGAGAAATTATAAATTTGCTTTAAAACAAAATTATATTCGTTATAAAAGTAATAATGGGATGATTATATTTGATTATTTTGCATATTCTTAGGAGTATTTGCAATTCATATTGTAAATTTATTCCCAGGCAGGAGGAAGATGTTAACTGAATTAATATTATATTGAGTTAATTTTAAAAGTTATACTATTCTTGCATTACAGTTAAAATTATTAGGAGTCAATGTCATACTGTATACTGTAAACCGGAATAATATAAAAATATATTTTTTAGGGCTTTATTATGTTAACTCCGTCCGTCTGTCCGATGTAAACGTCCGTCCGTCCGTCTGTCCGATGTAAACAATGAAAAGCAGTTATTTTTCATAGTTACTGTACACACAAGTTTATGATAGACCCACCGATAGAAAGCTTGATTTATTGAGAACCAGATGTAATTGATATAATTTTAAAATTCGGCCGGTAGGTGGCGCTATTCGCATTTTGCTAAAACATCTTTTTCCGAATAAAAATGTAATTTAATATAGTAAATGCTTACCTACTCGTTGGAAAGGTAATTAAAAGAAGAACACGATGCCAGTAACCGTGATGAATGTTAGATGGGGGTAAGGGCCTCTTTTCTGGATACTCTAAATAAGCCTCCTTGGACCCAGATGACCCAGAAGAATCAGATAGATGATAAAGCAATAAACAGATGATACATTTGAAATAATTTATATAAATCTATTTTGATAGACATAGATGTCGCATCGCACTATTGGACATTTCAATTTAAAATTTATTATTTATATCAGATAGTACTCTAACAAATTTATATTTTCAATATTTTATCTTATTTAAATGTAATATATAACATAACATAAATTTATTTCTTTATTACCTCAAATTGTCATATCTGTATTTGATTTTTTTGATATTTTTATCCGATTTGCAATATTACAAAAAATTACATTAGAATTTTTTATACAGTAATTTTAATATATTTTTTCTCTACCTTTACTATTGACTTTTTGAGTGCACCTTAGAATTTGATATCTAAAATAATCTTTTCTATACCAATTTTTTTCTTGGGATATTATGATGGTCAAAACATTTTAAGATATAAGAAATATATGGGATACTATACAAATCTATCTCTTCTTTAAAATATAATAAAAGGATTCGATTTCTATTTTAATAATGCATCTTTTTTTTTAATGTAGAAAATTTTCGGTTTCGGGTAAAATTGGTCTTTTTTAAAAATGAAATTGGTATTCTTACAATTTATATATTTCTGAAATCAAATTTGATCCTTTTCTAAATCAAATTCGTCCAAACCAAAAATTTAATGTTTATTTTTTCTGCAAATTTAATTGTAGAAAAATACCAATTTAACCTAAAAAATTCGAGGATATTACACTATACACACATATAAAATGTTAAGTATTTCAATATTGCAGTTGACTTAAAAAATAGATATTTTACCTTTTTCAGAAAATTGTGGTCGAATTCTTCCTCCGAATGTATGTTAGTTTGTTTTGATGATTTTTGTTATTTAGTTTTTAGGTATTTTTATAAATATGAAAAATTCCGAAATTTTCATATAAATAAATATAAATGTGAAAATGACATTTTGAATTTTTTCGAATCTCATCTTTTCCATAATAATTTTTTTTCTTACCTTAAATAGTAATTTTTTATTTTGTGGATCATAAAATAAAATTTTATTGTTAGCTTATCAAAAAAAAATAAGAAATGTCCTTGTATTATATTTCGGAAAAAAACTATTGTAATATTTTTCTGTCGTGGTCAGAATTTCTAATTTAATGTGGAGATTTCTTTTTTTCTTATGTTATGGATAAAATTTTCATATATGCGATATTCATAACAAAAATATAAAAATTATAAATAGAATTTTTATCAGTTATAATTTTTCGTTTTAAATTGGTTCTATATATTGATGATTTATGTCAAAATCAGTCAATTATATATATATATATATATATGTATATATATTAAAAAGGTAAATAATAGTGTGATATGATAACAAATAATTTAAAGGACACTGCACAGAAAAACTGGATATAATGATATTTTTTATAAAAATTTTCAAGTAAATTGTAAGTTTTAGTTATCCATTCAGTACAGTTCAGAATTAAGTTAAAGTGAAGTGGCAGTGAAGAAAAATACTTGTAATAAATTTAGAAATTCAAATTCAGTTAATATAGAACAAATATTTAAGCTATTTTCTGAGTATCAGTATATTTATAAAACTAGTGGTAAAATTAGTATTTGCCACTTGAACTTTTATGGATCATATAGGGAAAAGAGCAGAATTAGGAGCGACATTCTTCTTCTTTGCGGCTTCACAGTCCTCGATGAACCATTGCCTCTGCCACCACTTCCTTCCAGTTTGATCTTTGCTTGGCCAGAATTGTCCAATTGCTTATGTTCATTTTTCTTATGTCTGATTCTACATCATCTAGCCATCTTTTTCGAGGTCGGCCTCTGTTTCTGTTTTTCTCTGGATATTTTTTGAAAATTTTATTTGCCATTCTTTCTTCCGGCATTCTTAATATGTGACCCAACCATCTTAATCTTTGTGCTTTTATAAATCTCACAACATTTTGATGCTCTATTAGTTCTTCAATTGAATGGTTATATTTTATTCTATATGTTCCATCTGGATTTTGTACTGGCCCGTAGATTCTGCGCATGATTTTCCTCTCAAATGAAGCGAGTTGAAATATATCTGTAGATTTTAACGTCCATACTTCGCAACCATATGTAAGAACTGGTCTAATTAGTGTTCTGTAAATTCTTACTTTCTAGTTTTTAGAGAGTAATCTAGACCTTAACAATTTACTATGTACGAAGTATAATTTATTTGCGGATTGTATTCTATCTTGTATAGCAATGGACGTGTCTTTATTGTTACTTAAAATCATTCCGAGATCTTAACATGTATTTAGTTTTTTCATTATTGATTTCTAGACCAACAATCTTGGCTTTCTCTTTTAGTTTTATGAAAATTTCTTTGAGGTCTCTTATGTTTAGCGCAATTAATACTATATCATCTGCATAGGCACATATTTGGATACCTTTATTATATATTGTACCACCAGGATCAATTTCTTTTATTTTTGATAGGAGCGACATTGCTTTCATTAAAAAACATGATCGCACAAATATCCTGTGAATGACTGATTTATTCAAAATTAAATTGTTTATTTCCCTATAACTAATTCAGTGGTTGTTCCTCTAAGTATACATAATTTGGAATAGCTTAATATATTTCAGTGTACTCTCTAGTCAGATATCTAGTCTGTAACTTATAGCGTAATTCATTAAAATATATTATAGAAATTATTTGTAATTAGTATCGAATATGATCCATATGTAAGTTAAAATTATGTACCATATTTCACAATTATGAAAGCAAATTGAATAGTATAAAAATTCTGTTTGATTGCAAAATTTTTGCCTAATCTTTTGAAAATCTACACAGATAACTTACCATTTTTTTACATTAACTTTCATTCTTTGTACAAATTTATTTATGTTAACCGAAAAAGAAAGTTTGTTTTTGATTTATTAACCTTTTCAGATTGTAATAAATATCACTGGAAAATTCTTAAAAGTCGATATTATTTGTGTATACATTTAATAATATATGTGTAACTATTCTTTTTAATATTTACAATCAAATTCAAAATTTGCTCATTTGTAAATATTTTTACTTTAGATATTTTGAGATTTTATGAATTTAAAAGTATAAAATACAAAAAGCTTATACTTTTATAGTATAAAATGATAAATTCAAAATAAAATATCCTTAAAAAAACTAGAAAAAAAAGAAGATGTTGTAATGAAATTTGGTAGAAGAATTGATAGTTTTTACATATCAATGAATTTATAATTGTTATACTCGTATGTATATTGTTTTTTTTTGGTTTATTATGGAAAGATAAAAACTAATCAAGTGGAATTCAATTTGCTGGTAATAAATGCAAATTATAGTTCTGTTTATATTTTATATTATTAACTCGAATATTAGAAATTGAAATTTTAATATCATATTTGATAATTTGAAATATTTTTGATTCATAATTTATAATTTAATGATTTACAACAGAAAATCATTTTAATATCATCAGTTTTGTATTCAAAATTAAATCGTTTATTCATTTTGCAGGATATTGGCTCCGAAATATTTTATAATTTTTCATAGAAAATCTTTTTAGAAAATAGGTATATTTTGTATGTATTAATTATGTTTCTAAGTATGACTCCTTTCTTATTTATTAACAGTCTGCTGATTTTTTTTAATGATATTATTAATCTTATAATACATGATATAATTCTTAAAACTTTTCTCTTAAAAAAAAAAAATAAAACCAAGAAAAATTCAAATAAATTTTTCTTTCAAAAAAATAATTTATCCTTGAACCAAAAAAAAACAGCGCAGATTTTAAATGATTTTTATATATATGTAATTTTACAATTTCTCCCAGTATAAGAGACAATTTTTACAAGCAAAATAAGAAAACAACTTGGCAATTAGTGGATCTAATTAAAGACAGTAAATTAGGGATATAAACGTTTAAAAACGATAATAACAAAATTGATGGAATGAGTTTATATATAGGTATAATAAAAAGGAACCCCAATAAAAACAGCTTTTAAACATACTGCATTACCCAATACAAAATATATAATATCCTCCCGCTTAAAATTTCTTATTCAAAATCATATAACAATTTCTTTATATACATTTATATTAATTGTGTATATACCATCACCAATATAATATAATATATACATACATAAAAGTCGAATGGAAGAAAATCCTCATTTGAACATAAATCGTGTCAAAAAAATTAGTTTTTGTTTTGTATTTTTACTAGCGCGATTTTATAAAATTTATGCAAACGTTATAAGTTTTTCAAGAAAATTGTTTGTCGTCCTTTTTTTTTGTTTTCCAATGGGTGATGGTATACGTTTCTGGATGATGGCAATTTTCTGGCTGATGGTATTATACGTTTCAGGGAATATTTCATTGATAGTATATAAATTTGTTTGATAAATTTAATATTGTCTGTTTGAAAAGAAACAAATTAAATTGAAATCAATAAAATTAAGATGGTGTTAAAATTTTAATAGAAAATTAATTTGTAAATTTATCAGAGAAAAAGAGGTGGTAAAATGTTGTGATATTTGTAAAGGGTAGATAAACAAATTTCTTATAAAATTTATAATGCATAGTAATTATTGGAAATCATGTAGGATTTTGTAAGATCTCTTCTTGCACATATTTGGAGTTTAAGTGCATATAAAGAGATTTTATCACAATCTCCGTTATTGGTTTTCAAATAAAACTACGATACTGTTAATAAATCAGGGAACAAACTGCTATATTTAAAACTACCATATAAATTTTCCATTCAAATTTTCCTGATTGATCGAAATATTGAAAATTAAATTAAAAGTTTCTTGTAAATTGAATAATATAAATTCAACATAATTCAGCTAGGTACATGGTTTCCATATTTAAGTACTTTATTGTTATAACAACATTTATATTGTTATTGCGTAAGTGTATATTTCTTGACCGAGTGTGTGTCCATTTGATCTCAATTTTCAGCTCTGATCGAACTGTTTATTTTGTCCTGACCAATTTTATGATTTTAAATTATTTTAATCAAGTAATGCAAATGCACCATAAAATAATTAATTGTACATATAAATACTTTAGATATTTTTCATTTCTTCAAAATAAATCCTCTTCTAAATAAATTTTTTTCTCCATTGATCTACTTCTATCTTACTTATTTTTCCTATATATTAAAACAAAATTAATAATTAAAAACGATGTCAGTTATTAACCACAACTCAAAATTAATTCTCCTTTATGATTTTTCTTTATTATCCTTTTTAAAAAATATATATTACTTTCCCTTTTATTAATTCACACTTCCAGTATATATATATATATATATATATATATATATATCTCCTCACCTGGCCATAACTCTTAAACGGCTTGACCGATTGAGCTCAAATTTGGAAGTTGAGCTCATGCCATCAATGGCTTGGTACCATATAAATTTTAGGCAAGGGGGCGCGGAGGGCTGTTTAATTTTTGAATGTACCAAAAAAACCATGAGGGGTATCAAATGAAAGGTCTTGACGAGTACATCTCAATGGAGGTAGTCGGGGGGCGACGAGGATCATGCCGGGGCCCAAAACGGGGGCCATGTTGGACCCCATATTACAAAAAATCGTGAGGGGTATCAAATGTAAGGTTTTGAAGTGTACATCTCAATGGGGTGTATTTCGTGGGGCGCCGTGTGTCATGTAGGGGCTAAAATGGGGGCAATGTGGGGCTCCATCATACAAAAATCATGTGGGGTATCAAATGAAAGGTCTTGAAGAGTACATATCGTTGGGTAGTCCATTGGGCATCGTGGGTCAAGTGGGGCCTAAAATAAAAAAAAATCATGTTGGGTATCATATGGAAGGTCATGAAGAGTACATCTTAGGTCAAACGGGCCCAAGACCAGTTAACAGAAAATGAAAATGTTAAATGTTGAAATTAACAGAAAATGTAAATTTAACAGAAAATGTAAAATTTAACAGAAAATGTGGAATTTAACAGAAAATGTAAAATTTAACAGAAAAATGAAAATTTAATAGAAAGTGTAAAATTTAACAGAAAAATGTAACAGAAATTGTAAAATTTAATAGCAGATGTAAATTTAACAGAAATTGTAAAATTTTACTGAAGAAGTAAATTTAACAGAAAATGTAAAATTTTAAAAGAAATGTAAAATATATTGCAAAATGCAAAATTTAACAGAAAATTAAAAATTTTACAAAAAATGTATTACTTTTCCTTCTATGAATTCACACTTCCAGTATATTTATTACTTGCCCTTTTATGAATTAACACTTCCAGTATGTCGGTATTTTGGTATCTCCTCACCTGGCCATAACTCTTAAACGGCTTGACCGATTGAGCTCAAATTTGGAAGTTTGGTGCCCTATAAATTTGGGGTGTTTTTGATGAGGGGGAAGGGGGCACGGAGGGCCGCTTAAATTTTTAAATGTACCTAAAAAAGCATGCCGGGACCCAAAACGGGAGCAATGTTGGACCACACCACACAAAAATCATGTGGGGTATCAAATAAAATGTTTTGAAGTGTATATCACAATGGGGTGTATTTCTTGGGGCGCCGTGTGTCAAGTAGGGCTAAAACGGGGGCAATGTTGGGCCCCATCTTACCAAAAACCATGTGGGGTATCAAATGAAAGGTCTTCAACAGTACATCTCAATGGGTAGTAACCCGGAGGGCGTCGTGAGTCATCTCGGGTCCAAAACGGGGGCAATGTGGGGCCCCAGCATACAAAAAATCATGTGCGGAATCAAATGAAAGGTCTTGAAGAGTACATCTCAATGAGGGTAGTCCGTGGGGCACACTGGGTTACACGAGGTTCCAACAGGGGGTCATGTGGGTCAACATGGCCTTAAATCATAAAAATATCGTGTAGGGTATAAATGAATATTGTATATATTATAGTTTACTATGTTATATATACTAATGTTGTATATATTATATTAATATAGATATACTTTAGTATATTATATTATATATTATATATGGGGCCGCCTCTCGTCAGGAGCCCTGCGGACTCCCCTCCCCCTGCCGGACGCCCCTCACGGGGCCAACCGCCCCCCCCCGCGCTGCGCACGCACGCCGGTTGGACAAGTGGTAGGAGTGGTCCTTCTGAGCACTGCATTTCAGCCCGGACTGGATCAGGCAGCTTCTCTGCCATCACGTCGGCGGACTTGCAGTCAGATGGTTCACAAAGTGCACTTTTGGAGTGTTCTGGTACAAGGGAGTGGCAGCTCCACGCCGGTTGGACATGTTGCTGGTGTAGTGACTACGAACCAAACACGCCATCCCCGGACTAGATCAGGCAGCTCCTCTGCCATCACGTCCCCTGAATGCCTCATATATCAAATGTTATATACTACGAAGTATATAATGTATATATGATGTATAGATGAAATCTATGAATGATGTAAAGAAACTAGAGAAACTGAAGGTGGACGTGTCCACCTGCCTGTCTGCGACCTGCCTCTAGACACACAACTAGGTAAATGAGCAGTCGGACTGGTCCGTTTGGACCAATAACCTGGCCTCACGGCCCCAGCTACTTGTGCCATATGGTAAATTCTAGTACATTCTGTACTATGAATTGATCATATTATATACTTTAGTATATTCTATATATTGTATATATTATAGTTTACTATGTTATATATACTAATGTTGTATATATTATATTAATATAGAGGGTGCACAAAATGCACTTGAGATTTTGGAGTGTTCTGGTACAAGGGAGCGGCAGCTCCACGCCGGTTGGACATGTTGCTGGTGTAGTGACTACGAACCAAACACGCCATCCCCGGACTAGATCAGGCAGCTTCTCTGCCATCACGTCCCCTGAAAGCCTCATATATCAAATGTTATATACTACAAAGTATATAATGTATATATGATGTATAGATGAAATCTATGAATGATGTAAAGAACTAGAGCAACTGAAGGTGGACGTGCCACCTGCCTGTCTGCGACCTGCCTCTAGACACACAACTAGGTAGATGAGCAGTTGGACTGGTCCGTTTGGACCGATAACCTGGCCTCACGGCCCCAACTACTTGTACCATATGGTAAATTCTAGTACATTCTGTACTATGAATTAATCATATTATATACTTTAGTATATTCTATATATTGTATATATTATAGTTTACTATGTTATATATACTAATGTTGTATATATTATATTAATATAGATATACTTTAGTATATTATATTATATATATATATTATATATGGGGCCGCCTCTCGTCAGGAGTCCTGCGGACTCCCCTCCGCGCTGCGCACGCACACCGGTTGGACAAGTGGTAGGAGTGGTCCTTCTGAGCACTGTATTTCAGCCCGAACTGGATCAGGCAGCTTCTCTGCCATCACGTCGGCGGACTTGCTGTCAGAGGGTGCACAAAATGCACTTGAGATTTTGGAGTGTTCTGGTACAAGGGAGCGGCAGCTCCACGCCGGTTGGACATGTTGCTGGTGTAGTGACTACGAACCAAACACGCCATCCCCGGACTAGATCAGGCAGCTTCTCTGCCATAACGTCCCCTGAATGCCTCATATATCAAATATTATATACTACAAAGTATATAATGTATATATGATGTATAGATGAAATCTATGAATGATGTAAAGAAACTAGAGAAACTGAAGGTGGACGTGTCCACCTGCCTGTCTGCGACCTGCCTCTAGACACACAACTAGGTAGATGAGCAGTTGGACTGGTCCGTTTGGACCGATAACCTGGCCTCACGGCCCCAACTACTTGTGCCATATGGTAAATTCTAGTACATTCTGTACTATGAATTGATCATATTATATACTTTAGTATATTCTATATATTGTATATATTATAGTTTACTATGTTATATATACTAATGTTGTATATATTATATTAATATAGATATACTTTAGTATATTATATTATATATTATATATGGGGCCGCCTCTGGTCAGGAGCCCTGCGGACTCCCCTCCCCCAGCCGGACGCCCACTCACGGGGCCCACCGCCCCCCCGCGCGCTGCGCACGCACGCCGGTTGGACAAGTGGTAGGAGTGGTCCTTCTGAGCGCTGCATTTCAGTCCGGCTGGATCAGGCAGTTTCTCTGCCATCACGTCGGCGGACTTGCAGTCAGAGGGTGCACAAAATGCACTTGAGATTTTGGAGTGTTCTGGTACAAGGGAGCGGCAGCTCCACGCCGGTTGGACATGTTGCTGGTGTAGTGACTACGAACCAAACACGCCATCCCCGGACTAGATCAGGCAGCTTCTCTGCCATCACGTCCCCTGAATGCCTCGTATATCAAATGTTATGTACTACAAAGTATATAATGTATATATGATGTATAGATGAAATCTATGAATGATGTAAAGAAACTAGAGCAACTGAAGGTGGACGTGTCCACCCGCCTGTCTGCGACCTGCCTCTAGACACACAACTAGGTAGATGAGCAGTTGGACTGGTCCGTTTGGACCGATAACCTGGCCTCACGGCCCCAACTACTTGTGCCATATGGTAAATTCTAGTACATTCTGTACTATGCATTGATCATATTATATACTTTAGTATATTCTATATATTGTATATATTATAGTTTACTATGTTATATATACTAATGTTGTATATATTATATTAATATAGATATACTTTAGTATATTATATTATATATTATATATGGGGCCGCCTCTCGTCAGGAGCTCTGCGGAATCCCCTCCCCCAGCCGGACGCCCACTCACGGGGCCCACCGCCCCCCCGCGCGCTGCGCACGCACGCCGGTTGGACAAGTGGTAGGAGTGGTCCTTCTGAGCACTGCATTTCAGCCCGGACTGGATCAGGCAGCTTCTCTGCCATCACGTCGGCGGACTTGCAGTCAGAGGGTGCACAAAATGCACTTGAGATTTTGGAGTGTTCTGGTACAAGGGAGCGGCAGCTCCACGCCGGTTGGACATGTTGCTGGTGTAGTGACTACGAACCAAACACGCCATCCCCGGACTAGATCAGGCAGCTTCTCTGCCATCACGTCCCCTGAATGCCTCGTATATCAAATGTTATGTACTACAAAGTATATAATGTATATATGATGTATAGATGAAATCTATGAATGATGTAAAGAAACTAGAGCAACTGAAGGTGGACGTGTCCACCCGCCTGTCTGCGACCTGCCTCTAGACACACAACTAGGTAGATGAGCAGTTGCACTGGTCCGTTTGGACCGATAACCTGGCCACACGGCCCCAACTACTTGTGTCATATGGTAAATTCTAGTACATTCTGTACTATGAATTGATCATATTATATACTTTAGTATATTCTATATATTGTATATATTATAGTTTACTATGTTATATATACTAATGTTGTATATATTATATTAATATAGATATACTTTAGTATATTATATTATATATTATATATGGGGCCGCCTCTCGTCAGGAGCCCTGCGGACTCCCCTCCGTCTGCCGGACGCCCCTCACGAGGCCCACTGCCCCCCCCCCGCGCGCTGCGCACGCACGCCGGTTGGACAAGTGGTAGGAGTGGTCCTTCTGAGCACTGCATTTCAGCCCGGACTGGATCAGGCAGCTTCTCTGCCATCACGTCGGCGGACTTGCAGTCAGAGGGTGCACAAAATACACTTGAGATTTTGGAGTGTTCTGGTACAAGGGAGCGGCAGCTCCACGCCGGTTGGACATGTTGCTGGTGTAGTGACTACGAACCAAACACGCCATCCCCGGACTAGATCAGGCAGCTTCTCTGCCATCACGTCCCCTGAATGCCTCATATATCAAATGTCATATACTACAAAGTATATAACGTATATATGATGTATAGATGAAATCTATGAATGATGTAAAGAAACTAGAGCAACTGAAGGTGGACGTGTCCACCTGCCTGTCTGCGACCTGCCTCTAGACACGGTAGATGAGCAGTTGGACTGGTCCGTTTGGACCGATAACCTGGCCTCACGGCCCCAACTATTTGTGCCATATGGTAAATTCTAGTACATTCTGTACTATGAATTGATCATATTATATACTTTAGTATATTCTATATATTGTATATATTATAGTTTACTGCGCACGCACGCCGGTTGGACAAGTGGTAGGAGTGGTCCTTCTGAGCACTGCATTTCAGCCCGGACTGGATCAGGCAGCTTCTCTGCCATCACGTCCCCTGAATGCCTCATATATCAAATGTTATATACTACAAAGTATATAATGTATATATGATGTATAGATGAAATCTATGAATGATGTAAAGAAACTAGAGCAACTGAAGGTGGACGTGTCCACCTGCCTGTCTGCGACCTGCCTCTAGACACACAACTAGGTAGATGAGCAGTTGCACTGGTCCGTTTGGACCGATAACCTGGCCTCACGGCCACAACTACTTGTGCCATATGGTAAATTCTAGTACATTCTGTAATATGAATTGATCATATTATATACTTTAGTATATTCTATATATTGTATATATTATAGTTTACTATGTTATATATACTAATGTTGTATATATTATATTAATATAGATATACTTTAGTATATTATATTATATATTATATAGATGAAATCTATGAATGATGTAAAGAAACTAGAGTAACTGAAGGTGGACGTGTCCACCTGCCGGTCTGCGACCTGCCTCTAGACACACAACGAGGTAGATGAGCAGTTGGACTGGTCCGTTTGGACCGATAACCTGGCCTCACGGCCCCAACTACGTGTGCCATATGGTAAATTCTAGTACATTCTGTACTATGAATTGATCATATTATATACTTTAGTATATTCTATATATTGTATATATTATAGTTTACTGCGCACGCACGCCGGTTGGATAAGTGGTAGGAGTGGTCCTTCTGAGCACTGCATTTCAGCCCGGACTGGATCAGGCAGCTTCTCTGCCATCACGTCGGCGGACTTGCAGTCAGAGGGTGTACAAAATACACTTGAGATTTTGGAGTGTTCTGGTATAAGGGAGCGGCAGCTCCACGCCGGTTGGACAAGTGGTAGGAATGGTCCTTCTGAGCACTGCATTTCAGCCCGGACTAGATCAGGCAGCTTCTCTGCCATCACGTCCCCTGAATGCCTCATATATCAAATGTTATATACTACAAAGTATATAATGTATATATGATGTATAGATGAAATCTATGAATGATGTAAAGAAACTAGAGCAACTGAAGGTGGACGTGTCCACCTGCCTGTCTGCGACCTGCCTCTAGACACACAACTAGGTAGATGAGCAGTTGGACTGGTCCGTTTGGACCGATAACCTGGCCTCACGGCCCCAACTACTTGTGCCATATGGTAAATTCTGGTACATTCTGTACTATGAATTGATCATATTATATACTTTAGTATATTCTATATATTGTATATATTATAGTTTACTATGTTATATATACTAATGTTGTATATATTATATTAATATAGATATACTTTAGTATATTATATTATATATTATATATGGGCCGCCTCTCGTCAGGAGCCCTGCGGACTCCCCTCCCCCTGCCGGACGCCCCCTCACGGGGCCCACCGCCCCCGCGCGCTGCGCACGCACGCCGGTTGGACAAGTGGTAGGAGTGGTCCTTCTGAGCACTGCATTTCAGCCCGGACTGGATCAGGCAGCTTCTCTGCCATCACGTCGGCGGACTTGCAGTCAGAGGGTGCACAAAATGCACTTGAGATTTTGGAGTGTTCTGGTACAAGGGAGCGGCAGCTCCACGCCGGTTGGACATGTTGCTGGTGTAGTGACTACGAACCAAACACACCATCCCCGGACTAGATCAGGCAGCTTCTCTGCCATCACGTCCCCTGAATGCCTCATATATCAAATGTTATATACTACAAAGTATATAATGTATATATGATGTATAGATGAAATCTATGAATGATGTAAAGAAACTAGAGCAACTGAAGGTGGACGTGTCCACCTGCCTGTCTGCGACCTGCCTCTAGACACACAACTAGGTAGATGAGCAGTTGGACTGGTCCGTTTGGACCGATACCCTGGCCTCACGGCCCCAACTACTTGTGCCATATGGTAAATTCTAGTACATTCTGTACTATGAATTGATCATATTATATACTTTAGTATATTCTAAAGGTCGTGCAGAGTACATCTCGTGGGCCCAAAATCTGTTCCGAGAGGTACTCTGGGTCTTATGGGGCCCATAATGCAAAAAGACTTGAGAGGTATCAAATAAAAGGTATTGAAGAATACATCTCGTTGCGCAGTCCGTGGAGCTTCATAATTCATGTTAGGGCCCAAAACCTGTGTCATGTGGGGGCCCATCATAAAAAAATCGATGGGGCATCAAATAAAAGGTCTTGAAGCGTAGTCCGAGCTGTACCCTGGGTCATGTGGAGCCGATTATACAAAAAACATCAGCCAAATGTGGAATTCCGAATCGTGGGCCATGAGTAGCTCAAACAAATCATACCCAAGTTGTCAAAGTAATTAAATATTTTTAGTCGGTTAAATGAATAATTATTTGACCGACTAAAAAGTGTAAAATAAAAAATATAAATAAAAAAAGTTTTTTAAAAATACTTTCCCTTAAAGAAATATTCAACTAAAAAGTAATAAACAAGCAAATAATACCACATCAATGTACTTTCCCGTTGAAATTGAGCAACTGTCAACAATAGTAAGGGAAAGGTAGACCTCTTCATAAATGGCATTAATTCTGATAAGGTCTACTTTCCCTTACTATTGTTGACAGTTGCTCAATTTCAACGGGAAAGTACATTGATGTGGTATTATTTGCTTGTTTATTACTTTTTAGTTGAATATTTCTTTAAGGGAAAGTATTTTTAAAAAACTTTTTTTTTTCTTCTAAACTCAAGGCAGGGTAAACGATTATATACCATAAACAAACTAAAAACTATATAAGAAAAGTTGAAAAGTTTATGTCGCCTTCATGTTGTGCTCCTTTCTAAAAGTAATAGTAAATAAAATATAATACGTTTTGACTATTTTTGATATTGTTTATGTATTTAGTATTTAAGGACATACAAGTAATAATTTTCTTAAAAGAATAACAAAAGTCAAGATAGCATTTGAGACAATCGTTTGGAGTTTGGTATTTATGAGTACATAATATTAAATATGAATTTGCTTTTCCTTATCGATTAAAAATATATTTTCTTAATTTTCTATATACGTAATATCCATAATGGTGTTTATAAGATTTAATATTTTATGATGTCTGCGGGTTTAATTTCTTGTGATTGAGATTAAGTTATGACCTTTTTTTTGGTATATGTTCTTTGAAGATGGCCTAACAATATTCTATAACTTTTCTATATAGAGGAAGATGAAACTTTATGGATTCATATTCAATATTATATAAAAAAAGTTTTGTTTAGTCTTTCCAATTTGATTTTGTATAATATAATTTTGAAAAGAAACTTTAGTTTCCACAATTTTTCTACGATTTTAAATGGAACTGAAGATTTTTCTACACTAGTAAATGATTTAGATTTAGTTAATGAAAACAGATTTCTAATATTATCAGTCCACTATTCTCTATGAACTAAATAATTCAGATCTCTGTGTCGACAATGTTCGAATGAAGAAAATAGTTTGGTGTGTTTACCTAATAGGAAATACGCAGGAGATTAGAAACAAAGTCGCTACAAAAACCTTAGGGTTCTTTGAATATCTAACAATAATTTAGGGATTTTGCACATTAGCTAGATCGCAGCGCAACGACCCCATTAAAATGCAGTTTCTGTGAAGGTGTATTTTATACTAAAGTTGTATATAAAAGAGCTTTTATAAAAATTATGATTAAGTAATTTTTAATGGACAAGATTTTCATATTACACCAAACTATATTATATATATATGCTGGTTAGAATATAAAATTTTCAGTGTTTTTTATTATTATTATTTAATTTTAAAATGTTGACCAGTTTTAAAATGATAGAAAATCAAAGTAATTTAAATTGTATACAAATTCTTTGAATAAGATTTAAAAGTTTTTTAATTTTCTTAAAAAGGTTTCGTCCTTTTTGAAACCACAAAACTGATTGATTTCTTTTTTAATGTTTTTTATCTTATACAAATTATAATCATTAAAAAGTTAAAATTTTGTAAGAATTTAATATTTCAAGAGAATACGTGTAATATACAGGTACCAGTAGATTTTCTACAAGTTTATATTGATAAAATTGAAACAAAAAGGATAATTTCTTTCTTTAGAATTATTTTTATATCGATTACAGATTTAATATCCTTATCCTTTAAGTAAATTTTTATGCAGAGGAATTAAAAGAACAAAGAAAGTGTAATGACAAAAGAGTGTATAATTTTAAAAATCAAATAAAATAAATCTGACACAACAAAATTATGAAACGAGGATCAAATGAAAAATCAACCAAAATTCCCAAAATTTAAATCGAGATAAAAACATATCAAAAACGATAAAAATCGATCACAAATATCGAACTTGACTACTCTTAATCGATTTTGATCGTTTTTAATTGCTTTTAATCGATTTTTTTTGGGGTTTTGATATTTAATTTTGCTTTGTTCGGAATCTACATTACATGGTCAATTTTCACTTGTCGATATAGGTATTTATCCAACCTATATTATCGATATTTAATTCATTGTAAAAGTCGTTAAAGTTATGATACTCCAGTAATATATAGAGAGTGATAGAATGATCGGCTTTATCAGATTAATTGAGCTTAAATATAAAAATTTAAATCCTAAAAATGTATAACGAACGATTTCCTTGATTTGTTTCATTTAATCTTTACCCACTTATACAATTATTTACTATAAATATATGTTAAAAGAACTAACGCAATGAAAAAAAACTTTTTTTTATTATTTATCTTAATTACAATCAAAAATAAACAAATTTTCATCCTTTTTTTCGTTATTTGTTGTTTTTTATTTGAATTTTCAAAAATCCTATTCGTATACCTTTATCCGGTATTTGTTCATAGAATAGTAATAAAATATATATTTTGTATATTTAGTTATTCTGTTTGAAAAAATATCACCTATCCCCAAACCTTTAGACAAAAAACGACACAGAGATAATATAACAAATAATTTATTTAAGAAAATAATAATAATAAAAAAAAAAAAAAAGAAACCATATCCTTAGGAAAATTTATACGTAAAAAATGCACTAATACTTACATATATAAAAATTACACTAATATAACTAATTTTTTTTTTATTTTTGGGTCCTGCTGTGTTTTCTATACCATATACATAGAATCCTTATATAAAATTTAATATTTAAGAACTATAAAAAAATATACATATAGATATAATATATATTTTAGAGGTATATAACTATATATATAGTATAGTAAAAATGTTCAAAGTAGTGTCATAAATTAAAACTTTAACTTTGGAAATGTCAAGTTAAAAACGGTAAATCTCTTTAGCAAAAGAAGTCCTCCTCTCGTTCTAATAAATCGCATATAAAATATATTAGAGACCTAAATATACTTACATATATATATATTTATATATACATATATAATTTAAACTTAAAATAATTTTTCTTTTTACAAACATTTATAAAATTACTTAAGCTATAGAAATAATAATAATAAAAAAAAAAAACTTATCGTCCTTAGATATAGAAAATAATAATAATATGCCTCAATCGTATGTAATAATCCTTATGCTGTCGTATAACATAATATTATTATCTATATAAGTTTATACATATATATAAATTGTTTATATATAGAGGGGGTTAGGTGGCAACCCTAATAATTTTTACGTTTTGCTTATCTTTAAAATATAGTTAAAAGAATTGAAGTATGGGATGAATAATATTTATAGTATTGCAACCGAAATAAAAACGCATATATATCTTTATTTGAAATTTTTCTTTTTTTAGAGATAATATTTATGTTACCCAAAACGGTTTCGTATCTTGATTCATTTTCAAAAATTTTCTTCTTTCACCACCAAAGTAAATATATTTTGGGAAAATAAATATAGTTTATTTGGAAATATTCTATCATTATCTAGACGATGAATGCGTTTTCGAATGATAATCTAGGATTAGTAGTAATCAGTTATTTTCTAGTTAACAGAAATTTAGTTTCGCTGTGTAATTAATATTTCCTTTTTGATTGGTGTATAATAATTGGTAAAAATTTCTTTATGTAAGATTTTAAACAACATAAGTATTTGAAGATTGAAGATCATAATCATGAATAAAGCAATAGTCAGGCTGCTATGTCTATCGCATATATGTATTACTAATGAAATAATGTTTAACAGAAACTTCTTAAGTACAACGTCCAACGAAAACATTAGGTACCCAATATGTGTTACACTCTGATGTAATATATTATTGTTAAAAGTCGAAATAACGAGTTTGTGAATAAGACGTAGCAATTGTATACAATTTTAGACGTTAGACTTTTATATGGTTTATTAGAAATATTGTGTTGTAGGACAAAAGTTAAATATTGATTAAATATAACAGATGCTTCTGAGGTATGGTAATAGAAATGAGAAAGCTAGACATAAAAGAGGAAGTAATTTAGCAAATCATTTCATATTCTTCTTATAGCTAAGTTTTATTTGGTTTAAAGTATGTATTTAGTCCACTTGAGACTTTTTTAATTTTTTAATTATACTTTGAAGCAATGACAGTTTCTTAATGAGCTATTCAAATATAATCTCTAATATAATATAGAAAACTAAAATTAAACGCAAAAAGATTTGTTAACTAATCATAAAACTTTTTGGCATAATATTTTTTACTTAATTTTTTATAAAAAAAAAACTTATGCATTGAATAATGTGTTTTTATTTTGTAAATCTTATAAATAATCATTTTCTTATTGCGGTCTTTAAATTAAATTATATATATATATTAGTTTATCCTCATATCTTTACATTTTATTTTTAATAAGCCGAAAGAGGAGAAAATCGGAACCAACCAAGTCCAAAAATAATAATAAACTTAAATAATATTATTATCTATTTTACAACACGATAAACATTATATTTTTTTTTTAGCATAATAATTTCGGATGTGCACGTAAACTTTAATTAAAAGTTTCCTTCTTCATTTCTGTATAGAAAATATATTTACATCCTTTTTCTCAACCTATACTTTTTTATGTACTGGTGATGTTTATATTATAAAAAAAAACAAACGAAAAATTAAAAATTATATCCTAGACTATTAAAATTTTCTATTTTGGACTTTGTGTAACTTTTTTTTTTTAAAAAAAAAGAAAGAGAAAATATGGAAAAAACGAAAAATAATAATAAAAATTATTATTATTAAAATTACAAAACAAAAACTTAATTTAAGATCTTCCTTAAATACAAAAATTTATTAGTTAATAAAAATAAATTTAAATATTTCCTTTTTTTGTTTCGTCCTTTTTGTTTTTTGTAGTCTTTGAATGAAGGTGGTTTGTTATACTTATATTGGTTTTTTTTTATAAAATAAATTTGTGAACCAAAAGACCACCTTTACAATATTATTATATTTAAATAAAGAGAAAGAAAACGAAAGAAACCAAAATTCGCAAATGAAGGGATGAAATCTTATAAATTTCAAGATAAGATAAAACATCTGTTGAGAATATCGTTATTCTTACTATATTTTTTTGTTATTGGAAAATCGTGGCTAGATTGCTATAAAATGGGGGGTAGATTGATATAACTCGCTCGTTTTTTACCTTTTTTTTGTATATTTTGTATTTTAAAATATTTAAATTAAAGATTTAGTTATGATGGTTGTGAAGAATAAAATGATTGAAAGAATTTACGGAATAATCAATAATGGGAGTATCGGTTATAATATGACTTTCAAGACTAAACCTGCAAGTTTCCGCTTATTTATGAAGTATGCGGAAAACTGGCTGGTTTAGTTACTTTCTGATAGAATTAATATTATACTATGTTGTAAGGTATTTGGATTTTGGTTAAAAATTGCGTCCTAGTCTATAGGTAATTGAATATATTTTAGTGTTAGTTATCCTAACAACAGAGTATATTTTCTTCTATGAACCTTTTGTTTTACAGTTGCTATTCTTAGGTTGATTTTGCAACAATTTGTCTTAGCATAGATTATGTTTCCAAGTACATATCCTAAATATATGTCTCCACCAGTCTACTGGTTTTAAATTTCTATTCTATTTTCTGACATTGAAGATCAGATTCGTTTTATTTTTCTATTTGCTAGCGTGTCCTGTAAATAATAAATTCTACAAAGCTCATTATTGAAATAAAAAATTTTTAAAGTCGAACTTTAATTTTGCCTAAAATTTTTATTATTATACATTTTATTTTTTCTTCCACTTCTATATTTACATTTCCTTTAAACACCATATTCTCATGGATAACAAAAAAGCCAAGATAATGAGATTTTTATAGGTTATCCAAGTGGTACTTAAGAGAATCTACTAATATATTCAAAAGGTGAATAAGGGATAATATTTTCAACCTGAAGAGGTTTTGTTATTTTTTTTTTTTTTTTTTTTTGGAAATTACTTTACTTTCTGATGAAAGTGAAGAAAAGCAAAAATACTTAGAAAAAAGTTTTCTTATTTTTTTTATTACAAATTAAATCAACAAAAAGTTTGACTAAATTTTTTTTGACAAAGTTTTATAATGTCGAACAACCTTAGATAGTAGAATATATGCGTGGTCCTACAAATTTTCTGACGTACTTTTGCATATATTTTACTCTCTTACCCTCATAGTTAACCATATCTTTATTTAGGGGAGTTCAGATAATGGACCTATCCAAGGAAGTTGTAAGTGCAAAAGAGCAAAAATATACTTCAATTAAAAATGCATTTTATAGTGTAAAATCTCTACCATATAGCCTATCCTTATACTCTATTATCTAAGATTCTAAGCGAACAACTCAATCCAATCTTCGAAAAAGGACAATTTAGAGTCACAATAAAACAACACTTTTTAGATAGTTTAAATTTATAATTGTTTTTTTGAAAAAAATAATTTTTAATTTCACAATTTTATTAATTATAGAAACATTTAATAAACTTTACAAATAAATTTATTACAATTTTTATATAAATAAATTTCATCCTTGTTTCTATAATCTAAACAAAAATTTTGCATTATGCCAAAAAAAAAGAAAACAAAATTTCTCTGTCATAATGTTGATACCTAAAAAATTATCACTTCTCAAATATACTATTCGCTCTCGCTGGTATACACCTTATTATATTCATCAGTTTATTGTTATAATAGCTAAACGTGTATAATAGTTCATCTAAGGATAAATGGATATTATAGTGTTTATATATATTTTTTTTGCACCATTTAAGGATATAATTTAAAAACATAAATAAATGTTATACTGTTAAGTGGTGAAACAGTTTTGTACATATGCTGACATATGCTGTTATGATACATCTAAACAGCAACAAACGAAAAGAACAAACACCAAAACAAATTTAGTGTAAAAACTCCGTCATATAAGCCCATCCATCCACCCATTAACTAAATCTATATACATGTATGTATACATAAAAGACAGAGTATGGTTTTTATAGTAGTTTCAATCTAAAATAGGATACAAAAAAAAATAGTATGTATAATATTTATATTCAACTAAAAGTTTTAAGTGTGGTTTTTACTGAAACGATGACGACAAATGAAAGCATAGTTTCATATATGGCAGGATCCATTAAGATTTTTTTTTGTAATATATGTGCATATCCGAGATAAATAATAAATATAGTATAATAAACATAAATATATCTTGTGGAACCTAAAACTAAGCTAATCGTTCAATGGTTGTGTATAGCATCCCAAGCAGAAACAACAAAAAAACAAATGAGATATAGTATCATTAGAGTCGAAAAAAATGAGAAATAGGAAGTCATCAACTTTTGTAGAGGATGGTATAATATTTTTAATCGATTGATTTTTGGTCGGGATTAATAGATGCTCTACAAAAAGTATTTCAATGTATTCTTCAAATGGGTTATCCAAGTGGTACTTAACAGAATCTAAGATGTATTCTTCAAATGGGTTATCCTAGTGGTACTTAAGAGAAATAATCCTACGTTAGAGATAAAGGATGTTAGATATGCATCAAATGCATCTGTAATCTTAAAATCTTAATAAGCTAAATAATGGAAACAAATTCAATTCGTCGTACAAACCCCTAGGTAATATTCTATTTTTCATACTTCGATTGTTTTGTTGGTTTCAGATCTTCGAAATTTTGTAAAAGGTAGAAAAAATTTATATTAACTATTTCGAAATTATAAAATTCAAAATTTCGAAATTATAAAATTCGATTAAATAGTTAGAAACTTTTCCTTCAGTAATCTAAATAGAAAATATTTTCGTCTTCTGTTGTATGATAGTGGGATAGATGGATTTGCAAAAAATTAAACAAACATTTTACATATAGAATAGATATAAATATACTTAAACATTTTTTAGAAATCATTTCCAATTGGAAGGATTTTAAATTTTTGCATATGTATATAAAAATTTTAAATCAACCAACCAGTCGCTTGTTAAATTTGTTTGTATATATAAGTTTAATCCTTTTTTCCCATGATATAAATCACAATTTTAAAATGGAAGTTTTAATTTTTTAAAGTTGGTTCTTTTTTAATTTTCGAATATTTCCTGGAATTGAAGAAATTAATATCGTATTTTTACTTAGTTGATTTTGGTAAGCATAAAACACATAACTGTTTAACATTTTTTGCTTGAATTCTGTTATCCTTTTTTTAAAGAAATTGTGAAATAATCATTTTATTTTATGTAGATGTATAATACTAAAAAAATTCAAAATGATTTGTTGAAGAAAGATCTGCTGATGAAGGATCTTATTTTTTTTTTGAAAAATATGATTTTTGCTCTTTAAGCCAAAATACGAATTTGTAAATTATAATAATTTCGATAATATTGCATTTTCTATATTGTCTTCATACATTAAATTGAAGATATTACCTATACAATTTAAATCATTATACAAACTTACAACTCAAATCTGATATATTTTACGAACTAGATTTGTGATAATAAAGTATATCCTTTTATACAAAAGCACCCAAAAAAAAAAAACAAAAATACAATAGAAACGAATTTTCTTACAATTGAATAATTATATATATAAATTAAATATACTATTTGAAAAAGTTTTTGATTACTAAAAGATTATAAGTCCTGGGTATAATATAATTCACACATGAATCGCAATTCGATTATTTTCAAATAAATTTTACAATATGAGTTTGTAAAACTAATTTTTATTTTCCAAAATTATATCTAAATGGATAATTTTCAAGGGATTTTTAAGGGAAATTATATATATACATATATGTAGATTTTATTTGTTTCAAAACAAAATCCAAAAATAAAAGTTTTAAAAAAAAATTTTTATACCTATTATATTCCATTCGTTAAAATAATATCTATGGAATATGATGGTCAAAAGTCAAATTAACAACATTAAATTATGGTTTTCTCTCTATATGCATGTTATCAAAAAACAAACAAAAATCCAGGATATTATTATATGTAAATGTAAATGAATATAGTTAAGGAAAAAAAGTCCATAAGAAGAAAAACGATTTCGATAAACTATATATAAGAGAAAATAAATAGTAGAAAAAAGTAGTATAGCTACTTCTTAAAAGGTTATAATCGTGTCTAACATGCATACATTATATAAAGTTCGATCCTTTTGTCGGATTGTTATTATTATTATACTTTACTGATGGTATGTACTAACATATGTATATATTATATAATAAATGATAATGGTAAATGGTTAATTTTATTTTCTCAGAATATCCTTTTCGATGGTGGACGACATAATATATATGTATATATATATATAAATTTATAAATAGTTTGGTCCTTATAAATTATAGTTAAATTTGTTAAAGGTGCATTGAATATCAGTTCATATTAGAGTTTTATATTGTTTAGAACGTGAAGAATTATAATTCTTTTTTAAATTCTCAAAAATTTATCTTAGAAAATTTTTATTTTAGTTATCCTTGTATTTAAATTTTTTTTAAGATAATTATTTTCTGTTTTAGTATTTTTTTTAAATTAGAATTTATTACTCAATTTAGTATATATTAGAAAAGGAAAAAAATTAAAATTTCAAGCCAATTGGATCGATTTTTATTTTATAACAATTTGTCTTTGTGTCCACGTATATTAATTTTAATTAATTTCGTCCTTTTACTAAGGTTTTTCTATATAAATTTTGTACAAAAAGTTTAGTTCAACCCAGAAAATGTGAATAAATTTTTTTAGTGTCCTATAGTTCATTTTTTATGCTAGTAATTTTTTCCTATACCAATTTTTAATATTATTATTTATATTTTCTGTATTTTACGAAGTCCTAGATAAAAACTAAATTTTAAGTGGAAATTGTATAAATTTGAAAATTGATTCAATTATTTTAAAATCGAATTCAACTTTTCATAAATTTCGTTCAATATTTTACTAATAAAATTTAAACTAAACTCTTGTAAGGATTCCTTAAATATTCATTTACCTAATTTTTTTAGCAAACCACTGCATTTCTACCGTGTCCTTCTCTCCCTGTAAAAATTATGAATATTCTTTAAATATTTTTGCTAATATAAAAGAATAAATTTTTATGTAATATGTGAGAATATCGAAAAAGTTCACCACTAAAGTGTAGTATATTATTTAGTTAGTCATAAAAAGGAAGTTCATTTTAGTAAAAAGTATTTTTATTCTATATGTATAAGATAAAGAATTATTCTACTACAAAATATTTGTGTGTAGGTGGAAAAAATAATATACGTGCCGCCGATTAAAAGTGAAAATTGTAAAACAAATATATTACATTTGTGTATATGATGACATAATCATATATAAAAGGATTTTACACACATACCTAAAATTCTCATACATAAAATTTAAAAATTAAGAAAAATATCTTTTATTCACAGCTCAATGAAATATTTTATATTTTCCTTTTTTAATATATTATAATCGGGGGTTAAAAGTATATAAAACTTTTAACTATTAAACATTTTTGTTTGTTGGTTTATAAAAAAAAAACAAAATCTTAATTTTTAATTTAATTTAAATTTTGGTATTAAAAGTTTTTAATAAAAAAAATAAATTTTATGGTTATACATTTCGGGAAGAATATAAATTTTAGATTTGAAAAGTTTTTGAAAAGTCAAAAAGGATATTTTAAATATAATAAATTTTAATTCAATTAATTGATTAATATTTTAATTTATAATTTTTAAGAAACAAAGAATGTAAATTTTTTTAAGATTATCTCTTTCTTATTTGAACCAATTTTATTATGGAGAAATAGAAGAAGTTATCTTATGAATATTCTGGGAATTTATTACCATTGGAACTTTAAAATTATTATTGAACGTTAGTCTGAAAAGATAAATTTTAAAATGTATAATTACATATTACTAGTATATAATTTGAATATTTTGACTTACAGATGGATATGCATATAGTTCGATTGGCCTATACACACTTCTAAAGGACGAAAATAATATTGTGTGACATGCAATAGTGTTATAGCTCCACTTTAGTGTTATACCCTCACTTTTAGGCAATAAATAGTTAAATTTGGTTTAACATAAACAAATATGATGAGAAAACATTGGTTTAAAACCGAAATGTTAGAAAATTGTTACCGTAAAAATGATGGACAAATGTATGCCTAACGAGGGTTAATGATAAAGACAAAGAAATTATATACAATTTTCTTATTATGTAAAAAAGCTTATAATTGAAAAATAAAGTATAAATTTATAATTTATTTATTATCAATAATTAATATATATTTTTTCATATTAAAATTATTACAAAATAATCTTTTTATATACATTTAAGCTCATGTAAAATTACTTACTATAATAATTTTATAATATCTATAAATTTCTATATCATAAAATTTGATATTCTTACGAGTATTATTACATTTTTCCATTTCTATATTATTATTTTTTATTTATATAATATATTATTTAAAGATTTATATAAATAATTAACAAATTAATATTTACTTTTAGATTTTTTTTTATCTCGTTCTTAAAAAGTAAAATAATTTCTGATTTTCTAACATCAAAAAATATTCTTTATAAATATATAATATATTTAATCCTTGTTTTTATATACATACATATATAATAATAATAAAACAAACAAAAAACCTTTCTTATATATATATTTTTCTTATTCATATCAACCAAAACTGTTAGTATCTAAAATATTTGTATGTATATATATATAAATACATATAATAAGAAAACTAATAATACTCTACTAATATAACGTAAACAAATTTATTCACAAACATTTTTACCAATAAACTTAAATTATATCTGATAATAAAACGTGGCAATAATTGTAATTAATGTTTTCATTTTGTTGCCTATAATATTTTCCTATATTTCTCTGTTTAATATTAAATTATATTTAATATAATATTATATTATAACAAAAAAAATAGAAATACTTGAAGTGGTATATTCATTTGTCAACAAAAAGTAAACATTAATTTCTTGTTGTATATTCTATATACTTTTATATATTATGGATTCCTTCAATTTTGTCCTTAAAGTTTGTATATATCAAAAGTATTATATCCTTTATTTTTTCTTTTTGGTAATTTTGTTGTAATAATGAGCAACGCCATTACTATATATTTAGCAGAAAAAAAAAATCCTTTATTTCTAATACTCATCTAAATAGTAAATATATATAGTACAAAAAATAATATTAGTGCGATAAATAACATTTTCCTGATTATCATTTCTTTATACTATATATAAAATATACTAAAAAAAAAGAGTAAATATATATTTAAGGATTCTTATTAGACAACAGAAATGTCAAATAATATAGAAAGAAATAATTTGGTATAATATTTAAGTTCCAATAGAAAAAAAACTCTTAAATATTAGCTTTGATATGCGTTTTTTTTCTGGCTGTGCCATTTTATTTATACTAATTTTAATTATATTTTTTCTATTTTCTCCCAAAAGTAGGTTGGAGGTGAAAGTCCTTGATGGGTTGTCTTAACAAAAAAAGGTTGTCTTTTCTTTATTTTGGTGTCATTTATATATAATATATATATTATATATTTTAACTATTTAAATAAAAAGACAAAAATTACCTCATCTATGTATGAAAGCATATTAGATTGACTACCATAAATTTAGAATTTACTTTTAGTTAAATAAATTTATGCTCTTTATTTATACATTTTATTGGTTTGTACACAGACAGAAATTCTGTTTTTATTTTTGTCTTGAGGGGAGATTAAAATTAAATAAATTTATTAATTAATTTATATACGAGTATATATTGTGGGGTTGATTTTGAAATTTATTTGAATGGGTAAATATAATATTATAGAAAGTATTATGTATCCATATTTAGATGAATATTGAATTTAAGAATAGGAAATTAGAATAAACGATCATTCATTCGAATTTTGCATAGTCTGATAAGCTAGTTAAATAAAGTAACATGTATAATTAAGAATTCTGTTCCAATGATCTTTGCTATTATTTTCTAGCAATTTTGATTAGATATTAAATCATTTTTGCCCTCTTATGGTAAAGGCCATATTTAAAAGTTTTTTTTTTAAAATAACTTCTAAATTTTACAATTTCCGAAATCAAAAATAAAAGTATTGTTAAGCAATATCATTGCAGTATAAGAAGTATCCTTATTTCTGATCAATATGCATATTATTTGATAATTTCGAGGATTCAATTTAAGTAAAATAATTTCAACTTTGCAAATAACTTTGTATTTTTTAAAAAATAAATCAATTTTGACGTGGACTCTTGACGTTAACAAAAAATATAATTATCTTTTTTCACAGTGTATACCAAAGCAATCTTGCAATCTTTCTTTCTTCAATTTTAATACTAATATTTATGATTTTTTTTTTGCTTTCGTAAATTCGCCTCCTAATGACAAAAATTGGGACGATGATGCTGCCATACTGATAGTTGAATTAAAATACCAATTTTTTGTTTTTATTTTACCAATCTTTCTGTCAATTTATTTCATATAACATAAATTTTCTATTTTTCGTATTTTCTTCTAATATTTATATTATTTTGTTTCAATTTTTATTTTTATTTTGGTTTTGTATTTATCTTCTATACGAATACAAATACAATTTATACATTATACATATAGAATTAAATATATATTTACTCAAAAATATATATATATAACATTTTACCAATAGCAAAAACCTAGAATCCTTTTTATGAGCCGTGTGAAAATTTATTGCAAATAAGTTTAGATAACGAGTCATCTGTGTGTCACAATTCAACCCTAAAATATACATATATACTTAATAATATAAATGTGTGTATATATACATTTATATATCACCAATCATACCCTTGTATATATATATTTATTATCATCCCCCCTTTTTATCCATTCATTGAAAAATAAACAAAATCCACCTTATAATTTCTTTTAATATTAGTTTTTATTTTATTTTGTATGGTGGAAATAGACAAACATTTTTTTTATATTTTAGATATAATTCTTCGTAAATATATTTCTATTTGAATCCTTTATTTTGTCTATGTATTAGTTAAGATTTTTTCATAAAGTTTTTTTTCTTTTGCAATCATTGTGGGTTCGTCTTGTATTAGTTAAAATTTATTATTATATTTGGATAATGATTGAAGAAATAAATTGCATAAATAGTCATAAATAATGATAGTGGATGGGGGGATATAAAATGTAATAATGACGTAAAAGGGGGAAAAGTATATTGTATGCAATATGATCAATGAAAAAATTAATAAATACGCAATAATTTAAGATATAAGGATAATTTGTGAATTATCCTAAACAATCACGTACAGTACAATTTATAGCATTTTAACATAAATATTATTAAAGTAAAAGAGAAATGAAATTGACGAAGTATAAATAATGATTTTGAAGGATTATTTAAGTCGTAATTATCCTTAAATAGTAGTTTTTTAGAAATAATTCACATTAATTTGATATATAAGAAATATTCGTAAATGAAATAATTGTTGTAGTTTGGGTAAATAAATTTCATTTGATAGATGGCCAGAAATATTGAATGGTTAAATTTAATTCATTTTTGATAATTTGTTTTTTAATTTGAATCAATCATTTTTTGGACAAGTGGACAATTTTCTGCTAATTAATCGTTAAATTTGCTTAATTTGGAAATTTCCGTTTGTATAAGAATGATTTAGTGAGTCCTTGCAGAATCATCCGTATCGCATCTTTGATTTATGCAAGAAAAAGAATGACCATATAATGGTAATTATCATGATAGACGAAATATTTATCGCTGTGATATTTATGAGAGAAATGTTCGCCCATCAATAAGTCTATATGGTACTAGGAGTACTTATGCCTTAGCCTTCTCAAAACCAACTAACCTGCTATGCAGCGTTGCCAGATTGCAAGCTTAATCTTGTTTTGCAAGATTTTTCATCCATTGCAAGATTACAAGATTTTATGATAAATTACAAGATTTTAACTAAAACCGCAGGATTTTGCAAGATTTTTAAATTAAATGATAATTTTTCAATTTATTTACGAAATTTTTCAATGCATTCGTAATTTTTACTTTTAGCTTACTACATTTGCGTCGAAAAATAAATACTAATTCATATAAAAACTAAAAAATCACAATTCAGTTTCAGTAACTTACTTAAAAATCACATTTCAATATAAATTAAATAAAGTAATTCGTAAATTTAAATATGAACCGTTTTTTTAAAGTTTTTTTTACTCACTTAAAAAAAACGGTTCATACTTAAATTTACGAATTACTTTATTTAATTTATATTGAAATGTGATTTTTAAGTAAATTACTGAAACTGAATTGTGATTATTTAATTTTTATATGAATTAGTATTTATTTTTTGATTAATATTAAGTATTTTTAATTTATTTTATTAAAAATAATAAGAAAAATATGAATTCAATATTCAAATGTATAATGGTTTTTTTAATTAATTAATTGAAATTATATACTTATTAAGTTACATATTTTATTAGGGCATCATGTGTAATTCTCTGTGTATCTTGTAATAAATCATTCGTATTTTCTTTTAGGACAGCTAATACGATAGTTTCATTTTCATTACTTTAATATACCACATTATATTTAGTTATTATTAAAAAAAAGATTTTCTATTGGAAAACAAGATTTTTTGTTTTCATTTACAAGATTTTCAAACCAAATGATCTGGCAACGCTGCTGCTATGATCAATAATTCAGAATATAGAGTATTTCCTATTCTATATCTGAATGGTATTATAACATATATAAAATTGTGAATTAATTCAACTAAAATATTTTGCTACAAGATTGTACTACTACTACTAGTATTCTGGCCTTGAAATAATTACATATACTTTTATCTTTTAATCTTTTTTTATTTGACAATCCATTATACTATAAATTTTTTTTTTTTTGGTAAATTATTTTACCATAATATACGTACTACATAAAACATTTATACATATATTTATGCGTGTGCACAAACATATCCTTTTTTTATTTATTTTATAAATTTTTTGTTGTTATACTATATATATTACAGACACCGTTTTTAACTCCCATCAGATACAAAGTACTCATTCCTTCAAAAAAATTATTATTATTAGTACGATATTTTTGTTTGTTGTTGTTGTTTTTGTTGACATTTACATTGCTATTTAAGATATAAATTCCATTTAACATAAAATTTTACCGGGAGGGTTAAAAAAAAAAAAATTTACCCCATTTTTTTTGGTGGCAGTTATTAGAAGAGAAACAGAATTTAGTTTATATATATTTAAGCATTGTTCTTATTTGTATACCAACAACATATTTATATATGTATATATGTTACTTATATGTAATATTATTTGTTTCTCTAATTATAATTTATGCTCGAATAGGGTGTCTTTTATGGTTGACACGATGCCAGTTGATTTGTGATTATTGCTCGATTGATGCTCTTAATTTTTCGTTATAATTCCACAAAAATGAAATAAATAAATATAATAAACAAATGTTTTAGATGCTATTAAAAAGGACTTTTTTTTATATATATACATAATATATTTAAGGATATTTTTTATATATATGTATATGTATATATAGTGTAATTTACTTATTTTAAATACTTTGGATATTGCGTGGTATACATAAGCTTAAAGTTTTTTTTTGTATACCAATAAAAACAAGAAAAAAAAAAAAAATTATGTAAGAGGAATATTTATTGGCCAAGGATGACAATTATTTCATTTTTTGTTGTTGTTGTTATTTTGTAAAATAATAATATAACAAATACAGTTTTAGTGTTTTGTTTTAAGTAAAAATAATGTGATGTGGGTGGGTATAGAAGTTTGTAATATTTCCGAAATTAGGGGAGGTGGGGTTAAAATATAAAGCACGATTTTTTGATGATATTATGAAAGATGTAAATTTTTAGTTGTTGTTTTTTTCTTTTTTTTTTTTGAAGATTGTATTATATATAATTTATACGTGCTGTACTGGAGGGGATAATTTTATGGATCGTTACTTTTAATGGGCTCTTTCGTTTTTTTTATAGAGAAATTATAATATAAATTATATTCAAATTAAGAAAAAAAATTTGTTTGTTTTTTTTTTTTGAAATGTTTTCAATGTTTTCAATGTTTTATGAAAATAATTTATATTATAAAAAAAAAAAGAATTAAAAAAAAATTTTAATTTCTTCGAAAAATTATATATTAAACTTGAATTTCAAATTTAGATTTTATCTTAAGGATAATATATAGTTTTTGTTAATAGGAGATGGAGAGTCGGATTAATGGGAAATTTTACTGTCTAAGAGAGTTTCTAAAATTACTAATTCAAGACTGTAAAGTATTGAGTTTTCTAACACATTATATCGTTTACAGAAAATTCATTTGTAATTATATATACATCATTTTGTTACCTTCGGTTTAGCGAATGTATAATTATGATTAAAATATTTCAATTGTAGCAATTGGAATTATCCTGGGGAATTATGAGTAGCTACACTGCGATATCTAAGAGATCCAATTAACTATATCATTTATTATTTTCCAAAATTATAATTCATCCTTAAATTACAAAATTTTATCACAATTTTATGTTTGTTATACATTTTTGTGGGTTGCTTCCTTAGGATAAAATCTCTATTATTTTACAATTTTATGATTTTTTGCACAGAATTAAAACCGGATTCATTCTGTAAAAAAATTCATAATTCAAAATATATTTAAAATGAAAAAAAAATCATTCTAATCTATAAATATTCAAAAATGACAAAAAATATATACATATATAAATAATTAAAATTTATTTATGATATTTTGTTTAAAATTTTTGAACGGATATAAAAAAATCCAGGAAAAACAGCAAAAAAAAAACGGAAATTATAATAAATTTTCAAAAAACTAGACGAAAATTTCTATATTTAAAATATATTTTATTCGAAATTAATGTCCTCTTATTTAAATTAATATAAACCTATATAATAATAATAATCGTTTCGTTTCTATTTATAATAAGTAAAAGTTGATATTATATATATATTATTATCCGAATTGCATCTTATTCCTCCTATTTTTTCAATTTTCGTAAAGAAATCACAACCATAAGAAATTATTTCAGCAGAATGAAAATTATATAGACGACATTTTAACGATAGAGAAAATTAAAATTAAAATTTTGGTTTTTTTTTCAGTCCGTTTTTATAAGTTTAATTTCATATTGATATAATATGTAAATAAAACTTATGTGTAGTTGTTCTGAGGTAATTTTAAAGGTTCAGTGATTATGTTATATGTAGACTTGGAGTTTATGAGCCCAACTTTGTTCAAAGTTGGACTTTGTCTTAAGATAAGTAATGTAGATTAAGGTCAATTTTGGCAAAGAATAAATTAGGATTGGTGGGAAATCGCAAAATCCTTTCAGCAGTAAATTTATGTGGATTTTAAGTCCCCACCATCGAATATCACTGATCACTATATGCTTTCTAATTTGATACTACGAACCTCAACAGAATTTTGCCCATGAAAATTGTAATTTCCATCTTTTCTGATATTTTTTTCACTGATCTATTAATTTTTTTTGTATATAAAAGTACATTATATATTTAAATTTAATTTTTGTATACCAATGGTGGTAATTTTGAATTATAAAATGAATGGTATTATATGTATATATATATATAGGATAGAAAAAAAATTCTATATTTTTCTCGAATATATACATATTACTATGTATATTTATTTATTATATAAAGTTTTTAAATATTATAAAATTTCACGATTATGATCCATAAAACGACTTTTAAGATAAATCTTTATATACATATATATTTTTTTCCTGTGAAACTTTCGACATAAATTTCTCTAACATCTCACCCAAAAGGAATATTTATATATCATTTTGTGAACCATTAATATATGTATATATATATATATATATATATATATATATATATATATATGTCTAACTTTGGTTATGTATATATAGTTTAGCATAACTTTATATAAATTATAATAGAAAATGAGAGATTTTTAGTCTTCTATATATCATTCCTTTTTAAATGTCCTTGTTATATTTTATTTTATAATTTTTTTTTGTATTGTGGTTGGTACGGAAAATCCTTAGAATGAAATACGTTTATTATTATTATTATTTTTTTTTTTGCAAAGCAAGCATCATAATGGGAGGCAAAAAAAGGGTGAGACCCACCCATTATACCCTTCTATCATATCAGCTTTATTTTTAGTATATATAATTATTATTATTATTTTTTTCATTTGGTATAAAACCCAACACAAAAATGATATCGTAAATTCTTGTGGAAGTAAAGAACCATAAATTGTCACCAGAAAAAAAAAATTATATATAGACAAAAAGAATGATTTTCGTATTTTTGCTGGTGTGGTTTGAAAGCAAAAGAAAAATGGTAGCACAGAAAATATATACATATACATATATGTATGTATAAGAAAAATTATAGATGAAAAAGAAATTAACGCGTTTCAGAGAAAAGTAATCAATGAATTATGTGGAAATTATTGGTTTTTGTTTTTTTTTCTATGTTGGATGAAATAAAATTTATAGTAATAATTTTCATATTTTTCTTTTTGTCTTTTGAGCTTTCAGAAATTTTGGTTTTGGTGGGGGCTTTCTTGGGAAATTACGAAAAATCAAAATTGCCTAAGGTATATATAATTTTTTTTTGGGTATGCTATTATAATAAGAAATATAGAATAGAAAATATAAATTAGATTTAGATAAAAAGTAATTTCTATTTAGAGTAAGAGCTTACAGTTTAAGAAAAATGTCAATCCAACTAATATTATTAGGTTTTTAGGTTTGTTCTTACAGAATTATGAATAATTATTCATTTTTAAAGATAGCCGAAAGTTTTGGAATTTTGAACTGAATATAGGAAAACCGTATACATACAAAGATCAATAGAAGATATTAAATTAATTGTATTAGTTGAAGAATATATATAAAATAGCTGATTTTTCCCTATAATCACTTTGGCAAAATTTGTATTTAAAGTTTACTAAAGTACTAAAATGATTGTAGCAACAATTTGTTTTACAATTGAAATGTTGTAATATAAATTGACTCGTTTACCTAAAACTCGTCTTAGTATATTTTATTTTATATACATATTCGTGCGAAATTACATTTTTAATTTGAAATAAATCAACAGATTTCACGCATATTAAAATTACTCTAAATTTGATCTTTCATTTTCCAAAAACAAAAAAAAAATTCAAATATTCTTACCATCAGCTCTTAATCTACAAATTTCAAAAATAAAAATATAATCATTTTTCTATTATAAATCATTAACATCTTTTCATTTATACAAAATGAATTATATAACGAAATTTCTTTCACCAAAAACGACACAAGAAAGAAAAAAAATGGAGAAAATTTCATCTATAGAAAACGAAAAAAAAAAAAGGAAAAGTGCAAAAAATCAAAATGATAACAAAATAAAAATTACAAAACCATATTTTTCTTTCCATTTTCTATATACAAAATTTTTTTCCTATATAACATAAACTTTTCATATAATAACGAACTTTTTTTTTTCACTATAGATAAAATTTTTTGATATTTCCAAAAAAAAATTATCTATGAATCTATCCATATACATAAATGTCCTTTTTTCTATATTATATATATAATATATCCTTTTTTTGTTCTTATTTTGGTGATCATTTCTTCTTATCCTTTATACACCTACATTTATAATTTAATAATATTGGTAATTTTATATTTATACAATTTCATTATACATATGTATATATATAATATTTTCGATTAGTATTTAAACGTATATAAAACGGACTATTAATACGACAAAATTATATATACTATTTCTATACATATTTAAGGTCTTAAGTCATCCATCTTCTTGGGGCTATAATATAGATGATTCTCTTGATTCTTTTGGGTATTTAATGTTATTTTTTATATAGTATATAATATAAGTAATAAAATATATCTAGAACTTTTCAAATAAATATTGTTAGATATTTTCTTTCCTCAATATATATATATATACAACCCATAGATTTAGATATGTATATATATATATATGCTGAAAAATATTTAACGATAATATAAAATGAATATTTATATCCTTTTTTTTATTTTGAAGTTAAAACATATCTATGGTATATATGTATATAGTATAGTATATATAAAAATTCTTATGGTTTTAGAAAATCATAAAATAGCCGCCTCGAGGTAATTAACGAGTCCTTTATTGCCATTTCCAATTGGGGATTAAACAATCTTCTATCTCTCTATGGAAGAGAAATATTTTGGTTGTATATATATATAATATGAATTTGTTGGTATTTTTTATCATTTAGTTTGTTTGTTCTGTTATTTTTTTTTTTTTTTACTTTCTTTCTGGAAAGATGGAAAAATTTCCATCTTGATCCAAAAAAAAAATAAACATAGAAAAATCTCAATTAGATAGGTAATGGAAATTTTGCGTTCTAATAAATCAATCGTTATTATCCTTTTAAATTTTTCTATACATACTATATTTTGAGGATTTACATTTTTCCTCAACTCGTCCCACCATTTTTTGTATACAAAAAAAATATATATATATATATATAGGAAAAATGTGGGTATACCATTTTTTTTTTTTAGAAAATAATCTTATCTTATAAGGATATTTTATAGAGATATAAAAGGATTTATTATATTTACTTTTTTATATCATTAAAACGAAAAAATAGACCATTAAAAATATTTTTTTTTTCTTAATAGTAAATTACGAAGTGTTACATCAGGACAGAATTCTAGGGTGTCTATTTGTCTTTCTTATAGAAATGTTGACGGATTTTTTAATTTTTGTATATATGTATATTTTTTTATTAGATCCTTGAATGGTAATAAAGATTAAAGCAAAAAAAAATAAGAGAGATGCAAATATACTTAAGCGATGACATAAATTTTGTCCAGTTTCTTTAATTTCTTATGTTATATATTTGAAGATGGTCCTTCGATTGGGATTATTAAGCGAAATTTTTTTTTTTTTATATAAATTAAGGATTATTTTTAAGAAAAAAAATAAAAGAAGTGGTAATTAAAATAATTTAGAATGCTAAATAAGATAACAATTAAAAGTAATTTATATTTTAGGAAAAATAATTGGGAAATCTTCAAAAAATTGTGATTGTTTTTATATTTATTGAAATGACACTAAAGGAAAATGAGTATAAAATAATTAATATCAATATTTTTTACTACTTATTAAATATCAATATTTCTGGTAATTTATTTTCTCCGCTTTAGATTTATTGGAAAAAGATCAAAATTATTATAATTTTGTCGACAAATTGCTTAAAATTTAGGACTGTTTCAATGTGTAGAAAAATATTGAAAAATAGGAGTAACACTACCATAATTCCACTCGCGCTATACATATCTGCATTAAGTTTATGCAGATTACTTTCGCAGTTTTTATTATTTTGGAATCCATAACAATCAATATTTTTTTTAAAAAAAGGAAAAGAATTTTATTAAATATTAATTCATAATTGAAAATTTTGACAGTGATGAAAAAGAAAATATTTTATTTAATATTTTAATAGTATTTTAACAAATATTTAATTTGTTGAAAATTATACGCATATTTTAAATTAAATATTTCAAAGGTGCAATTACACCAAGTAGAATTGTTCCCTAGTGAAGTTGTACCAAGTCGAAATCCCCGAGTGGAATTGTGTCTAGTGGAATTCTGTCTAGTGGAATTGATCTAGTTCTAGTGGAATCGACCGGTTAGGTAAAATTTATAGTACCTAAATTTGAAAATTGAAATACTTTTTTTTATAAAACTAGTAAAAAATGTATACATTGACTATCAAATGCTTTTATTTCAATCAAAATTGAATCAAAATTTATAATAATACCAAAGCAACATTGAATTATTTAATTACCAATTCGGTACAATTTGTTCCGTTGAATAAAATTTTATTGTGAAAATATGGTTTATTGTAAAATATGTAAGATATGCCAACAAAATACTGGGATAATGTGATTATTGTATAGATAGAGACACTCATCGATATTTTTAACCAAAACCTGTTAAGAAAATTCCTAAAATAAAATTTTATTTACAAAATCTTTTATTTTAATTTATTTGTGATTGGTTCGTCCTTCTTTGTAAAAAATAAATCACTTGTTTTGGTTAACTTTAATATAAAATTAATGTTTAATAATATTCTTCTTCTACCTTCCTTTCGTATTTTCATTTTATTCTTAATTGTACGATTAACAATAAATTATTAATTTTTATTTTATAAAAAAATTGGAAAATGTACAAATAAATTTTGTTTGAAGAAATACGGGCGTTTTTGATTTAAAATTTATTTGAAAACATAAATTACAAAAAAAAAAACTAAAGTTTATTCAGAATTTTTTTTAAAAAAGTTAATAAATTTGTTCCTTCTTTTATTTCTTTTTATGCATGTGATCGCGCAGAATTATCTGATCGGATCATAAAGTAAATGAGAAATTCATCTAGCTGGAATTTTTATATATTTTTATCATAATAAATGTTCCTCATAGTTAGATATGGTTAATTGGTAATAAATATTAAAGAGGATGTGAGTAGTGAATCAAAACTTGTCTATATAGAAGGTTATTCATATGTTAGTGACTAATTTAAGTTAGTTTTACTGGCTCAAAGTGTATATGTATATTGGTTAACATTATATTCTTATTATTTGTGAAATATCATTTAATTAATCAGTTTATTAGTGATTAAACCTCGACATTGAAATAAGATATTTACATTTGCAATATAAGTGTAGAATTAATAGTTTTGTACGTTTGTACCGACATTTATATTAAAAATTTACTTTATACAACTTTGATTCAATAGTCTTTTTTCATTTAAGTCCGAAATTACGAAATTACGAGTCCTATTATTCGGCACAACATAGAGAAAATTGTAATAAATTAACAATAATATTTCATTCACAATATTGTAAACTATAATTACAACAGAAATTCATTAAAAATTCCTGATTATTCCAATAAATTTTATTAATATAAATCCAAAATTTTAATAAATCTCCATTCTTTTATGATAAATCTCTATACAATCTTCTTCTTTACACAATATGATTAAAAAAAAATCTAAATCTCATCGAATATTCAAGAAACTTTTATACAAAAATATATTTTATTTCTCATCGTTCATTTCAATTCGTTTTCATTTTCAAAGTCATTAGTATTATTATTATCATTTATTTATATAAATACAAACCAATAGTTCCCAAAGGAAGGAGGATCGATCAAAAAAAAAAAAGAAGAAAAAAAAAGTAAAATGTCTGAACAGAACAGTAGACACACATGAGAAACAACAATTTCATATTATTATTATGGTAAAAGATTCTTCATTGTCCATCCATTTGATATTATTTATTATGCTTCAAAAGGTATCCACCACATTTTTTTTTTGATATATTTTATATTATATATTATTATAGTATTTTAAAAATGGCCAAGGCAGATGGGAATCATCAAAATTAAATTGAAAGATTATACCAGAAAAAAAAGAAAACAGAGAGAGAAAATGGAAAAATAAGCATAGTTACATTTATCATTGTCAAACAATAAAAAGTTGAATAACTGAAAAAGGATAAATTTTAAATTATAAAAATAACTTTAACAGATCATCAGTTTGAAAAGTTGTTTTTATTTTTTTTTGAACGGAAATTAGTAATAAATATTTCATTTTTCATGTAATAATATGAAGGAAAGTTTCATTTTTTAGGTACAAGATATACTTGATAGTACTTGGAAATAATTCTTTTCACAGTATCGTAATTTTCCAGATATTTCACTTAAGCTCAATGTCTATCAAATTTTGTTACAATTACTGTCAAAAATTTGGTATAAAAATCGAGGATTGTCAAAAATATCGATCTACCAAATGAAAAAAAAATCGATAATGGAACGCAATATTTGACATCAATTTGCCATAATAATTTTTTGAAAAATATACTTCAAAAAATTGCAAGTTGTATTTTTACCAATCAGCTTGAATATCCTTCGGGTAAATATTTAAGAACTGTAAGAATTTTTTTAATTTTTTACATTTTTAGTTCAATAATTTTAATGTATATATTAATTTTCTTTTTAAATTTTCTTACGAAATACGATCTTTTTTAAATTCTACAATTTTTTTTTTCAAATTTAATGCAATTTTCCCCATCAATTTCACCCTCAACTTTTAATTGTCTGTACATAAAATTGTAATAAACTAAAACTACAATTGCCTTTAGAACATTATAGTATATAAAATTGATCAAATTCACTTCTTTTATATAGGTGCAAGGAAACATTTTACAGAACCGCCTATTTGGCATCAATCAAAAAAATGTTATACCTTAAACATAATAAACAACTATCCAAAGAGTAAAAAAAAAGCTGGAAATATACCAGGAGGTGTAATTACAAAGAAAAGAAGAAAAAAAAAACAATCCACCTTATGTTTTTTTGTCTGGCAAAGGACTAATATTCCATATATAAATATATAACATTAAATTAGCCCTTAGGGGGAGAACAAACGTAATAAGATATTCATATGTATACCATGTAAAAATAAAATTATATATATACATATCAGAATTGGATATATAGTTGAGCCGAAAATAGTGAAATACATTTTTTTTTACAGAACGTCCTCCATAAATCGAGTGCAATAAGTCTTGAATGATGTATTGGTCGTTTATTCAAAAGCTGCCATTCTTTACTTTATACTATACAAAAAAATAGGTTGAGGTATTACAGGTATATAAGTAAAAAAACACTCTAATATATAACAACTGCCACTGAATGAGAATGAATTGTTTTGATGATGATGATTGTATATATATAAAAGAGTTTCTCGATATTTCTTGGCATGCAATTGTAATTTTATAAGTTTGAAGGAAATAAATTTAATTTTTGTTATATGGGAATGATTTTTTTTTTTTCGTTTAATTCGTCTTAATCCTTATTTTTGTCTTCTATATAAAAAGTATTTAATTCCAATTTTTTTTATATATATGTATTTTTGGCTCAGACACTTCCAATTCAAAATAATAAGATCCCACAGTTATATAAAACGATGGATTAGTATAGATGAACGACTAAAAATTTATAAATCGTAAATTTTGTTTGTTGGTGTGATGGAATGGATTCAAGTTTTAATGGTTAAAGAGATATTTTATATATATACGAAAATTGGATAATATTTTATTTTAAGACATATGATATAAAAAAATAAAATTGTGAGATAAAGATTACATTTTAGTTCTGGAAAATTACAGGAAATAAATAATTATAGAAGTATATTTTTTTGCAATAAATTTATAAATGGTAAAATAAAATATTAAATGTTAATGTTAAGAGGTGAAATAATAATAAAGATTATTTTCATGAAAAACTTTAATGAAAGAATGAATTTTGCAAATATTGTTGAAAGAGAATAATTATTACTAAATTAATTAAGATCGGAAATTTAATATTTACCAGGAAAGAAATTTGACCATGACTGAAAAATATGCTGAATTTATTACATTATTTCATTTTTTCCAATTATAAATTTAAAAATGTTAAATTTTTTACTTTCAATTAACAAATTTCTCAAGAGTTCTTAAAATTATTAAAATTATATTAATTTAGACATTATATAGACAGACACATCTTCATTATTTGTGCTAAGAAATCATAATATGTCAGTATTTTATCACCTCCTTTATTAAATTTTCCTCACAAAAAATATGCAAATTGTTGATTATTTCATAAAAAAATTAATTCATAAATATTAATTACTCAAAAACGTTTCATTTACTTGTTGCTATAAATTAATATTATTTCTTATAATAACCAAAAATATTTTAACCTAAAAACCACACAAAATTACACACATTGTTGTATACCACATTTAATTATTTCAAACCAAAAGTTATAATATTTCTTTAAAAAAAGTGAAAAATACAAAAATTTTCCTAAAACTTTCTATAAATAAACAATCAAAAAATTATACCTTACCCACATTCATTACAAAATAAAATATAGTCCTTTTATTTACAATCAAATATATAAATTTTACTTTTCAAAAATCAAATTGAATTTTAAAACCATATTGGCAAACAAAATACAAATTTAATTTTTAGCTATCAACTTTCAATTGAACCTTTCAATTCTACTCTATATTAATTTAAATTTATATATTATAGTATACATATATAAGTTAAAAATAATTTAAACCAATTTTCCAATGGGAAAAATAATATAGTGTTGACAAGTCATGTTTGTAAATAAATTTCTAAACATTATTATACTCTTTTTTTGGTTATAATATACTATATATACTCGTATTATATATTATACAAAAATTTAACAAAATTGCGTATACTAAAATTTGTGTAACCCTCTTAGAGTAATAAATGGTTAAAATTTATTTGAATATATGAGAAACCAATAAAATTTACCATCAAGTCCTTTTTTTTTCTCTTTAAAATATACATATATAATATATATAAATAAATATTATATATATATATGTATACATATATAATGTTTTTAGATAATATAATATCCGTTTTTACGCACAGAATGCTTTCGTAAAATGTTTTCGAATCAAATAAATTTTAAATTTAAATCCCTTAAAAAATAGTGGAAAAAAAAATACAAAAACCATTTAAGTAACCAAAAAAAAAAAACATTATTATATAAAATGAAATCTTTTGCGAGGAATAGAAAAAGGATATTCGAAATTCGTCATGATGATATTTAGTAAAATTAAGGAAAATATATTATATTAAGAATAATTTTTTTGAATTGAAATAATTTAACCAGAAACTGTGTAAATTTTTGTTAATATCATTAGAATATATGAATATCCTTTCTATATTTAATATATACAAATCATTTAAGACGAGAGTCCATTATGTCAAATTTATATCCTTCAAAAAATTTATGTATAATAAGAAATATATTATTGTTAAAACTTAAAATTTATATTTTATTTATATATGTATACATATACTTTTTGTCCTTTTGAATATTTATTATATAGTTTATGTAAAATTGTCTAATGATATATGATGATATATTTATTACAATATACCATGTTATTTTCAATTGTTACTTTTAACTATAATACTAAATTATTATTATTGTATATATATATAACAACATTATATTATTATGGAAAATTATATACTAAAAAGTTTCTTTTCTAAACAAATCACATGCCTTTAACTATAAATTAAGCAGTTAATACCAATTAAGTAGAGACAAGCAGATGTCCTTAAACAACTTGCTTGTTTATACAATAAATGTCCTTAATTTATGGTTTTTGCATATATATATAGTTAACAACAATAATTATATATGTACATTTAAGTTATATATTTATCTTTTTTTTCATATAAAAAATATTGTGTATAATTGTAACCAAAATTTTTTGGTACACTTCTATTTGTATATAGAAATTATCCTTTCTGTTTTATAGAGACTACTTTTATATTCAACTCATACATGAAAATGAAATTTGTAATTTTTTTTGGCGAATGTTTATAATTGAATTTTCTTAGTAATTGGTTTTTATTAGATATTTTGGAGACAATTATAGTTTGATTTAAGGATCGAAAATTATTGGTCTATTTTTTTATTTTTGATAATTGAAATAATTGAAATTATTTTGAATTTATAATTGAATGCAGTCGTTAAGTTTTTTTTTGTAGAAACTAAAATTCTACAACAAAAATTGAAGAATATAGAAATTATAATTCTACGACAATTTTGTGAAATGGTTGACAATATAATTCAATGATTTTTGGCATTGTTTGGAGACATTTAAATCATATTGGCATAATATCCTTTTTCTCTTAATTTTTATAGATTTCCGAAGAAACTTTGGAGTGGTACACAAAATATTAAATAATTGTACGAAGGACATCTTTTTGAGTATATATATTGCGTTAATATTTATTTTTAAATTGAAATTATCAACTTCCTACTGATTACTAAACTCTTTTAATTTATATTGTCCTTGATTTTCTGCAATTATGATTTTCATAATATTAAATAAGTCCAAACAATTTTAAATTATTATACTGAACTAAATTAATTTATATAAATAATATTCAAAGATTGTAAAATTAATTCAATAAATACTGTATATAATAATTTTAATTTAATCACCATCCCTGATAGTAACTAATTGACTATATTTTAAACTGTCTACATTAATTTGTATTTATAATGTGACAAATATCCTTTTGCGGTCTTTTAACCATATTATTATTTAAGTCATTTTCTATTGGATGTCTGGGATTGTAATTTTTTTTCTATATATATAAATGTTAAAATATAGATAATGTTACTAAAGGGGGCCTTTATATAATGGTCATATTTTACTTATATCTCTCATTTTACTATATATGTATATATAGTACAAAAACAATTCAACATTTTCCTGGCAATAATAATAATTATATCCGAAGATGAACTATAAAGGCTATTTCGGACATGTGTTACCTTAATTCTTCACAATTTTATTTGCGATGCAATAAAATATTTTTTGTATATTATAATGTATAAATACAACAGTGCAGATAATTATCTTTAATAAAAACATGTTGAAGAAATTAAATAGAATTAACAAAAAATAATTGATTTAAGTAATTGTTGTATCGTTGTATATGTATTTAACAGTAATAATTAATTGGAGGATAAGTTTTTGATGCATACTAGTAATTTAATATGAAAATTTTGCTACAATCTGTTTTAGAATAGTTTTTATGTCATTCAAAATGATTGAAGTTATATAATTTTTTTTTGGTATGAAGACTGGCGGTATCTATTTTTGTCACAAACTAAGATTGGCCTACTAAGTTATTCAATTAATCGGCATAATTGATTTTTCTGATAAGCATAAAAGATGACTCAGTTTATTGCTTTTCTTGCCTCAGTATTCCTGTAATGGAAAATGAATCTAATATAAGAAGATAATATAAATAAGAAATTCTCAATCTACGGTAGAGTAATTCAATATTCTTACTACTTTGTTTAAAATTTGGCAGATTTTGCTTTTAAAAATCTTCTAAATTATAATTTAACTTGACAAAATCTTAAAAATTATTTACCTATATTTGAATTACAAAAATATTTTCTCGGGTGGGTTGTTTTTATGTGGTCAAAATGTCTTGTCCACACACAGGTCCCATCATCACACTAATATTCTTTTAAGTGTGATTTACAGAACATAAAATTTATACCATATATATACTTATGTATATAAAAAGGGCACCGCGTGTATTAAATGTTTTCATTTGGAAATTTAGAAAGAAAAGTTTTTTTCTTTTTTTAATCTAAAATAGAATAGGCAAAAAAAATCATCTATCTAATAGCTTTATGGGTGACTATCTGTTGTGTACACTGTTATAGCACACATATAATTTAATTCACACCAAAAACATAAATTGGGTGACAAGAGACCAAAATGGAATATCGTTTTTAAAGGGGGGAATCGACCACGATATGTAATTTTTTATTTTCTAAAAAAATATCCTTTTGGTTATATTGAAAGGACAATTGCTTGTATACTGTGACCAATTTACGAGGAATTATTGAGTTCGTTTTTTTTTACATATTATATGGCGGTCTATAGAAATGTTTATTAAAGTTTTGCTATTTATGGAAAGGGTTAAAAAAAATCTAACTAAATAACTATATTTACTAATAAATTTCAAGTAAAATGTAATGAAAATTTAGTTAACACAAATTTTTAATAGAATAAAACAAAATACAAGGAGTTTTAGAGAAGTTTTGAGCTAGAAGCGCTAGCTTCGAATAATAAAAGAAGATTTTGAATAAAATATTCTCGTAAGATTACTTTTACTTGTCGATGAAAATGCTGAAAGAATTATTTCAAATGAAAATGTCAACAATATAATGTCAACAATATAGGATTTGAAACTTTTAGGTAATTTTCTGAAGTACTCGTATATATTCTCTGATTTTTTAGAAAATCAAACCCATATCCAAAGTTCTAAGAAAAATGTCGTAATTTAGTGGGAAATAATGGCCCAAATTAGCTTTTTGAGTTATGGGAAGATTAAGATAATATAACAGTCAATTTTTCGGTCCTGATAGACTACAAAACAGCATACAAAAATATATAAATTTTAATCAATCATTGCACATGAAAATATCCCACCAAAAACAATTTTTATAGTGCAAACATAAAAAATTTCTGTGATTTTCAATTATTTCCCATATTTTTATTTTTATATTTTATATGCTATCTGTTGCAGCTAGACCAAAACTATTAAAAGCTGGACAAAAACATATATAATCCATATTGTAATCCACACATTTTGTCCAGTTTTATATGTTTGTATTATAGTAGCATCATAAAAAATTTCTTCTTTTTGTTTGCTCGAATTCAATTAACTTTGATGAGTGTATCATACGTGCAGAATTGTAAACGATTTAAATAGTTTCTGTTTTTTGTACATTATATATATATGATATGTATATATATTTGTTATTTTTCCAATTTGCCAACAGAATTGTAATAATTTTTCACCATTCGCTCTACTATATATACAAACACCCTCATAATGAAAATTTTATTTAAAAGAAAATTTATACTTAAAACGATTCATTTTTAAATGAAAACTATATTTTTTTAAAAATGGAAAAAATTAGTATAAAGTAAAATTTATATATGTATAAACAATTTTTATTATTATATGTACAGATAGATATATGTATGTAGTATTGAAAATGGTTTTGTTAAATCTGTTTTGATATTTTCCGGATTTTCTATAATAAATTTTGTATGCTTAATTAAACCAATCTGCATAGTATGAAAATGACCAATAAAACTGACCATAGAAATATAATTTAAAATATTTTTCTGGTTTTTTTTTTTACCTATCCGAAAACAATTTTTCCATTTTGATTGTTTATATTAAAATTGGAAAATGACTTTTTGTGTACATATAGTATAAATAAACGTACATATAGTATAAATAAACAAATAAATATAATTATATTTATGTAAAATTTTATGTATATATAGATTATTATGTATATATATACAATATAATATTTATTATTAGTATTTAAATAATATAAAGTATGGTGGTATATAAAAGTGGGTAAATTGGTAAATTTTTATTTCAATTTTAATTCAGGACACAATATTAAGTTATAAATTGTTTTGTGTGTGCTTATATGTTGACCAAAAAAAAAAAGAAATTTAATATAAATATAAATTAATTTAATGCCTAGACATTACATTAATTATTCGGGTTATTATTATAAAATGAATATTGATAGATTTGGAATTTAATTCAATGGGACAGGGTATCCATCTATATAGAGAACATTTTAACTAAAACTGTGAACTGTTAAGTAACTAGACATTTGTGAAGAAATTACAGATTTATTCAGCAAACTAAAGGAGACAGAAATAGTTACTATAATCTGGTAAGAACAGTTTTTTATTTACCAAGATAAAGGACCAATTTTTTGCCTTTACTGTTGCAAAAAAATTGAACTTACTAATACAATATTGAGTGGAATTAACTACATTAAGCCGGTGCACAAAATCAATGGTGACCATTTGTGCGAGTTGAAAGAAAGTTTTAAGGAATAATAGCTATTCTCACAATTTGTTGATTGCATTGTTGAATTGGTTCCATTGAAAAAGAAACTCCTATTGCTGAATCCTTCCGAAAACAATATTTTTTTTTTTACAGTAACCCTTTTACAGTGACTAATTACAATACAGTGACTAATTTATTCATAAGAAGTACGGAATAATTTAGGACGATTCAAAGAAGCAATCATATTGTCTCTAATTAACTGGAAGGAACTATGCCACAACATAATATCTCGATGGTCCGTATAATCTCTTTGAAACAAATTTTAAGTAAAGAGAAAATTTTACCAATCTGAGCTCATGCTTAACACAAAAAAATTTAGTATAATATATATGTACTCGTAAGTACATATAATTTAAATCAAATATTAAATTTTCATTTCAGTTTTACAAAAATTGTTCAAAATTTTGAAATAAAATTATTTTTAAACGAGACTAATAAATTGGAAATGTATAATATGTACATATATCTAAATTAAATTATTTACATAAATTATAATAACTAATGAAAACATATAATATATAATTTTGAAAAACCTTTAGAAATAAATTTCAAAAAAATTATTATTATTATTGTATAATTTATTAATTAATTAACGAGCAAAATCACAAATAAAAAAAAAGGCTTTGATTAATGATGTCGTATAGAGTATCGTAAATCTAATTAGAACATGAATTTTATATGTTTTATAAAATATTTATGTGGTACATTCATTGAAGTTAGTCAACCTAATATGTAATTTAAAATATGTAATATATATTTTATTAGTTTAAAACATGATATACACACACAAAAACCATTTTTGTTGATCACAATTAAAGCGTTTTTAGAAAATATGTATACTATTTTTCAGTTCTGTTTTTATTCATTTATAATGTCCCGATTTTATTGAATGGGGTTTAGTTCATCTTTCTATACTGCGTTTTTCATATTCGCCATTTTGAAAATAATAAGTGTATTTTTAAAATTTTTTATTCGTTTTTTCATGCTACTCTTTGCCACATTTTATTCTTCTTAATTTCTTCAAGTCTTTTACTTTTCTTAACAACTTTGAAAATTATTGGTTATTTTCAAAATTTCACCATTTTATTACCAATTTATGTCAGTTTTATTCAGGATCTTTAAAGTAGGTTGGAGAATTTTTAAATTAAATAAAGCAAATTACGAGTATGCATAAAATTAAATAAAGGAAATACGAGTATGCAGGCTGCTGCTCTAAATTTAATTTTGATCTTTCAACAAGTCCCCATAAAATTTCTAAGAGATAAAATTTTTGAAATTATTGTTTATTTTTTAGGCAAAATGGTAACATAACTTGATGGTCAACCATAAACATTAATATTTAAAAAAGAGTAAAAATTGAAAAATATATAAATGTAGTTCAAAATATCCTTTTTATTTTTGGAACAAATATAAATGTATACATTAAAATGAATGTTTTAGATTAGTATTTTTGTTATGTTTTGTGTGTTTCATTTTAAAACCCTCAGCTTTTTTAGATTTACGATTAAATTTTAGTGATAATACATTATGTAATTTTTTTTTTAGTTTTAGTTTTAGAAACATAATAATCACAATTTTTTATTGTTGCTATTTTATTTTTGGGGAGCCTCTAGTAAGGACGATAGTTAATTATATGCATAGATAAAAATTTCTAATCTACCAGTTTTGGTTTGTTTAGTTTATATAATCTGATTTATTAATATTGGCGCAATTTGTTAATGTTAATATATATTTTAGTTATTTATTAAAACAAAATTTGTGGTTTTAGAAAATTGTAATAAAATTAAAGTTTTAGTTTTAGTTTTTTTCTGGAGGGGTTATCTGCATTTAAATAGTTTTTAATTTTAATATACTTAAAATTGCATTTTAGTATAATTTAGATTAATAACAGGCCATATTTGAATCACTCTTCTAGTGATTTATATAATTAAACCACAATTTTTATGTTCTCATACAAATTTTCAATTTTTATAAAATGAAATTTTATCATTAAATTTTCGAAATTTTTTTCAATTTTACATAGTTATTTTATTATAATGAAATTATGCTCATTTATTATTAACATCCTTACTAGTATCGTAGAAATAACAATTACAGTTTAATTCATGTTAAACTCGGCATTAAATTCCAGAATAATCGATTTCAATAATTTAAATTAAAAAATTTATAAATATTGAATAAATTTTATTCAAATATCATTTTTGAAAAATCCTTGATATAATTTTTGAAATGATTGCTGTCACTGTCAAAGATTTTCAATATTTTAAACCGAACTTAGAGTGGTACATAAAAGGAATAGTTTTTCTAAAAAATAATTTCATCATAATTTTTGTTTTAAATCCTTTCGTTTTCAGCTGTTCTCAATTTATAAAAGCAAAAACATAATTTTATTTTATGAAATTCTTAGAAAATTATAATTAAAAATTCATGAAACGACTTAAGGGCGATTTAGTTATGAATGACGTGATAAAATAAGTATTGTTATTCATTTCCTCAAAATTTATTTACGTCTGCTACTATACTGTATAATTTTTTGAAAATTATTCATAGATTCTTTGAGTTATATTTTTTATTTCTTTATGAATTCATTTGAAATTTAATGGAAAATTTCATGATTTATTCATAAGAAGTTAATAATAATTATTATCAATCAAACCAGCTATAAATTTCATGAATTTATAAAATGATTTTTTCGATATACATAAATTTTTTTTTTTAAACTTATCCAAATAATTTAATACCAAAATTTAATAGTCTAATTCTAGTATAATTCAAAAAAAAATTTATTCATATTTTATTCACAAATTTTATCTCATTCAGTAATTCTCACATTCATCAAATAAAAGTGTTTCACACTACGACATTTCTATAATATTTCCTCCATTAACAAATCTATTTATTTTTGAATCCTTTTTTGTTTTTGCCATCATAAAATTGTTTTGCAAAACAAGAGTGTATAATAGTCAAACATATTATGTGACTAAAATAAATTCATTGTTTTAAATAATCATATTTAGTTCCTTTTTAACAACAACATAACAAAAATGTTCTATAATTTTATATTTAATATTATTTATCATTCACTTCACATTATCCTATAAACTAAAATCATATATATGTACAAGAACTAACTAAACAAAACAAGAAATATACATAAATGTGTTTATTGTTTAGACAAAAGTTATTTTTTTTGTATATACATACAGACATATATGTATAACACCTATATTTATACTACCTAACCTAGATAATAATATACATTATATCCACTAAGTGTACGATATGTAACTATACTATGTTATAACAAAATATTTTAGTTAGTAATTTTCCTCATTGAAATGACAAATTACTAGACTATTAAAAAGCCTACTAACAACAACAACAAAAAGGATACGACAAACAGAACAAATATATCCTTTTAAAATTATATATACAATTTCTGGTGTCGTATAATATTTATATATATATTGAAGGAAATTATAACAATAAAATTATTAACCAGACTTATGCTCGCTATATACTATTGACTAAAGTGCGAAAAATAAATAAATATATGTACAAAGCGTATCCTTAGAATACGCTGCTTTGTACATTGTAGATAGAACTAAAAAAAATTAGGCGAAAATATTTTTTGTAGAAAAATTACTTTTTCCTATTTTAGTATTCGTATATTATGTGAAATTTGTTAAACCAGAAACAAAAACGTTGAGCTCTTATTACCATATTATTTATGGTATATACACGAGGAGAAAAGGGTTCATTCTGTATTTTACGAAGTTGTTCAAATTTTATATTTTGTTGTGTATTATCATCATCATGGGAAAAATGTTGAAGTATTTATGTAGGAGAACATAAATACATTAGAATTAAATACACTCGTAAGGATCTTTTTAAAAACATATAAATCCATAAATTCATTATAAAATGATCTGTGGTTATTATAGTTGTTATGTTTAGGAGTGTAAGAAAGTTAAAATGTATAATGATAGTAGAAGTAGAAACAACAATTTTTAGTTTATTATTGAATGTTTTTTTTTTGGTTAGAAAAGAAAATAAGACATTAATATATATTTTTTTAATTATATTATTAGCATTATTTTTGTATAAAATTATATAATTTTAAGAAATTTTTAGTTTTAGAGTTTTGGGAGCATTACGAAAATATGAAGAAAAGTGCATTTTATAAATAATGTGAAAACTTTAAATTATATTTTTTTTTAATTAATTTATTGCGGAAATAATAAAATAATGAAATTAATTACATTTTAGTTGAAAATTGGTCGAAATCGTAATTTGTAATTTTTTGTAGTAAAAGTTGATAATTTAAAAGTATATAGTAATTCACTCAGGAATAAAGTAAGATCTGAGGAAATAAGGACCAATGTAAATTCTCTAAAAATTGTTAGTAAATTAATATCGTAATTTCGTTATGTACAGAAATTGGTACTTTTGGATGAAACTTTATTTTTAATTTACAGAAAAATATTCCAAATTGATGTCACAATTGTGGTAAATAATATCGAAAACCATTTCAGATTGGTTAGTCAAATTTTAAGATAAGATAGTATTTTTAGTATAAGGACACCAAATTTATATAATTATTTTAGTATATAATTAATCCTTAAGGACAAGTTTTGGTTGACTACAATAATGGACAATGTGCTGATCTACATTTAATTTATCGATGTATAAATAAAATTTTCGACTAGAACCTAATAGTATAATTTGTAAATATTAACATATCAAAATTGGTATAAATTAGAGATAAATAATTGTACAAAATAAACATCATAATTAAAATATTATAAATTTATAATATTTATGGTTCCCATACAACACTAATTTTCTTAATCAAAGAATTGATTTATAGGCTCCATTTTCTGCTATGGTATACATTTCAAAATGTAAAATAAACTTTATTATATAGAAATGATAATAGTATTGTTACTCTGATGGAGATAACAATGTGCGATGATTCAATAAATTTATTTCTCTATATAATACATTATCCTTTTAAAAGCAACACATAAATTTTATTATATACAATTTAGAGGAAACATCAATGTCACCCATGTTTACATTATAACACTATCGTAGAATAATGAAAAGTGAAAATTTTAGAAATATAATTTTTAGTGTTAAATCTGGAAGTTATATTTTATTATCATATCAACAAATTTTTATTTACAAGATAATTTTCGTATTTTGGAACCATTTATTAATTGTCGCGTATATATATCAGAAATTTTACAGAAAACAAAAAAATAAATAAATTGTATAAACAGGAATTTATTAAGCGCTAACACGTCCTGAAAAACATATATCCCATATAATATACAATAAATATATTTTACATTATAAACACCCATTCATAATAAAGGACTAAATATATTTCGCACATTATCAGATAAATATATTATTATATACAAAACGGATGATGAGTTTTTGTAGCCCAATTTATGGTGTTTATATTCAAAGAAATATAAATTTGGTATAAAATTTGTGAAAATGAATATTCATTGAAATTTTGAAGGTAGATGACAAGAAAAATGTATTAAACTTTCAACATTTTTGGGAAAAAAACTTAATCACATTAAGGACACAGTGTTTGGAAGATATTATTTTTAGGAAAACTAATTTATTTATTTAAGAAAATTATAGGAAAAATGTTTTGGGAAATATGAATTTATAAATTCTTCCGTGAATTTAAAAATATCCATAGCATATTTGAAGAAAGATTTTCTGGAATGAAATAAAGATTTTCTTCAATTATGCTATGGATATTTCTTCAAAAAATATCGATAGCATATTCCAGAAGATTTTTTGTAGAAAAATTACTATTTCCAAAAAGATTTCTTCCAAAATTAGCATCATTCTTCAATTAATAGGAGATCTATTTGCGATATTACAAAATGAAAAAGATACTTTGATGTACGATGATTTGAAATTCCTAATTCAACTAATTAATGGGAAATTACAAGTTTTTCAAAAATTATTCCCAAATATGTATCATAAAATTAAGAAATTTAATATACAATGAAATAATTTAACTTGTGTCACTAACCATCTCTTTACAATTTATTTATATTATTATTTTCTGATTTTCGAAAAGTATTACTATGCTCAAAATAATGATATTTTCTATGTATGGCATGATTCTATCCCATTTGAATAATATTAATAAAATATTAAAACCAAAGAAAAAATAATTGAACATAATATTAACATTACATACACTTTTATTTTTATGTTCATTTGATGTATTCAACACAAATAATAAAAATTACATTCTTCCCATTTACAGAATGTCAAATTTACCTATCATCATCATTATTCTGATGGTATGGTCACATTTTCAATAGTATATTGACATTATGCGAAATGTCCGAATCCAATCTTTTTAATATTACTCCCATGGGAATCTTAAAGTCTTCTCTATATACATTCTATATATTTATTGAGATATATTTATTTATGTATATAAAAAAAAATGTAAAGGATCCATATGAACATATCGTATATTTATATCCTTATTTATAATAGTTAAATATATATATTTTTTTGTCTATCTTTTATTATTTAGATGTAATATATTTTTTTTTGCTTGGTTTTTTTTTGGTTCTTTGCCATTTTGAATCTCAATTCACGCAGCACATATATTTAATTCGAAAACGACAAGAAAAAAAAGAAGTCCTTATTTCTATTATATATAGACTAAGAGATGAACTCAAAAGAATATAGAACCATTTAGACGAATTTGTTGGAAATGAAGACTAAAAATGAAAAAATTAGAAGAATACTTTTTAAGATTTTCACTTGAGTCCTTAATATGTAAGCATTTCGAAAATTATAATTTTTAATACTCTACTTAGCAATTGGTCATTTAACTTCAACTCATATACTTGATTAGACTTTTGTATTATTTATCTAATTATACAAATTAAATACAGATCACTTTGAGGTAATTTTCTATAATTTATAATCGAATCTTCTATTAAAAAACCAAATCATTATGACTGTTTTGGCCAAAAATTTTATCTCAATTACTATTAAATTCATGCTAACAAAAATTGTCAGAAAATAGGAAACAAAAAACATTTGAAAAATAAAAGAAATATCTCGTAGATCGTAAAAAAACTTGTAAAATCTAAATATATACTATGGACATACTCATAAAAAGCATAAAATGTAAGACTATATGAAGATTTTGTCCTTTTACTCTTACGATACTATTCATATATATGTTTAATAGGTTTTCTCGGACTATTTTCGAATAAAGTAATATACCAAAGGTTAAACCCTTCATAAAACATTCTAGTTTACAGTCCTTTATATAATTCGTTTGAATAGAAAAGGACACACTTTTGACTTAGGGAAATTATTTGACAACATATATATACAAAAAAAAGGGGTGACTCTTGAGTATTAGATGCGGAAATTTTTTTTTTTTGGTGGACAGGTAAATGATAAAAAAATGGAATAAAGGACACGTATTTTTGGAGAGTAAAAATAAAAAAAAAACCTTTCTTTCATTGTCTTTAGATCACGAATTATATTTATTCTTAAATATTGACTATATGGAAATTGGGAATATGGGGGGATGATTCTGTATCTATGATGGCATTTATCGACGATAGTAAATATTTTGTGTTCAAATCCAATTGTTTATGTATATTAAATGTATAAAAAAAGGGTTTTGCTTTGTATAATATATATATTAGATGGGAGATTATATATCGTGTAAAAAGGACTTAAGTAACATAAAATAATGTATATTTATTTATATTAAAGAAATTAAATTCTTTTCTGTTCAGGTAAAGAAGGCTTTTTATTGTACATTATTTTTTTTTACGTTTTTAATGGTATATAAGAACATATGATGACAAAAATGTCAAATAAGTTTAATTTTTTTTTCGGTTCTTTTTTGTTGGTATAATTGGAAAATATATAAAAGGATATTATTGTATTTTGGAAAAATTTGAAATAATTTAGTGCAGCATTTTAGAAAATATTTAAATTCAAATTAATATAGGATAGATATTTCCAAATATTTATATAAAAAGTTTTTGGTTTATCTTTCCAGTATTAAATATACTAGATTTTTCGTTTATTTTTTTGTGTTATCCTTGATGAAATCGGGTGATTTAAAGAGAAGAAAGCTACTGATATATTACAGAAACAAGGCAATTGATATACTACAGTGCCCCCAATATACTGAAGTCCTGGAAATTGGAAGTCCTGGACACATTTTGTGTCCCTTTTTGACCACAATTTTCTACCTTGTTTACATATTCGACATTGCCGGCATTCATATTGTCAGCAAAACTACTGTCTAAATCAACTGAAAGAGGTTCACAACTGGATAAAATGTCAAAAAGAAAATGTCGACAACGTTAAAATTACTTAGTAGTAGAATGAGAACTACAAAATTCCCCTTTTTTCCCAAAAGAAAATTTCATCAAAAACATTTTTCTTTCAAATCACTACGTAAACGTAACTATATATTTATTTATTTAATTTAAATTATTAATATTATATTTACCAAGCTTTATATATATATAATATAAACATATAGGCAAACATATTTTTATTCATGTCCTTTTACGTGAGAAGATTAATAAAAAAAAAATCCCAGAGTGCGGACGGGTCAAAAAATCAATTATTGAATATGTTTCTTATATTTCTAAGATTTTTGATTATTTTTAAATGTTCTTTGGCCTATGGTCCGCACATTTTTCCACAAATTTTTTATATAATCTTTAATCATAAATATTTTATTTTTCGTATTTTGATAGAATATTTAAGAAAAAAAAAGTACGATTTAATTTTTTTTTTTAAAGAAGCACCAAAAACTACAAACCCTTGAAAAAATTAAAAAAATACAAAATTTCTCATCAAAATCTCAATGATATTTTATTAGTTTTCTTTTATTTTTCATTATAAAGAATCCCAGGATCTTAATTTTATTTCTATATTTTTTTAACCATAGATTCAAAATGATTATAAAAAAAAACCACTAGTAAATTCATATCCTTTTTTATTGCTATTGGTGTTAAATATATCGAAAAAGAAAAAGAAAATATTGTGTCCAATATCAATAAAGTTCGATTTAAGTTTGTGTATTGGAAAAAATGGACATTGTTCTTTAACAAACCATAAACTTGTTTCATTTTTATTATATTTTTTTTTTTAGTTTTGTTGTTTTTGTTGTTTTTTCTTAACCCTCTCTGAACTAAAGAAAAATATCCTTTTTTTTTTTTGTAACCATAAACATATAAAAATACTTAAAATAAAGAATATCAAAATAAATAAATATTATTTTATATATTCTTTAATAATAGAACTCAGGTCATTTCTAAACTTTCGAAAATCCATGTAATAATTTTGCTTTTGTTTTTGGTATTAGGTTTTTTTTATTTTTGGTGGTACGAAATTCATCGAATGAAGTCCTTTTGCAACTATTTTGTAAACAAATAAAAAAATATTTTTTTTTTAAAATTTTTTTTTCCGGAAAGTTTTTGATATAGAAAAATTCGTCTTATGGGTTGCGAGATATAGTGTAGTAAATGATTTGTTGATCTGAAATGTTTGTGTTTGGAAAGATCAATTATATAATATTTTAGTTGTTTTTCTTATTACTACATTCAAAATATACACTTACTTTATTCTAATTAACAAAATATTTCTTATATATGTCTACTGTCATATAGTCTGTCAACTGTCATATAGTTGTAAATTAAATGTCATCTAAGATCATTTTCAATATTATCGATACTTGTTTCAAATTTACCAATCTTAATCATCCTCAGTTATGTCCTAATTTGGTTTTTTTATGACAACTCCCTCCCTATATATCCCTAATAAATTTTATTTAGTCTTATGCCATAATTTTATGTTTCTATATGATCACATCGTTGATCATTGACTGTACTCAACTATGAGTAAACTATGACAATCAATGATTTCTATCTCTTTGACATAGTGATAAGAACTTAGTGATAACTTTATATTTAACACCTTTTATGACTAAGAAACCTGATTCAATTAAAGTTGAAAGAAAATGTCACTTGATCGGTTGACTGAATTTTCATTAGATCTTTGCCAAAAAGTCAACATAAGTAAGTATACAAAATTTTCTACTGTTCTGTAGCTTCCCCAATTATTTAGACACATATAAAAAAAAATCTGTTCGATATATTGCTCAGACTTTTAAATTACGATACAATATAATAATCTGAAAATTTTAAATTATTTTTTATATTATTTGCAAATATTATTTCTTATTTTATATTTATTATTGAATTAACAAAAGTTTGAAACAAAAAAAATCCTCGAAAAACATAAATTTAATTTATAAAATACGAAATATGTTCTAAAAATATATGAACCGATTAAATGCAGTTGTTTACGATTTTCTAATAAAATTATTATGACAAAAAAAGGATAAATTTATTATAAACGCGATCATACTATTTCGAATTTTCTTTGTTGTTTATAGATGAACATTGGACGTGTTTTATATATATTAACCACACAAACAAAATATTAGTAATGTAATACCATTCATATATAATATAGTAAATTTTTCTATAATAATAAATTCGAGTTCCTTTTTTTTCAAATAACACAAAAAAGGATAACAATAATAATGACAAAATAAAGATATGGTTAGAAAAAAAAAATTGTTTTTTGAAAATGACAATAAGATAAGGATGATTTCTTAAGGACTTTATGTCCATTGAGAGTTCCAAAAAATAATTCTCATACTATATATATGCTATTAATGAATTTATATCGAGGACCAAGAGAGACAAAATATACTATAAGTACCATCACATTTTAAACATTATTTTACTTCATTGAAAATATTATATGTATAAGATATTGAAAACTTCAACCTAATAACAAATACGAAAAAAGGATATATATAAAAATAGAAAAAATTGTCTAATATATATATTTTATGTATCGTTAATAAGAAAAGGATTTGACCAACAAAAAAAGGATATAAAAATTGCACGTGTACGTATTACATTAAATTTATATTAAAATTTGTGATTGTAAGTTTTAATATATCCTGTATACTGTTTTATCCTTTTGTAGTTTTGTGGTTTGATTGGAAAAAAAGGTTTTAATTTTTAGAAAAGTTATAGAATTTATATTTAAACTTTTTCAACTGTAATAAATTTTTGTTGTTGAGATTTATTTAATTTATTTATAATCCGTTTTGTGAGGAAGTAAAAATTATGAAGGATTAGACTATATGAATTTGTGACCAGTAGGAACAGTTTTTGCTGTCAATAAGTATATTTCTTACAATTGTTTTAGTAACATTCAAAATAGAGAATATATTAACGAATAAAAGTTATTAATTCGTACTTGAACAAAGAACGTTCTGTTTATGCGTTTCGGAATTTCTACCTCAAGATTCTGTTTATTTTGAAAGTTGAGTATTGAAGTTTTCTTGTTAATAATTAAGAGTTTGTTTAAGAATTTAAACAAATTCTTAATTATTGACAATAAAACTCCAAGCCCCATTTTTCATTATTTAAATTATTAATTTTTGGTCTCTAAAAGCCACTAGTCGTACCCAATTGGCGTTTAGTACTTAAAAGTGAAACACATTTAAATGATATCTACTCAAACCATTAAATAATTATTTTATTACATAATTTTTAGCAGTTTTATGATTTCAACAAAAATCCATATGAAAAATGAATCACCATGTAACGAAAATTTATTATAAATAAATCCCTGTGGGCGTAATATTTTTAACTCTGCTTTTTTTATCGACACAATTAAAACAAAAAATTTAAAATGAAATAATACCATAATAAAAAATCACACCAAAATATACATTTTTTATAAATGTGTGTTTCACTCTTACTCAAAATTGTAAAAAATACAAATTAATATGTTATCAACAATATCAAAATAATAAATAATTATAAAAAGGATTATATTTTAATATTTTAAATTATATATATTTAAAAAATGACAGAAAAAGTGGATTAATCGGTTTTGAATAAAAAAAATTTAACCAATAAATTTTGATTAAAAAATTATATTATTACTTATCATTTTGAATTTTATATTTAAATTTACATTTTTTGTTTAATAATAATTATGGTTTACCTTTTTGGAATTTACCAATTATCAATTAAGGACATTTTTCTGTTTGAAATTGCATTTTGAAATAATGTAATAAGTAATGAATGAAAGGAAAGTTAGTCGTACGTAGATTAATTATGGGTTAGTTTTTAATTTTCATACTTTAATCGACAAATAATAGATCAGAATTTTCGTATTTAATTTTATAGGTTTGTTCCTTGTGCCAAATTGATCGAATTGATTTCGAATTTTAAATTTGAATCACGTTTTGTATATGTAAATTGCGTATGTACAAGATTGATTATTTGAACAACTTTCGATCCAAATTGTAAGGAACGAAATTTGTAGTCATATTCAAAAACTTGTAGATTTGATTTCGTAATAAATTGAGCTAAAATTACTTTTTTATGTTTTTCTATTATATAATTTTTCTAAATGATTTCAAAATTATGTAAATTGGACTCGCAAAAAATTTTATTAGCAAAATTATTTGGTTTTATCAAATTAATAAAGAAAGATAGTTTATAATTAAGTGCAAATAGTTTACAATGGAAAAGTTTTGTAAATTTAATTAAAATATAATATAAAAACACAAAATTTTTAAAACCAAAAATTTTTAGAACTAAAAATAAGAAATAGTATTGCAATTTTCCCTTCTGTTTTTACAAAAATTACATCAATAAATATTTTCCTAAAAAAAATGTAAATAACCAAAAATAATGTTTACCATCATAAAGTTTTTGTGTTTCTGTAAAAAAAAAGGCTTAAACTTTGTTTATATTTTCCTTAATTTATTCAAATTTAACGAATTCGATTTAAACTGATTTTTTTTTCTCCTATAATTTTACATTTTTTATGTTTAAATAAAAAACTTTCAGTTGCATTTTTATGATACATTTTTTTTTCCAAAGACTAAATTGAATATTTTCTTGCACTTGGATGTTTATTTTTATCCTATACTGAATATCCTTTTAGTATCTTTTAGTATTAGACTATTTAGATGACATTTCTATTTAAAAAAAAAAAAAAAATTATGTAATTTTTTTCATTAAATATTTTCTTTTAAACAAAAAATTTCCTTCGAACAAAAAAAAGGACTAAACTATTTTAAATTATGATTTTTTTGTGCCATACCATGTCCTTTTAGCACAAAAACAATTTTTTTTTTCAATAATCTAAGAAAATATAAAAATTTGATCCTAAAAAATTATTAAAAAAAAAAAAACAAACAAAATATCCTTTAAATGAAAAAAAAATATTACAAGGATTGCGCGTCATATGGTAAAAATGTTTTGTTCGACTATGCAAATAAAAATTTGTTTTTTTCTGTTTTGTATATTATAAATTTTCGTGTATATATTTTTTATGAGCCTATTTTTTCCACTATATATCCTTTAATATATATTTTTTTGTTATTGTTGTTGTTAAAAAGGACCAACCGGTGTCATACTTTTGTTGATGATGATATGCGCGTAACACCTTGAATAAATGAATGAAAATTATGTTGTTGTTTTTTTTTCGCTGTATATATTTTCTTTTTGCCTATTGGAAAATTGGAAAAATTTATAACTGTAAAAAAAAAAGAATTGAAAATCCTCTTATGAGACCAAAAACTGAAAACAAAAAAAAAACAAACAAAACGATTACAGGTGGGCATAAGATAATATGTATATAAAAAAAAACAAATTCTTGTTGTGTATTTTTGCCATCATTACTTTTGGGGAATAAATTTTTTTTTAGATGATTTTTCCTTTGTTTTTCCTTTGTTACTAATACGTTTCTTTTTCTTTTGTTTTATATGAAAATTGAAAATACTTTTCTTCTTAGTTTTTTGTAAATGATATTTTTTTTTTGGAAATTTGAATAGAAATTGAAATTTATATAAGAAAGGAAAAAAAATAAGCGCGAATAATTGAAATATTTTAAGAAATTTTTTGACTTTTTTTTTTTTTTTTTTAGGTTATACTATGTAAAATAGTAAATAATTAATTTTCAAATCAACTTTTGAATTTTCCTTTTTGAGTTTCCTTTTTGCGTTACTGTTTTTAATCAGCAATGAGGGAAATCAAAAGTTTTGTTGATTGGTTTTTTCTAAGGGGCGGTTTAAGAGATGAAAAATTTGGGAAAAGTTAAAATTATGTTTTCGCTGTATTTTACTTAAGGATCGGTGATTTTTGTTGTTCATTTCTAATTAATTTAGTTTAAAATGTATAATATATTTATCTGTATGCGTTGATCAATTTTACTATTTTAGAGCTTATTATTTAAGGTAAAATTGTGTTTTCAGAATCAATTGGGATTGTAATAATTAAAATTTGAACTATATTTACAAATTGAATTCGATCTATTTCAAAGATTATCCTGGACTGGTAGATGTAAATTCAGTGTGTCATCTGATGAAAAGTGTAATTAATATTATTTCTGGAAAAGATAAATTAGGTTTTTCTCAGAATCTCTCGAAAAAAATAATTAAATTTTTTATATATTTTTGTTAATAAATTAAATTAATGAAATCAAAGCAATTAATTGGTAAACAAATTTATAGAATTTTTGATTATTAATAAGTGAACTAAATCTAAATGAAAAATTGGTCAAAAAATAATCAAATATATTTGAAAATTTGGACTTTTTCAATAATGAAATTTCCATTTTCGATCATAATTTTCTATCATAATAAATTTGTTAGATTAAATATTTTAGAATTATAAAATTTAATTTCATATTTAGTATAACTAGAACACAATAAAATAAATAATATATTTTGTTAGAAAATTTGATTTTATATTATAAATAATCCTTTCTACTATCATAATAACAAAAATATAGTATAATTCTAAAAATTTTTAAGTGATCATAAATTCATAATAGTAATAACCAATTTTAACTTCATTTGGGAACAATTATTTAAACTAAAATAAAAATAAAAATTATTTTCTATCATAATAACAGATTATAGTTTTAACTGCAAAAATCCAATCGAAATGAATCTAAATATAATTTGTTTTTTATTTTCCCAAAAAAAATTTATATCTGTGTCTGGTGGATGATGTCCTTCATGTATAATAATTTCTATTTAATACTGAATCATACCGCCCCAAAACAACATATTAGAATATTAGTTATTATTTATATTTAGTTTGAATACAATTCCAAAACAAATAAAATATCCATATTCAAAATTTAATAATTTTATTCAAAAATCCACATCCTTCTCTCTTTCCTGGTTCAGAAAAAAGATTGTGAAAATAAATTGTCAGCCACTTTTTAATTTACTTAAATTTTTGCAAAAATTCCCATAAGGTTATGAAAATTAGAATATGGAGATTTGTTTAGTTATGGCAAGTACATACATATATGAAACAATTTAATATATTTATAAAACTAAGCAAAATTTTATGATGTCCAATTCAACATCGATTATCATTTAACAACCATGCCATATTATACTTTCTCCCCGAAATAAAAAACATATTATTGAGCCTAGGATGAAATAGGAATTTGGAATAAAAAATAAATAAATAATTTTTTTGTATATTGCCAATGTTTATGTATATGTACACCATATCCAATTGGTTGGACTATAAAATCATTGTATAGACTAATTTTTTTTGGTATGTTATTACTTATGATGAGTTGTGATGACCATTGTAATCCAAATATCCCAAAATTTAAATTGTCATGTAGAAAATTGTATATTATTGAAGTATTATTGTAATTTTTGTTTTTTTACATTTTGTGATTGGATGAGTTTTTGTTAAATGGGGGGGATAAACGTATTGTAGTTTTAAAATAATATAAATTACAAAAGATTATTTTAAATTAATACGATTATTTGTCAAATAGATTGTCTTTACATCTAATGTAAACTGAAGCAGTTCATATATGATGTCGAACAAAATAGTAACAGACCGTCAATTTATGATTTTTATTGGTTAGTTCCTTTCCTATTAAAATAATGACAATGTCAACATTATCTTCTGGAAATTAAAAAAATTAATTATTGAAAATGGTTTCAAACCATTATTTCATTTCTCTACTTAATCTAAAATATATTAAACTTAAATTTTGAACTTAAAAGTTTTTATATTTCTCAATTTTAAGGACTTTAATTTCATTTTCATGATAATTTAATCATTTTATAACATTAACACTTTGACTATAACAATATTCATTTGAACAATAATATTTTTTAAATTTACAATATGATTTCCCCCTTAATTAAACGCAATTTGAAATTGTTAAATAATAATAAATAAAATACAATATAATCGTATTTAAAGTGGATTTATTTTGAAATAATAAAATTTGATCAAAATAATTGTTATTAATTTATGCAATTTTCTGGTTTTTACCAATCCCAAAAATTTTCCACAACATTTATATATACATTCATATAGGCAATCAAAAATATTTTTGTTGGGTAGCTCAAAATATGGATGATACTCTAACTAAAATACAATTTTTGTTTTAGTATTGATATGACAAGTTCACCAAAAAATGGGGGAAAAAGGACTATACTTTTCGTATATACCCACAAAAAATATGTATAGAAAAATATTATAGATAATACCTAGATTTTAATATATTCATAAATTTTAAAATTATTATTTTGGAATTTGAAATTAAACATGAACCATTTAGTATTAATATATAGCTACGTATTGATATTTTTTTCGGTTTTGTGTTGATTGCATATCATCACTTGAATAAGTGTTAACCAAAAATTATGGAAGTCATAAGCAATTATTATATCTACTCGGCTACTGGTTCACAACAATTTTCGGATGATAACAATTTTTATATAAATTGTATCACAATCATTTATAATTTAATAATTTTCAACCAGTTTAAGGGTAAAGCGATTATCAATTTATAATTTTGTTGTTGTCAAGGTTTGGGGTAGAAAAATCCGCCATATCCAAAATTTTATTATGTAGAAAGAAAAAGAGATAGGTAACTATAATTTTTTTTCTGATGTGGATTAAAAATGCATGGTAAATGATGGTGGATTATAAGGTTTGTATGAATATGTATTTAAATATTATATATTACTGTTCGAGAATACCCGGGAAATTTTTATTGATGTGATTAATTCGTTTTAAAATCATAGTAAGATAATTTTTTTTACAATTTTGCTCTTTATCTCTTCATAATTAAATTGACCGAAAATTACTGTATTTCTAAAATATATATGAAAATAAAATTAATCTATCAATATTAATTTATTTTAATCCAATAAATTAATATTATAATAAATTAATTTTTTACTGAAATTTACAAAAAAAACAGAATTATCTATGGTATAAATTATTAAACAAAATTAATATTTCATTGGTTTTTTATATTTTGAACATCCAATCAGATTATTGCATTTTATATTCTATTTGTAATCATAATATAACCAACACATATGCAAAAGAGTCGACACAAATGCACTAAAATAAATTATATGCGAAATTTATTTTATGTTTATTTTTTATGTCCGTTATTTATACGAAATATAGGAGCGATTTATTTTATGCTAAACCAAAAATAAAATCAAAAAAAAAAAATTAATATAAATGTAGATGTAATTTTAGCATAAAAAACATATAAATGAACAAAAATTGCATATATACATACCACTAATATATATGCATAGAAAGAATATAATCATAATTCATTCAGTGGATTATTGTGAATTGTTTTGTAATATAATATTTTTTTTTTGGTTCTAAAGTTACTATAGTTTTTATACCAAGCCAAAAGGATTATATACACTTTTATGATATTACACTATAAAAGTGTACTCTATACTACTATGGTATTATTGTGATGTAAATTGGAAATTTCTTTCGTAAGGACGTAATTTTAATATAGGGTCCTTAATGGAAAAAATATAGAATTTTAGGGAAATTTTTAGAAAATATTTGTAAAAGTGGAGAAAATGTGCAATCTTGAACATCATTTGGATATAAAATATAGACAGAAATTTCGAATAAATAAATATAATTTTATATGCCCGGGAAAATCTAGTTAACGTATTACGTGACTACCTCCGGAAAATTTATGTTGAGAGTAAACCTCAGTTTAAATATTTTAAAGCATTCCGAATGTATTAACTTATTTACGTCCTATCATTGCCTTGTCAGTAGTACAAAATATTCAGCTTGAAAATGCTTCAATTTGGCCTAAGCACATCTATTTTTCAAAAAGGTGGAACTATGAAATGGAATTATTATGTTACTAGTTTTTTATAGATCAATTAATAACTTTTCTAAATATGTAAGAATAATATTAGAGATTTAAGTGATAATAAAATATAAATATTAAACTTGAAATTTTTTTATATGGTTTTACATAGAATATTTTCAAAAGTTCTTGTGAAATATTTTCGAGGACATGTGTTAAAATTCATAGTAAAGTTTTTAAACTGCCAACTACTATTTTAAATATCGCTCTTACAACACAAAAAATGCCTTGACTTATAAGATATATTAACAATGGTCCTATTTACTATTTATGATCCTATGAATAATTAAATTTATATATAAGAAGGAGTCTGTTTTCCAATTAATAAATTTATAATTTGATAAAATTTTAAATTATAAATCGTAAAACATTATTTATGTTTAGTTATTATAATAAATTTATGAATTTAAATTCGAATTTCTAAAATAAATCGATTATAATAATTTGTTCAATTTAATATTTTTCAATCATTATTTTATATAGTTCAAAATTCTATCCTTAGTATCACAATATAGTCTTCATAATATCCTAAAATCTCTTAACAAAAAATTGTAATTTCTAGATTTTACTAAATTCTCTTGTTTTAATTTGAATTTATCTCATAAATTTCAATATTCCTGAATTTCCATGTCATATAATTGTATTAATGTAATAATTTTTGTAATTTAACATTTTCTATATACAAGTCCATACAAAAACTAAATCCATTTATAATTGTATTATATTTTTGTCAATCCTAAAATCGAAACCAGAAATAGAAATAGAAATTTTATGTGAATCTATTTGAAATTGTATATAAATGTAAATCCAAAAATATTAAATCGAAAAATATTGTTATATATTTAATAGCTTAGAATTTTGTTAGCAATTAAATTTTAGTTATAGTTATAATAATAATTTATTTTGGAGATATTTAAATTGATGCCAATCCTTCGAATGTTTGTATACATATATATATATATGGTATAGATATGTAAAAATTATTTGTGTATATATCCTAACGAGATAATTTTTGAATATATAATATTCATATGTTATATAATTGAGTATTTAGTCCTTTTGATTTTAATCCTTTTTTATTTACTATTTAATTTATGTTATTTTATGGATTATATTTTGGTTTTTTTTGCTAGAAAAATAAATTTTCTAGAATAATTTTCTAATATAATTGAAATATGGAATTTGATCAATACAGAAAATTTAGCCTTTTTTCAACTACTATTTGGAAAAAAGTAAAATTTTACCTTTTTTTCTTAATTATATTTTAGTCCTATTATAAAACAATTTGATCAATTGTTTGCAATACCATATTCAAATGTCACCGAAAAAGCCGAGTTAGGATTTATAATTATAATTCAGTATCTTTCAGTAAATTATGAGAAAGATGAAAAATTTGACATACTTCCACATATTTTATTTTAATCAATTCGAAACAGATATACATATATGAATTATACTTTCTTTTCAGACCTCCGTTGATTTTCAAAATATAATGACCGGGACTGGGAGATCTAAATTATATTTCGCTACTTAGACCCCGAATTATACTATTAATTTTAAATCAATTTCAAATCTCGACAAATTATTATTAAGAACAGAACATGTATAATTCTTCAAAGCTTAATATATTTCAAACAATATTTAATCACTAATATTTGAACCAAATTAACCACAACTATCATCCACAAACAGAAAAAAAAATCATTAATAATTTAACATAACATTTTCAACATTTTCTTTATTACTATACTTTTTGTATACATGTTTTTTTTTCCATAGAATTTTTTTTTCTCAATAAAAAAAAACGTTTTTTTTTAATATTATATTTATTTACGGGTATCATTTCATAAAGAAGTCACTAAAGTAACCATCGTACACTATGGTATACAAACAATCTCTAATAATATATATTCCGACCTCTAATAGATTTTATTCTGCATATAAAAAATTCTATAAACTGAAAAAAGCAAACCACAAATAAGAATTTTATATTTAAATTTACAACGTTTTCGTTATTTTGTTTTTGTTATCCTTTTTAAACTATATATACTACATATAATACAACATATAACATATCCTGTGTATCACCATTCCATATAGAAATATTTTCAATTAAAAAAATGCGAATAACAAGAAAATTTCCATAAAAAAAAAATGAGGAAAGAACAAAACTAAATAAGAAAAGTTTTTATATATATATTTTTTTTGTTATTCACGGTTGTAGCTTTTTTTTTTTTAATTTAAAGGATTCACGATCTCATTTGTTATTATAACATGTTTGTATTTATGTAATTTGGTATCCACAAGAAGGATCCAATATTTAGGACATAGTCGTATAATATGAATATAATTTTTTCCTCTACATACATAAAAGCTGTGGCAGCGGGTCATGACATAAGATTGGTCTATATAAATATTGTAAATATGGGATCTGTTTGTTGCCAAGGATGTTATAGGGTCGCGGAACACGCAAAATAACCTTTGGGACTGTTACGGGTATAATATCATAAAGAATCGGGTGAAATGTAATACCCTAGAGGAGTAATACTTTTTTCCTTGTTGAATTTATATTAACAATCCTTGTATATATTTTCAGAAATGTTTAAATTTTTATTAGGATTTTTGTTGTTGTTGATTAATATAGAAAATTCAGGTTGTCTGTTCGACTGTCTGTTAAATGTGAGTAGGTTTAACAGATCTTTTATCAGGAAAATTGTAATATGGAGTTATATAAAAGTGGAGAATATTGGGTGCTATATATGACATATAAGGAAGTCCTTCGTATAAAATGTTTTTTTAAGGATAGTGAAATTATATTAATTTATATATTATTTGATTAGTCAAATATTCATAATATTAATAATTCTTCACGATAAAAGAGGGTAAAATACTAGGTTAGTTGCGACAGCTAATAAGTAGCGATAGATGAAAATTCAGCCACTAGATGATAAGCCACTAAATAATAAGAGATCCTATGACGAAAATCTACGAAAGAACAAAATTAAATTTTGGGCAGAATTATCACCTTCGAAAAAAGCCCATTAATATAAAACTACTGTACAATAGTTTCAACTTCGTAACAATATATTTTTTCACTATCACAAGGATATTTTTTTTTTGTGCCAAAGAAGGTAACAAGGATATGATGATTTTCTTATAGTATAATATTTAAATGCGTGAGTTCCTTTTTTTATTATATACTTTTTTTTTTTTAGTATTTTGGGGTTGGATGGTTGAATATGAAATTGCTCTCCTGGTTTAAAATAAAGTGTTTTCTTACATTGAATTTATCTAGTTTTTGTTACCAGTTGAAAAGATCCAATGAGGAAAATTTGATGGAAAATTTCGTAATAAAAAAAAAATTAAAATTATAGTGAAAATGAATTTCAATTTGTCTGTTCATCATTTTGATGGTACATTCAAGGAAAACCGATTGACAAATAGTTAGTTAGTATTCTAATGCACTTGTTATAATGTTTATAATGATAAAATGTAAGAGGTTCGAAGGGGGGGGGGCGACAATTGTTGATATTAGATTTTAAGTACTTAAGCCAGAATTTTCAAATGACTTTGAGAAATTTTAACTATTCATTGGTAAAATATATTTCGCAAATTTTAATATTTTCGGTAATTTAGAAAATCCTAGCAAACTCTAACTTGGACAAATTTTTAATTTGATCCTTATTTATAAAAAGTTGAAAAGAATATAAGAATAAATTTTTCTGTTTTGTGAAAATTGTTTATTTACACATGGGAGTGATATAGTGTACACGAAAATATAACCAAAAGAAATTATTGAAAAGAACTTTTCTGTTGGCGGTTTTTGGTATTATTAATTTTTAAATATTTATATTAAGAAATTCTTTCATTTTTTTTTCTAAGTAAAAAGTAATTTTTTACGTTTGGAAAATGAAGTTGAAAATTTTTGGGTTGATAATTTAGAAAACATCCTAATTCCTAATTAATAAGGTTAGGTTTTTTTTTTTGTAATTTGCAATTGTAGTCCAATTTAAAGATAATATTAAATGAATTAAAATGAATCCTAAATAATCTTAATTAAATTTGAAAATAAGAAAAAAATGTTAGTCCATGTGGATAATTATCACGAAATTTTTGGAAATCTGTATATGGTTTTCTCTTGATAATTTTGAAAAGGTAAAAACGTAAATTAATGAAAATCCTGTAATTAAATTAATTTTGTATATCGACATGATTAAAATATTTTTTAATAAAATATTATTTTACAATTTAAATTAGCCTGATGGGCTTTCCAAATTAGTTCTGCCAAATTTTTCAAATTTTGTCTGCTAATACGGTAGCGACTTCTAAAAATGAAAATAGCTTAACTTTTACATATTATAAAGTAATAATTGTATATTTATCAGATTTAATTAATATTATCAATGATTTTTTGATAGTTATTGTGTCTTTTTGATTATCAAATTTGTTTGTTACTATCTTAATTTAAGTTTTTAACGATTAATGTAAACATTTATGATAAAATTTCCATTTTTTTCCTTAAATCTCAATTCTAAATCCTAGTCAAGACTACAAATATATCTTTTGCCATTGTGCCAAGTAAATTATATTGTAATGTGACAAATTTAATTGAAATATAAACCAACAAATAAAAAAAAAATTCCCTCAAAAGTAAATGCAATTAAAATCATCTGGTACTAAAAAACTAATTTCAAATTAAAATCATATAATATTTTTCTATAACAAAAAAATAAAAATTTAATTAATAACGCAAAAAAAGAAACATTCATACACATTTTTTATCATTTAAAATTAATTTTAAAACTTGTATCATTTTCTATATATATACGTATACCAAAAACCTGAAAATAAATATTATGAAAACGTGCTATTGATTTGAATTATTTCTTATTTGCTGCTATTTTCACAACCAAAGATCGTATAAAAAAATTAAAATACCAAAAAAGAAAAAACAAAATGTTATTCTAGTTAGATTAAAATTGTGCAAAATGTTTCACAAAATGAAATAATATTTAAAAACAAAAATAAATATAACACAAAAATGAAAAAAATTCAAATGTTTTAACTAAAAATATTCATTTTCTTTTGTTGCCATCATCATGTCACCCATCTAAAAATGTTTTCTTCCTATTTTGAATTATCCAAATAAAAAAAATGTTTCATTTTTATGATATTTAATTGTATTAAAATTCTGCAATAATAAATGTAACGAATTTGTATAAACCTTGATAAAAATAATACTTAATAATATAACATGTAAAAAATATTAGCCCCGTTCAAATAAGAGAGGCCATTTTATCTATACGTAATAGTAGAATGAAGAAAATGAGGTGTGGTATATACATAAATGTATAATATGACATCAAGGAAAAAAAAATCTAAATCTAAAATATATAATTCCTAGGATATTGTATCACCTTTTCGTTTAATGTTTTTAAACGATTGGATTATACATGACAACGACATTGAGGCACTCTAAGGAATACAAAAATCAAGAAAATGTTAATTTTTTTTAAAAAAAAGAATAAGGTATAGTTGATTGTTACAATGACATCCGATTAAGAGATTGCTTAAATTGATGATATTACAGAGCTTTATATTTCAGAATTTACTGTCTTGTTTTATTTATAATTATAAAAGGAGTTGGTAAGGATAACAAAAATGTTTGTTAATTTGGGAGAAAATTTGATAGAAAATTTGAAATTGAAAGAATTTTTACGAAAAAAAATATTGGGCACTGTTAAAAAATACTATGAACTTGGAAATAATCAAACGAATTTGATCCAAAATTTTCCACCAATACCAAAATGTAGTGTCTATTTTTGTCAAAAATTTGGTTCAACTACGTTTTTCCTGAATTTTAACATATTACAATTATTTCGTTGATACTACAACTCCTTACACTATAACGAATAATTTAATGCAATTCCTATAAGGAAGTTTTGTTATATCGGAAACTAAATTGATTATAAGAAAAACTAAAAAAATTGCACCGAAAACTTTTCTTATAATGTTTTGTCGTTCAAATTATTTTTTTTCTTCTGTTCATTGCTTTCATTTTATAGAATATTTTTACATTAGATCCTTTTATTTCAGCAAATGTGTGTTTGCATATAAAACGTCTAATGCTCTTGATCCTTGATGGAAATAAAGAAAGAATAAAACAAATCTAACATATCTTCTTAATATATATAAGTCCGTTATAATAAATATATCCTTTTTTTATAGAAATATAAAATGAATGTTTTTGAATTATATACGCAAGAAAATATTTTTTTTTTGTGTTTACAAAATGAAAACCTTTAAAGTTTGATGGTGCGATGACGATCCTTTTTGAGTTTAAAAAACTATTTTTTTCGTATTATTTTTCTATATGCATCAAAATTTATTTTTTGTATAATTCTAAACTCTATACCACCCACACTCACATATATACTTGTTTAGCTCCTCAATTTAATCTTTATCCTTAATACGGAGACACCTTAAAATTATGTGATTTGACAACAAGAAAAAAAAAACAACGACATTGTCGCATCACATTAAAAAAATTTTTATATTTATAATTTTCAAGGATGTGATATTAAAATTTATTTTGTTGTTATAATTTTCGTCCTTATTCCTTTCTAAATTTTGTATTTATAAAAGAGGAGCTTAATTTTTTTTATTTTTTTTTTATTTTAGAATTATATCCTTGCTATTAAATAACCGTGAAAACATAGTTCAAGTAGAAAAATAAACATGAATATATATAAAAAAAAGGATATTTAGTATAAAGATAATATGTACAAACAAATATAATAATTTTTTTTTTTTTTTTTTCTGTTTGGGAGAAAGCATATGTGCTAAATGGGGCGTTTGTCACCAGTTTAGCAAATTTTTTATCTGTATATATATATATATTTTTTTTTGGAGCTAATTAGGGCGTTGTATCATCGTTCTTTTTGGTATACAATACAAAAAAAAAAAAAATACGAATCTTTCCTTTGTCAAGGGGTGTAAAATATAATTTTGATATGGAAAATATAGGATATAAATGTGTTATAAATAGGATGTCTCTGTAAATATATTTTTTTTCATATATGTATTTCTATATATGGAAATTATTTATATAAGTAGCAGGGTAGGTAGAGATAATATGGGGGAGTATAATATTGCGATAAAATAACATCTAACAAAAAAGGACGAAATGTATGATGTGATATGGAGAATATAAAAAATAAATTCAATGTTATTTTTTATTATTTATAATATTACAAAAGTACAGAAGAGTATCAAAAAAAAAAAATATTGAACATTTAGCACAGGCCGTTTGTGTCAAACTTTCAAAAATTATGAGCCATACTGGGAAATGAATTTTTTTTTAATTTTTTTTTATTTTTTTTGCAAAATAATAACAATTTTTTGTTTTGTTTTTGTTGGTTTTGCATTTCTCTGGTATGATGGAAAAGTGTGTATTTGCTGAGAGAGGGTACAAAAAAAAGAAGAAGAAATATTTATCTATATAAAGGAAACAAAAATCTATATACATACATGAATATTATAAATAAATCGAGAGAAATATATTAACAAGGGTTGATTGTAATAAAAGATAATTAAGACAATATTTTAACTTTAAAGGTAATTAAATATAATTTATAATTGTATAATATTTTATAAATTTTTTTTCGTAAAAAATTTTGGAAGTAGAAATTTTTTTTTGTTTTATAGTCAAAGCTTTGATTTATTTTGTATAAAAGTTAGAAATGATTTTTAATTATTTTTAATAATTATATATTTTTTGATTATTAAAATATATATAAAAGAAATTAAAATTGAATTTTTTGATTCTTTAAAAATTAAATTAATTTTTTTTTTGTATTATTAATTTAGTTAAAGTTCGATTGGAAATTAATTTGGATATTGGTAGAAAAATGAATCATGTCATCTTCATATTAATTAAAGTTCTTTCTTCAATATCAAATTTCGGTATTATGTAGATTACTTTTATTAATATATAATATACTTCTTTTCGATACTTACTTTTTTATACTTACTTTGTAAAATTTACAATTTCCTTTCATTCTCCTATAGTTTATACATACAGAAAAAAATGCATAAATTTTTGAAATCGCCTTAGAAATTTCCGTAAAATTGCATATTAAATATTTTCCTTATATATACCAGACAGTAAATTGAGCTGCAAATTAAGAAAATTTATTTGTAAAAATAATAAATTTGATTTTTTGTGAAAACATTAATTTTAATTATAAAATTAACTAAATTTAGTTTGAATAAACACTCCTGAAAATTTTAAATTAAATATTTTCAACCTTATGAAAATATATATTTAAAATTAATTTTATATTTTTGTCAGTTCATCAAAATAACAAAAAAAATTATATATATTTACATTTCACTCTTATTATTTTACCATCCAAAAGAACTAAAAATAAAGAAAGTTATAATTAAAATTTCCACTTTACTCCATTCAAAAACACATTACAAAAAAAAACAACAAACAGGATCCATAGCACATCAGAATAATGAATTTTCATATGAAAATCCTTCAACAAAGTTTTATATTTATATACGAATATATAAAAAAAAATTAGACTGGCCAAAAACCAATCATCATTATACAATGTTCAAATTGTTCCCTTTTTTTTAGCACAAAAAACTTTATTTAATTTAAACAGAATATTGGTTTAAGTAAAATTGAGATATTGTCCGTATAGGTTCTATTCAAATATGTATTGCTATGAACTGTCATAATTATATGAACGTTATTGTATAAATACTTTTGGAAAACATGTAAATGGAAATATTACAATTTTGGTGAAATATTTTTTGGATATTTTCTGTGGTTAGCTTAATGAATTCTTATTTTATTATGGAAAAAGAAATTTGTATGTGAATTTGTGTGTCCTGTCATGACGACATAGTTCGACTGATAGACTAAATTGTTTAAGAATATTTTGAAATGTTTATATATATATATTATTATAATATTCTGCACAAAAAAAAAGACTATTGACGGAAAGTCAGAACATTAATATACATTAGATTTTTCCTCTTTTTTTTTGTTGTCTTTTACAGTCCACTTGTAATGTAATAAAAGAAAATGATGCTCAACAAAGGTGCTTCCGTCTGTTCCCAACAAACAAAACAAAAAAACAATTTCTCTTTCTTTTTATGTGATAGAAAATTACAAATAAAAATCACAAGAACACTTTTTTTTTATTTAGCACAGGAAAATTTCGTTCTATGTTTATGAATGTGTGCGCCGCCATATAAAAAAATTTGAAAAGAATATTTTCATTTGTTTGTTTGTGTTTTGTTTTTGTTCTTTTGCATTAAAATGTGTAAACAATTTTAAAAATTGCATATATAAACAATCAAATTTTCATTTTTTTTTCCATTTATCTACTAAGGATAATTTCGTATACGGTATATATTTATGTAACTGTAGGAAATGCAAGAAAATTACATTTATATCCTTTGACTTGATGGTATCTAATTGCTAATTGTAAGTGGAAAAGAAAATTATAATATTGAAATTAAAAAAAGTAAATGATAATATTTAAAAAACGCAAATTGCAATAGAAGCATAATTAGTTTTAATTACTAGAAATGAAAATTATATAAAAAAGAGTTTTTGTCTGAGTTTCACTAATTGGATTTGTAATATATTTGAATTTATATATATATATATTGATTATTTTTGTGGTTTTTGGAAACCTAAAAGTATAATATGAAGGATTTTAAGTTAAAAAATAATTATTTAGTTTTCTAATGTGAGGCATGTTTTTGATTATTTTCAGAAGGAAGAGGAAAAACGTATATTGAGCCATGAATCTGTAATGTTTATTGAAGTTTTTGTGACAAAGAACTCCATGAAATATTATGCTTCCTTAAAATTATGAGGACTCATGACAAAAATGTTGTGGTTGTGACGTAACTAGATGAAATTGGCTCAGCGAAGAATTAGTTATCTATTTGATCTTTTCTTGCCACACAATATATATAGTTCCAGACGTGAATGAATTTAATATTTTCTAAGAACTATTTTTAGTTCAAGGGAAGATTAAATACAGAAATGCAAAAAAAAAATCAAAATTTGGACAATTCAAATAATATTTAATCGAAGGAGTTTTAAAATTTAATGAATGAGTAATTAGAGTCAATTTGAATAACTTTTCGGATTCATCAGTTACGCTACGCTCCATTTACCATAGATGCTCCCATGTCATGTATGCTGTGTATACACACACCACATACATATGTACATATCCCAACAAACGTAGAACTACTTCTATAAGTAATATAAGCCTACGGCGGAAAAGTGTACTTCTCTTCCAGTGAAAAAAAATCACGATTTGGGCAAAAATTCACTAGTTTACTATCACGAATCTATACATATATATATATATATATATATATATAATTTTTTACGTATTACGTATGCATCAGTATACCAATTTTTTTAATTTCTAAAATTTAAATAATTTCTGTGTAATGTCCTTTTTTTAAACATATTTATTTTGTTATTTAGAAACTTTAAAAAAACTTAATTTATTAATGTAAATATTTCCGATTCCGACAGAATGTTCCGATTTTTTCTCTATTTTCTTAATAGTTTTAATTAGAAAACTAAAGAATTTCTCAAAAAATTATCAATTCAATAAATTTTCCATTTAATTAAAAACAAATTTATTGTAAATTAATTAAAAGTTCATTTGAAAATACCAACAAAAAAAAATCATAAAAGTTAAATATGCAATAAATTAAACAATTTTATGATATTTTTTTAAGAAAATAAAAATTCTGTACAATATAAATTATCAAATCCACAAAAACAATAATCCTAATTTATGTTTTTTTATGTATGTATTATGTTTAGCTTTTTTGTATATTAGTTTAGTCAAAGAAAAGGACCAACCAAAACACTTAAAAATATCTCTTATAAAATAAATCCATTTAAATTCACCTGAAAAAAAAAATTATTATTGTATATAAAAACTAAAAAGGCTTATTTCTCATTTATTTTATACTATATATCTATTTTAGCTTTAATGGTAAAGCTATTAAAAAGTAGTATTTATTATCATCTAAATATGAAATAAACTAAGAAAAATATTTTATGTTTTTTTGTTTATTCTTCATGTATCTTTAATATACAAAAAAAAACTTACACTCGCCACATAACTAAAAACACAGTCTACAAATAAAAAAAAAAAATATTATATATAAAATAAGTAAAAAGTGGTCGCCATCGTTGTTGTCGTCGTCGACGTTGTAGTCATTTATTTTATAAAATTATTATACTATATAATGAAAAAAAAGAAAACCTGGAAAATAATTTTAAACATAAACAAAAAAAAAAAACTCACTAATATTGTGTAAAACTTAAAAATTTATATTTTACTAAGAAATTTTCATATAGAAAAACCACCCAATTGAAGTGCATATAGTGCGAAAAATATACTTTGTATAGGATCATATTTTTTAACTATAATATAAAAATCTTTGGGAGATAACACTCTAGAGCTACACTATACTGGCGAATAATTTACGTGACACAACATCAATTAACTACTTAAAAATACCTGCAAATAATAAAAACCAAAAATAATGAAAATCTCATAAATATTTTCTTTTTTTTGGGGAAAATTAACAGAACAGCAACAAAAAATGAAGAGGAAAATTGTTATAACTAGTAAAAAGTGTTAAATTTTGAGAGCCTAAGAGTTGCAATATATAATTTAGGAAAAATATTATTGTCATTTTACGTAAAAAAACTACAGAAGAAATTATATTTTTAGGATTGTAAGTATTAATAATTTGCATTAGAATGTCGGGAAAGTAGTCCTAGACCCACAGCTGGTTGTTGAGTTAAAACCACAAGTGTTAATAAAGAATTTGCTAAACTAAAGGAAATATATTATAGTTACTTAATTTCAGAATTATATTAGTTAATGAATTTAATGACTATGCAATTACAAGAATTGTGGACAATTTGACAAGCAGACTAGAGAGTATAAAATATAAATTATCAGCAATTACAGTTTATTTAGTAAGTAGTGATGACAATTGTTATCTGAAAGCGCTTACTATTGTACAAGAATGTTAATTGTACAATATTGATAATATTTTAGCATTTTGTTTTACTAAAATCGAAAAAAATAAGAAATTAATGGCAATTTTAAATTTCATTTAGAATACCAAAGTTTAAAATAAAATTATGATATTTGCGAAATTATATAAAAGAGGCCCTTTCAAATAAAAGTTAGACAAAAATTAAATAAAAAGGTTTACTATACAAATATTAAAGTAATATTCAAAACTAAAATGAGTTTTAGTTTAATTAAAAAAAAAAAAATTGTGAAAAATTAAAAAAATAATCTAAATTATTTAAAAAAAAAACAAATTACCTCAGTTCATTAAAATGAAATTGTGTATTACCATTTATTATATTGAAATAATGATTATTATTATTATTGTATATATACAAATGTAAGAAAGGTCCTTTTTTTTAATAATATAATTTAATATTTGCACTACATAAAATATCTTAAGTTTTATAATATCCTTTTTGTAATATAGATATTAGACTTTTAACTTGTTTGAAAAAGTAATAATTATATATTACTTAATGTAATATTTAAACAAAATATATATTTTTCTGTTGAAAATTTAAATTTATAATATACTATATAATACTTACTTTTTTTACATAAACTCTAAGAATATTATTATTAATCCTTATTTCATATATGAGCCCCAGTTGTATGATCTTTAATGATATTTTATAATATATAAAATAAATGTCCTTTCTTTTTTGTAAATTTAAAATATATAGAAATATTTAAAAGAAAAATATATATTTTCTCTTCACACTATAATAATAATTTTCATTAAGCCAGAAAAAAAAACACAACTTTAATAATCATTTTTTCTTTTATGATGAAAATTGAGAAAATATCTTAAATAATTTGAGAGAAACGGGAGGACGATAAAATAGGTTAAGAAAAAAAAAGGATATGACTAAAATATTATATATACTTCAGTATTTACTCATTAAATTGAGAATATTTATAAGCTAAAATGTTATTAAAAAGGATACGTTTTAGACCTAATATAATCTCTAAACAATGGTATATATTTTACATATAAGTATATTTATGTACTTGGGAAATTGAAGGACCAAAAGTTCATTACATTATCCTTCAGTTTTAAGTAAATTACTTTTATATATGTATAAAGTATTGTATGTATAACAACAAACAGAAAAAAGAAACTATATGAAAAATCTTTTGTATAACTATTATTTTATCCATTTAGTCGAAAAGTTAAAGGAAAAGATTAAGGCTAAAATTATATAAGTATTTGTATATATATTTTTATAAGAAAAGTTATAGAATTTAACTTGGAATATTTACGCATTTTCAAGTTATTATAATGTATAGGCCAATTTTGTGTATATTTTATGAAAAAAAATAGAAAATTAAAACAAATTTGCATTATAATTTTTCTATTATTTACAGAAAGGACAAAAATAGGAATATTATATTATTCAATCTCTTCTTTTTACTATGAATTTTTAGATGATACCTTCATAGCCATATATGTATATTTATATATGATTTTAACTTTTTAGTAAGTTTATTTTGGCTACAGTCATTTTTCTGTGATTTTTCTTTTATTGACTTGTCGTTGCTTTAATACAAAAGAGCTTTCACTGAAAACCACAATAAGAATGGAATTAAGGGAGAGAAATAAACTTGAAAAGCGCCAAAGAACTATCATATATTTGTTCAATAATTCTGTGACCATTTTATTCCAGTAATTTGCAATATGGAATAGGGACAAAATATAATTCAATAATGGTATATATAGAGATCAACATGTTAAATTAATTTGGACTAACTATTAAGCGAAGCCTAATAGTTAGTCCAATAAATTGTGATGTATTAAATTTCCGGATATTATTTGAATTTTTGATCTTAATTAATTCAGTTCATTTTCGGGACCCAATGTTAAATTAACTGACTTATAAATTTAATTGATACATTTTCAATTTTATTGTAAAGGATTGTCAATAATTTTATTTTCAAAATTTCAGTAATTTCTGTTTAGTTACAAAGTGTAAGATATTAATTATAAAAATTGGTGAAAAAGGAATGTTGAGTTTAACAAAATTTAAACAATCAATAATCTATTAATTTGTTCTAAGTTTCAACTATTGCCCAATTTAATGATCTAATATAATTAAATATTTAATTTACAGAAAATATTAACTATTAATTTATAGCATATATTAGCTATAACTATGATAGCTAAATTTTGACGAGCATGAAAAAATCCGTTAACATTTCTAGAAAATTTGACAAAATGAGAAAATTTTAATCCCCAAAAAACCTAAGTAAAATTTATTAATTTGTTATAATCAACACTTTTCAACCACTTACGTTTTGTGACTAATGTTCCACAATTTATACTTAGTTAATAAATGTACCAAAAGGTAAATAAAATATGATTTTTCATCAAAAACTTTTCACCAAAAAATAAAAAAAAAAATTAATCATTGTAAAAATCAACCCAATTAAATATTATTTACTCTTAATTCAATTAATATTATATAAGAAAATATATAAATACTTGGCGACAAATAGACGACCCTCACGTTTAAATAATCATTCCAACTAGTTTAGGATCATCTAACATGTCACACATCATCTCAAAAAGGATGTACATATATAATATTTTAGTGTGTTGCTTTTTCTCTCTAAGGAATTATTATAACTTTTCAAAGAAATATCACACATAAATATTTACCCTGTAACAGATGACGACGTCTTTGAGTTTCCAAAAAAAAATTAAACGCACAGAAATGAATTATATAATGGAAAGGATGAAAACATGATTTTCGTCGTTGTTGTTGTGTATATATTTATTTCAGTTGATTAACTGGGTTGGAAAGGTAAATTTATCATTAAAACTGTATATAATATAGTACGGTGTAGTTTAGAAGAGGGTTCAGAGTTTGCTTTGCTTAGTTGTTGACTTTTTCTCAAAACATTCTAATATTAACCACTACAAAATATCTATATAGTGTATATTAACCCAATGAATATTAATGAGAGTACACAAAATTATCCCTTTATTTTTTGATAGTATATATGTATAAAGTATTTTAATTTATAATAGTTTATGAAAATAATATAATTTAGAATATTAACCCCTTTGCCGCACAACGGAAGTGTTAATACATAATTTGACATTAAAGAAAGGATTAAATTTATATTTTTTTATAGTATAAATTGATGAAATTGTGTTTAAGAATGAAGAAGAACAATGTTATGATTTACCAAAATTTTGACTCCAAACTTTACTTCAATTTGGTGCACATACTTTTTTTTGACACAATTGGACTACAGCTACAGATCAGTGGATCAAATTTTTGACACATAGTTTTGCTTTAATGCCAATCAGATAATTAAAGCCATATTCAAGTCTCGAAATTTACCTTTTTGAGATATTTCTGACATTGCAAGAATCAAATTCACCTTGAACAACAATGTGTCCAACTTAACCAATCTTTTCTACAAAATTTAGTGTGAATGATTCAACTTGTTTTACAATTCCAGATCTTCCTCTGTTAAATATCATGAAGATAAAGATATATTAAAAGTAGTAGACACTTCAGACTTAAATATGTCAAACATCTTTATGGTGGAAAGTATATATATACATACATAGGCACTAAATATATATATTTATTTAAAAATTTAATCCTCAAAGAATTGTCTAGCTCTTCAATTTTACACAGTTTTAATCCTTCTCTATGTCCTTAATTATACATCATCCTCAAAACTTAGGTATCATAAAATAATTTCCTCTAAAGCTAAAGCAATATATTTTTTCAAAGTTTTTCTTCACTATATATCCTTAAAAGGATAGTGATGATATTATATACCTTAATTCATTATACAATCATTCCTTTTGTTTTATATCCTTCTCAATGTTGTAAAGTCCTTTATACAATGAAATATACTTCCTTGGGGATAATGATGACGTATCATAATGATGATGGTTTTGATTACTTTTAGTTGGTGTTGACACTACATTATATATTATATTTTTAGTCATTTTAAAATTATATATTTTTCATCACCCTTAAATTTCATCTAAAAATCTTTTAAATCTTTGTCAAGATTATGTAAAATATTTACAAAAAAAAAAAAAAGGTTTGCCTCTCATTTTTGGTTTCTATGGTGGTGTTTATATGTTTTTGGTTTTCGAAGAAAATTAAGAGTGATGTGTTTACCTTTCTTACACATCAACAGCAATTGAATTGATTGAGTGGTGGCCTCTTTACATAAATGATTATAATAATATTTAATAATAATAATAATTTTGGTATGAGGGTTTTTAAAATTTTACTCGTATGCTAAACACTTTATGTCATATGGGAATTAATTTTCTTTGACAGATTTCGGTTAATGAAGAGTTGATGTTATTTTCTGTTGTTTTTATTTATTTCTTATTATTGTATATTATGAGTCCTTGTCATATAATTATAATTGACGAGGTGGTTTCTAATTTTTTGATATATATTTTGTTTTTTTGCGCCCCGTTTAAATATGAATATATTATTTATATTAAGGAATATAAATAAATTTTTGTATGATAGAAAGATTTTTAAATTTTAAAGATATAAAGTAAAATTTATTAGAAGAAAAATTTTTTTAAAATGATTGAAAATGCTTATAGATTTTACAGTCTTATGATCGTGACTTTTGAGATTACTTGAAAATTATTAAATTTATGAAAAATATTTAAAATATTAAAGATAAATTATTGAAATTTTAATAAAGTTTAATTAGTTTTAGGTAAATTTAATTAATTGATAAGATAATTTGAAATGAATTTGAATATTAAAATATCATTAAAGACTACAATTTTTGGTTGAACTGAAATGTATTTGGAATTATTATTGGTCACTTTTTCGGAAATTTTCAGTAATTTTTTTGAGTTAATATATTGGATTTTAAATTACATATATCAATTGACTCCATTTCCATTTTGGAATAAATTTGAAAATATGTTGTCTAATAAGTATTTTAGTAATAAAACGATTATTTTAAATGAAAACTATTCTTAAATTCAATTATATTAGAAATACTTGGAATCTATATTGGATTTTAAATTACATATATCAATTGACTCCATTTCCATTTTGGAATAAATTTGAAAATATGTTGTCTAATAAGTATTTTAGTAATAAAACGATTATTTTAAATGAAAACTATTCTTAAATTCAATTATATTAGAAATACTTGGAATCTTTGAATTATAAAATAATAATTTAGAATTTCTTTAACCATTTCGACGTTTTACTGGAAATTGAAAATAATAAGCTCTCTAAGGTCTAAGCCATGACACATAATTTTAACAAAAATGCAAAGTGATTAGAGATTTTCTAATTTATAGTTTTATAAAAGCTAAAAATGAAAAACTATTTTTTTTTACAAATGAAAATAAAATTATTTTTTGAAATTGTCAGAGAAAATTTCTTTGTTTCATTATAGATATTACTTATGTTTTTTGGACATGTAAGCTTGACTAACCATCAGAGCCACAAGCAAACAAAATTATTTTATTCATTTTTTTTATATATATATATTTTGTATTAATGCAGATATAATAAAAGGGATATAGAAAAGGATCAAGAAGAATCATAAGCATTACACTTTCAGAATAAATAAAATAAAAAGAGTCAAAGTAAGTTTTTGACACATTATTTTTTGCATTTTAGAAAATAAAAATGAATTATTTTTGTAATGTGCAAGTAAAATTTTGTTTTCTAAAAGGAAGTAATGATATTTTAAGGTGACTAAACAATGGGTTTTTGTATAACACGGTGAATATGGTGAATATTTTTAGTGTGGGAATCCTTTTGATTTATATAAATAATTTATAATTCCAGAAGTGGAAAGGACATTTTAAATGCTATAACTTTTTAAAAATATAAATTAATTAATAATTGCATTAATTAAAATAACTCAATAGCCTCAATAGCCTGAATTATTGTAATTTTTATTGAGTGATTTACAGACTATTACATTTATTCGCGATTTAATTATGTTTAATTTTGAAAATGATGTATTTGATATGGAAAAAGACGATTGTGTTTTGTTAAAAGAGAAAATTGATTAACATCAACCTAAAATTTACTTATTTATGAAGGAATAGAATAGAAATCAGCTGTATTCGTCTTGAAAATGTACCAAGTTGATCTGGAATTCATCCTTCATAAAAAATTCTTCCAATGTTTAACAGTTCATTCCAATTTTAAATTTTTCATAGCAGAATATTCACAAAAGCTTCACCTCCTCTCTACAAAAAAACTAAAAAACAATACAAATTTATTATTCTAACAACAAAAATATTAAAACAAATAACACAAATAAGGAAATTTATTTGCAAATATTATCAAAAGGATTTAATTTGATATTAAATCTTTCAAGAAGAAAAGCTTTTTGTAATCCTTTTTATATTATTTTGAAGAAAAAAACACCTTGTTAATTTTGCATATCATTTACATTTATTGCCAACATAAAAAGAAACTTTCAAAAAATTCACAAAAATACAATATTTACACATAAATGGCATTCTATAATAATATCCTTATATACATATACCAACGAGTCAGTTATAGGTATTATCTTAAAACTGTTTTGCAGTATGAATGTCATTTTAGTCGGGAGGAACGATGGTATATAATAGTAAAAAAAAATTTTAGTAAAAATTATGTGAAGAATACGATAAGGCGCGATGCATAAATTTAATTTTAATTAGAAAATTAGCCAAAAAAATATGCGACTCACGATAATCGTATGAATAGTGTGCTCAGTGCATTACACGTCTTTTTACTATTTTCCATTACGGTATATATAATATTTAAATATATTTTTTCTCAAACTTTATGATGTTCATTAACCTATAATAGAGAATTTTATCCAACACAAAAAAAAAAAAAATAGAAGACGAAGGATATTTTTCTTTTGTTATTGTTGGGAAAAATAAGAAGGATGATTTCTTTCATTGGATATAGAGTTTTGGTAATATATAATTGTGTGTGCACAATTGAGCATGCACAAGGATAAGAAATTATGCACCAGCGATACGACAAGATTCATTTTTAAGAGATAAAAAAAAAACTATTCTTCTTCTAGGATCCATTTTTAATTCCTTTTGAAAGCTGTAATTTTTGAAGGAGGTATTGTGGTACTTTTAAGGTGGGTGGGGCAAAACAAAGAAAAAAAAATGAAAAAAAAATTGGTGAAGAACGATTAGACAAGTAATTTTGGTGGTATTATATTTTATTTTTGTGTTCTTATCGTATTTTGTGTGTGCGGAATAGATTTTAAAGGATATGGAAATTAAGGATATACATATATAAGAAAGTTTTTTTAAAACCATATTTGCGTTTTTTTTTAATTTTTAGAGATTATCCGGGAGAGTGGAATTTTTTTTTTATAATTGTTTGTTTGTGGGTGGTATTAAAATTTTAGCTTTTTTGGGAAATTTTTTATTATAATTTTTTTTCTGGTAATTGTCTGTAATTAAGGAATTTTTTTTTTTTGATAATTTTAATGGAAAGCAATTAAATAGTAAAGTTTTAATTTTGTGTCTTAATTGTGGATAGGAAAATTTTTTTTCATTTGGTAAGGAAATTGAATATTTAGAGGAAAAAACTTTAAAATTTTAGTAAATTATTAGACTTAATTTATTTTTTATATAATTATTTGAAATTTATATTAAAGTTTATATAGAAATGAAGGTAGGAAGTTATAAAAGTTTAATTAAATTGTTAATAAATTTGTAATTATATAAAATTTTCATTTAATATTTAATAATTTCAATAAATCTGTTCTCGATTTATATCAAGATTTAATGATTTAGTTTCCAAATTTCGAAGGATTAAATAAATAATTGATTAAATGATTATTCAACTTTTTTGTGTAAATAAGTTTTGATTTATAAAATTTAACAAATTAAAAATTTATCTTAATATTGAATTTTTTTATAATTTATTCAAAATTTTGAATAATTTTTGAATAATTTTTTTTCTAAGTTAATAGTTCTTCATGTACATATATAATAATTCCCTCTTAATATTCATTTTATATTTTTCAAAATTTCTCTTCTTCTTACAACAAAAAACAAAAAACAGAAAATTCTAGCCATTAACAAAATTTTTCCACCCATTAAAAATTATGCTTTATGAAAATTATTATATTTTTTTCCCATCAAAATTTTTCCTTTTTTTTTTTTATTTTGTTAAACTTTTCATTATTTTCATATTTTTTTTTTCTTCCTTTCTTCATTTTGTTTTTTTTTTTTATTTTATTTTATTTTATTAGTTTTTATTTTTCATCTAGGATAATTTTCTCCTTAAATTTTACAATCCAAAGAGTATCATTAAATCATGCGAAACGCAAAGGAAAACAAAAAAAAAAAAAAGAATGAAAAATATTATAGAAAAAAGTTTTTATAAATATATTTTTTTTTATGTCGGGGCTATAAGTGTTAGTCAGTGCTAAGTGTAAAAGAACCACCCCTTAAGGGTTCAGTGACGCTGTTTATTTGAAATTATTCAAAGAAAAAGAAAAATTATTCAAAGAAAAAGAAAGCAGAAATATATACAGTTAAGTTATTCACACCATAAAATAAAATATGGAGAAACATAAGAAAAAAAAAATGAACTGAAAACTTTTTTGTTATTATATGTAGAAAAAGTTTTTGGGAAAATTACACTGTAAAAAAAATTACATAAAGTTTAGAAATATTTGATAATTAATATAATTACAAAATTTTGGAATGTAATATTAGTTATTTTATAAATAATTTGACAGATTTTTGAAATATCATGACATAAATTTATTTCTACTTATTCTGAACTAATTCAATTTGCCAAAAAAGAAGAATATTTTAGTTAAATAAAAAGCTCTAAATTGAATAAAATTAATTTAATTACTTATTATTAACTAATGAACAATCGTTTCGAAACTACACTGTGGAAGACTGAAGCTTTATAAAAGAAATAACAGACACAGTCGGCTAAAATATTTTTACATACCACAATGATCATGATGCATTAGTACAATGATCCATTAACGCAAATATAGAAGAATAGTAGACAGTGGGATAATTTTGTGTAGATCAATAAACAATGTAATTAGCTTGGATAAGCATTATTTAAATGGAGAAATTTGGGTAATTTGTGTTTATGACTAAAATCATTGCCTGAATAGTTTGGAATAACACATCTCCGCAAATCAGAGACTATGGCGTATAGCGTCTATCAAAATCGGTTCATGCACATACATTTTGTATGAGAGCTCCCGAAATACGCGACGTACAAACGCTGACAATTCGAATTTCCAATTTTGACGGGCGTATAAAATTTTTTTAAACAAGATTTTAAACTTTTAACAAAAAGAAACATTGATCGATGTTTTATATAAACATGGCGATTTATTTCGGGAGACGTATGCGTATGAACTTAACTTATCTACATATATATACTCCATACGCCATACGCTCTGATTTAGGAAGAGGTGTTAGCAAACAAAATTTATAGAAAATTAGATATTTAAGGAAAATTCTTTTAACAGTGTAAAATTAATAACTACTGACGGTCATATGCTAAATAATTTGCTTATACCCAAGATAAAAGATTAAAAAAAAATATATATATATTTCACTGGCCACCTATGAATAAGAATCACCAGCTAATTTTTTTTTGTGTTGCTATTTTTATATTTATCAAACTAATTTTGATGAAATGTCGGTGTAAGGGCCTTGGTGCTCCTAGGGCAAACATCTAAAAGAAAAAACTTCATCGTTTTCCAAGAAAAAAAAATTTGAAATTTTTTTTTCTTGTTTTATTTATTTTATTATTCACCTTGCTATGGTTTACCATCTTGTTAGCCAATATTTATAATATACAATCTCTCCTAAAGATGATATTTGACATTGTGTACACAAATGAAAGACAACACGGAAAGCAGCAAAAATCCTTCTCATTTTCGCCATATTTAAATAAGGATGCCAAAAATATATATAAAAAAAAGCTTTAAACGAAGAAAAAAATATGATTTTTTTATTTTGCTTTTTTTTTGTAGAATCTACACAATTATTCTTGGTAATTTTTTTTTCTGGTATACAAACAAGAAGATGGTTTATATTTTTTTTCTTGCTGTTATGGTTAAGATGCGTATTTATATATTTTCAGTGAATAAGGATAATTTTTCAACTAACACAAAAAAAAAAAATTGTTTGTTGTCTTTATTTTTTTTTTTCGTTGTTATCTTCGTCCTTATTTAAGGATCCACCTTTGGGCTACAAATTAGGATTATAATTTGCCGGTGACATTTATTGTTAAAAGCTAGAAGAAATTTAAAATGAAATATGCGCAAAGGGATGAATATAATTTTTGTGAATTTGTGATGATTATGATGAGGGTTTATATTTTTGTTTTTCATTTGTTTTGTGGGTAAAATTCTGAGGGTGGTTATTAAAAATGAGAAAGACAAAAAAAAATATATATATATTCTTGATGGCACCTGGATTTTTGTTTTTGTTTCTTCTCTTGTTATTTGTTTAACAATAATTTAGAATTTATATAATATAATATTTTAGTTTAGAGGTGTTTTATTTTTTTATGGTATATAAGATGAACACAAAAAAAATAAAAGTTCAATGTATATTTACATAAGTTATGATGAAATTTTTGAATTAAAAGTTGGTAAATTAGAATAAATTATAAATTATATTTTGAGAGAAAATTTTTTTTTTCTTAAATAGAAAAATTGAATATATAAAAGAAAATATAAATTGAAAATTAGGGGACAAAAATAATGATAGAAAGTATTTTTTTTTATTAGATATATGAAAGAATTTTAATATCGATGACAGGAAAATTCGTTTGAATTAGATTTCATATTCAATGGTATTAAGTAGGTGATATTACAGTTGACGAAATATTTTCAGAATTAAGTAATGTCAAGACTTAAAACTTGTTTCATATGACTGTCTCTTAAATGAGTGCAGTTTGTATTATTTGGAGTATGCTGTAACATAAAATGAAATTCGAAATATACAAAGATTAAAATTTCAAAGAAAAACCACAGCAAAGTAAAAAAAATATAAATTGCATAGTATATGCTTCATTTCTATGCTTTATCTACAATTCCTCAATTGAACTTTGATATAGAATCTTAAATATTATACATATTCTCGATTTCCCTTACTATTTCGGTGATAGTATATTCTAATTTCGACCTTTAAATCTTTAAACTTTATCTACCAAAAATTTAATAAAATTGTAACGTTTAGCACTTCAAATTATACAAATTATATTAATCATTATAAATAAACAACATTTTCGTAATTATTTTTTTGAATATCATTTACAAACCTTTTTTTCATTTAAACAATCCACCATTTTTCTATTGTTCATCCACAAAAACCAACTACTACTGTCAACAACAAAACACGCCCAAAATCTTTGATATTCTTTCCAATCCAATCCAATCCAAAAAATGTTATTACATTCAAAATCATTTTATGTATAAAAACTCAGCCAGAAAAACAAACAGAAAAAAAAAATGCATTTGAAACTGTCAAGTATGAAATTCATCAACGGATTTAATATTGAACCATCCCAGTTTGTATATAATTTTTTTCTTCTTTTTTAGTTTTTGCAGTGCTACACAATATTTGTTGTTGTTTTTCTTTTCCTTTATCCCCATTGTCCTTTTGAGCTGTCATCATTGTCATCAACATCAACGTAAAGTTATACTTTTGTAATAAGCAAATAGCATTTCATTCACTTTTGTTATATGAGTTTGTGTTGTTGGGTGATACAACAACAACAACAACAACAACAACAACAACAACGAAAATATCCTGGACATGAGCATTTAACAATAAAAGTTGTGATGATGGTTATATTGCCTGAAGGAGGCAAGACATGGATTAATGTTATATACAGCAAAAACAAAACAATTCTCTGTAGAATGTGCATTCCATCTAAAATGTGGATGGATTGACTATAGAATATGCAAAAAAAAAAATTGTGTAGTATTTAAGAATAAATTGTAACTGGTTGGAAATTTTTTTGGGTATTAAATGCAAAAAAAAATTTGATGGATGGAAGGGGTTGGTTTTCGGTATAATTTTGAAATATGAAAGATTCGATTAGAGAAATATGGTCGGAGTAATTACGAAATTTGATATTTAGCAAATCTGAATAAACTTGAATAATTGACTGTTTTAAAATTTAATGAATGAATAAATCACTCAAATTCTAATCAATACCAGTTCCTAATTAAACTAATCATTTTTCAAGGGAAATTGATGGTTGTATAAACCAAATCTATCGTGATTTCAATAACACAATTTTCAATTTTAAAATGGTGTGTATATTTACTAAGTCGAAATCATGTTGGATTGTTAAAATCAAATTGTCGTCTCTTACTATATTACAATCATTTTTTCCATTATCAAATTCGGATTTTGTGAACTTTATTTGGATTTAAAGATCAATATAATTTATATTCAAGTAAAATGAAATACTAGATAAGATTTTGAGTTTGTGATATGGTTCTTTATGTTATTGTAGGTATACTAAAATTAATATATACTAAGTATATAGTTCTTTGTTAACAAAATAAGGCAGAAAAGTAATTTTATAATATTCGTTTAATCATTTTAACTGTCAATCTGGTCATTGTCAAGAACATCTGGTAAATTAAAACTAGTAAATGATAGAAAATTAAGCAATAAAAATGATAGAAGTCAAAATTAGAAAATTTAACTGAAATTTGTAAAAAATAACATAAATTTTTTACATCCTTTTTACTAATACAAAAATTCTGTAAGCTAATTTTACCGTCTTCCGTTACAACAAATTTACATTAAATATATATCACAAATATATTATAATTTCCATTTAGCAAAATTCAAACTAACAATCATAGATTTCCAGTTAAAGACATAAAAAAAATGTCCTTTAACTTTCAAAATAGTACAATAAATAAAATTATATTAATAAATAACAGAAAAAAAGGACATTTCGTATAAACAAATCCAAAATATACAAAATTTACAATTTTATCATAGTATAAAAATTTAATTCAAAATATTATTTTATCCATTGCCAAAAAAAAACAAATTTATATCAAAATGTCACTATACATCTTTAACCTCTTCTTCTCATCTTAAATCCTTTTTATACAAAGATTTATATTAATATCCTTCAGAAAATCACAACATAAATGTGCTGAAATGATATTTAAACTATCCAATTTTTATATTTTTATTTTTTTTGTAAAACTTTTTGCCAAATAGAATTATATTTTAGAGATTTTTTTTTTGTTTTTTTTTTTTGAAATTTATATCAATTTATTTAGAATCTCAACATAGAATCATCCACCATGAATGTAATTTATATAAAAAATTTCGAAAAATTATATCAGAAAACTTCAATGGGTCAGCAAACAAAAAGAGAAAAAAGAAATAAAAAAATGATCAAAATTTATTTCGCTTTAATATTATTTTTGACAAAGTTTTTCATTTCTAATGTTTTTTTTTTTTTCTTATTATATTTATGCGTATAATTCTTCCATCTGCTAAGAAAATATTGGACATCATATAGAAACGAAAAATATAAATTTATTGATATGCGTACTTTATAATCATATAACATATGAATCCTTATACAGCATAAATAAAATAACTAAAAAATAATGTCTTATATTTGGGACAACATGAAAAAAAATAAGAAATTATAGACCCAAAAAAAAAAAAAAATAAATAAGACAAGAATATAGAAAAATATGATGACCAATTTATGTCTTTATTTATGCTGATGTTACTATAAATTGTTTCAGTTGCTGATGTTCTCTCGTTGTTGTTGTCTATATGATTTTTTTTTTGGTTCTTTTTTGTTAGTTATGGCAGAAAAATGTCCTTTTTTTGTATGTAGAAAATATCAATTGACATATATAATATGATGATATTAAATTCAGTTTGCTATAATTTAGGATCAGAAAAAAAAAATAATAATAGATGAAATGAGAGTTTTTCTTAAATCTAAAAATGTTAGACCAAAAAAAAAAATCACATAAATTTTATGTTATAGAATAATTTTTGTACGAGTCCGGATTTATGAAATTTAGATATGTAGTGCAAAAATGGGAGAAAAAACTATTTCAGTAAAATATTTTAGCCTTTAGAGGACGAAGGCATTTCATAGTGGCATGTGTACTGTAAAAATTGGAGCGATTTTCCAAAATGATCGTAGGTTCAGCGAAATTTGACTGGGAGGCACCTGACTAAGAATTAAATCCTGTACAAATATTTTGGACTATTTTTATACAAGGAGGCAGTCGATGTAATTGACTAAACGACATGCAGACAATTGATCGAGTAATTGTAAAATTTTGGACTGGATATTGGACAAATATTATAAGCAGAATGTACAAAAGTACTTATTCTAATTTCAATCTCCATTGATTGCTAGTATTACTTTCATATATCCTCCATAATTTTTTGACTCCAAGATATTCTAACATTACACTTTAAGGCTATTTCTCCCAAAAGAATCTCAAGTTTGAAATATATAACAACGAAAATCTTCAAAATAATGTCGACAGTAGTGACATTGTCGTCAAAGAAGATCAATTCTTACTGATTTATTTGTTTTTTGTCAGCAAAAAAAAAAAAAAACCCCAAACAAACAAAAAATCTGAAAAACTTCTTCAACATTATAAAAAAAAAAATTTATTCTCAAAAAGAATGAAAATGTTACCATTATTCGTTAAGGATAAAATATTCGAGGATATTATAATAAGTAAAAAGACAAGAAAACGAATATAATAATAAATAATTTAAAGAAAAAAAAAAGGATTTTAACTTTTTGTATAATAAAATAGGATATAAGCATATTTTTGGTCATAATTTTTGTTAATATATTATTTTAGAAATAGTCTTTCTCTCTATCGTTTATAAAGAAAAAGAAATATCCTTCGGTTTAATGTTTTTCTTCTTCTTCTTCTTCTTCTCTGTTTTTCGTCAAGGGAAAAACTTTTACTTTAATACCCACAGTAATACATAAACTATTATTCCACTTATAGAAATAAGTTTTATGATATGTTTTTGGATTCAACTTATGGATATATGCGGGTAGTAAATTTTATGTTGGATATGTCTTGTTATAAAACATAAAAATGTCAAATTGTATTTTGGTTGTGGAAAATCGTTTATAATATGTGGGTAATTGTTAGTATACCATTTTTTTTTTTTAGAAATGTTTTATATCAACAAAGAAACTTTTTCTAGAAATTTGTTATTAAGTATTTATGAGACTAAGTCAAATTTATGGATGTTAAAAGTTAGAGAAATGATTATAGTAGATGGATTAATGTCAGGAAGGATTTAACATTAAGTAATTCTCTTTTTTTTTGCTATATAACAAATTTCCGCAGAATTGTTAATCATTTTTAGTTATTTTAGAGAAAAATAATAGTTGATTGTCATGACATTTACGTATAAAAAAATGTAAGCAGACTATTATGAAATTTACCAAAAAAAAAAAATGGACTTCAATAATTGTTTACTCATTGGGAAGTATTTTAATATAAATTACAAAATTTATGACTTATTCCGGAGTTTTTTTAGATTATTAAAAGTAATATGTTAACTTAGGAAATTCAAAGTTTTTGAATCTACGAAAATTACGAAATTATATATTGTAAAATGACTAAATATGACGATTTTTTTCATAATTTTTCAAATCTTTCAGAAGAATTATTAAATATATCAAATAAAATATACACTAAACTAGAAAAATATAAGATTATTCATTAATTTTTCATGGTACAGTACATACATATAATATAATTACTAAAGAGCAATGATTTTTTTTAGTAATTACTCAAGCTTCGTGACAGTATAATAAACTTATCCATAATTGGGAGTCCTCAAAGTAATTTTGCAAAACTACTAAATTCTTCTTTAATATTGACTCTAGCTGAAAGATTGTAAAATTTTACAAGAAAAATAATTCTGATAGCAAATATTTTATATATAAAAATTAATCTGATATAACAATATTTTATATAGAATATCATTTAAATCAAAAATTATAATTAATTTTAATATTTAAATACATAAAAAAAATAGTAAAAACTTTTCTAATATTTTCTAATTTTATGTTTATATATAAAATTTTTACTAAAATAACACATTTTCTCTAATTTACTAAAAACAATTTATCAAATTATAAAACACATATAAAATGGCAGTAAATTATCAATAAATAAAATTTATTATTATAGTTTATTAGAAACATTAACATTATTATTATTATTATATACAAAATTTCATAATTCTAAATATTTATATAATGGCTACATAAATATATTTATTATATTACATAATATTTGTGTATGTTTTTCCTTTTGAATAAATCTACCTACTAATTAACATCCTCTTAAATAATGTCATTTGTCTCTTGGAACACAAACTATACAAACATACAAAATAATTTTAATAATAAATCCAAGAATATTATTACATTATTGTAATATAAATAAAATAATTATTAAAATATACTTGCTATATATTTTAGTAATTATTAAATGATATACTATAAAACGTACAAAATAACATAACATCATCTAATTAAATTTTGGGTGTTATATTCCTTAAGTACTTTTAGCAATATAAATAAATTTTGCAATAATAATAATTATTTTAAAAAATTATTGTATTTTGTTGATTTATTATTAAATTATAATTATGATATGTGAATTGAACATGAATCCTTGTTATAATTAAATAATATTTTGATATAAATTATCAATTAAAATTTTTTGTAAAGTAATTTTGAATGTTGGTATCGGTACTTCGGAAGATCTGTAATAGAATTAGCTTATATAAATTTGGAAATTTCTCAAAAAATTGCATCAAATTAACATATAGTGATATTTTAACGAAATGCTAAGAATATTTGAGTAATAATAATCTTTGCGTGTTCAATAGTAGCAGGAAATATTATTTGGAAACTTTTAAAAGTTTCATAATTTTCCTGGATTTGTTATTAGATTGGCCGAAAGTTCCACCAAATTTCCTGAAATTGTCTCATATAACTAACTCTTTGCTCTCACAAATCAATCGTCCATATATTATTTTTGTTATTATTGTCCTTATTATTTATCAAACAAAAAAATTAATATTGTTTAAATTTAATTTTATATAAAATTTTAAAATTAATTTTAGAATTAAAATTTAAAAATGGTATAAATTTTGATTCTATATACAAAAATTATTATTATTTTAATCACAGAAATTATTGCTTATAAATTGTGAATGTATAGAAGAGTTAAGGATAAAATATCCTAAGGCATGATATCACTTTATGTACATTATATACCCCATATGTGTCATATGATATAAATTTTCCCTTCATTTTCTATAAAAGTTTTACTAATAAATTTCAAAACATAATTTTTTTTTAGAAGAAAAATGATATTTTATCTTGAATGAAATTATTTTGTATATAACAGAGGTGAAATAGGATTTATTTATATTTAGAATTTTGTTGACATTTTTTTTTTGGTATAGTGGAAAATATATGTAATATAAATTAAAATAATTTGTTTATAATTCGTGTAAAATTTTTGGTGAAAAAATTTTCAATTAACAAATTTTCATAATTTATTAGGAATTTTAATTTAAACAAACCCTGTTCCTGTTCAAAATTTAGCCTTTAATCGAAAAAATCTGTTGGTAACAACAATTTTAAATTCAGCAATTTAAAAAAAAATCAATTTATTTAAAAATCTCATTATTTCCATTCTAAAATTAACTTTAAGTCGAAACGATCTTGGACAGACTATAACTTTGCATTTATAGTATAACGTAACAAAAGTATATGTATCTACAATCCTTACGAAAATTGTCTATTAAAAATATATTTCAAAATTCAAAATTACAAATTCCTAGTACTACTCACTACTCTGGTTACCACTAATATTCTTTTTTCCAATTTGTTTTTATTTTTATATACATACATCTAGAAAATTTTATAATGAAAAACGTACATATATAAAAAGGATGGAAAATTTTTACCTCGCGATAAGAAGAATATTTTGCACCTTTTCTGTTTGTTTTTCTTTATTTTATTTTTTTATTATTATTATTGTGATAGAGGAAAAAGGATCACATAAATAAATACAATGTTCAGGGTGAAAGGTATAGAAATTTTATAGTATATGTAACAGAATTTTTTTTTGTTATATACCTACATATTTTGTTATGGGACATTTTAATGATGTATGACTGTTCTTTTGCTAATATAAACACGATACGAAACATTTTCATAGTTGTGTAGTTGTTTAGGAATGTGTCCTGATTTTAAACAATAAATTTTAATAATATATTATAAAAGATAAATTTATTTATTTATTTTTTTTTTTTTTTTTGGAAAAATATTCGTAATATAGTCTAGGAAAATGAGGAAAATTATGGTTATAGTCTTAATTTATGAACATTTTGATAAACAATTTCTATATGGAAGAAGTAATGAAAAAAAAAAACCCTTTTCAAAAATTTTGTAGGTGTCTCATTTTTTAAACAAAAAATAAAAGTATTTTTATTGAATGCCCTGAAGACGTTTTTGAAAAAAAAGACATAAATTTGATTTATTAATGGCGTTACACACGTTTAAATATAGCTCTAATTTCTGAGTAATATTTTCAAGTTGAAATTTCGAAAATATGAAATTTAGTTAGGTTTTTAATTCAAATAGGAATTTGTGTTTCCTTATAACTAGATTAAATTTAAGTTTGATTATACGGAAATTTTGCTAATTATAGAGCAATGGAAAGTTAGTATATGGAAAGTTGGTTGGTATTGGTAGTTTCGTAATCATGGGCTTCTTTCTTAATTTCTAGTACTTTTTTCTTAATTACGCATGAGTTACATCAAGTGGCCATACAACAAGGTGACTGATTTTTTTACTTGTATCTTGCTGCCTTCTAGCGACAAAGAATCGAATTACGGTTAATCTTTACCAAAAATTAGATTTTTAAAGCACATTTTATATAATATATGTCACACACTCTGGCAGCAGAAATTAAAGTTATACTAAATGTGATTTTGATGTACTTTTTATTTACTAGCTTTGAGATGCGGTGATAACTAAAATTTTGCTCTAAAAATATAGAAATTTTCTAGTGATTTACCATATATCAAATTTATCAAGTTCTTTAAATAATATTAAATTTATTCATATTGGTTTCCATATGTAAAATTACTATATAAATACAAAATATCAAATGTAAGTAATAAAAAAATAGATGTTAGACCAAAAATCAATAAAACAAATTATATTTTTTATGAAACCTTGAAAAATAAAAATACAGGGGGACGGACAGGTTCTTAAAATATATATCTTCCTTTTAGTAGAAAATAAAAACCATTATAAAATATTTTTTCTATATATATAAATATTCAAAAATCTATCTAACTTTCATAAACAAACTAAAGAATTTCTTTAAAAAAAAAAACAAGTCATAAAGAATTTTCTAATCTTTTGACCATAAATTTTCAAAAAAAATATTCCATCATTTATTTTATATAACACAAAAAATTATGTAGCATTAGAAAAAGCAATGAATTTCAAAATATTCTTAGACTTTAATTCTTCATTTTCTATATAGAAAATCTAAAACCAAATCGATTGAAATTATTTATTTATTATTTTCAAAAAAAAAAAAAAAACCAAAACGACTCTAAAATTCTAATGTAATAAAAATTCTATAACTTTCACAAGAGAAAATATGTCAATAAATAACATTATTAAATGTGATCAATTCTTGACATATTTTATTGCTTTAGTTATATTAGAGATGCATTTCATTTCTATAATCTTTCTTTTTTTCTTCTTCTTCTTCTTCTTCTTCTTCTATAACTTTCTTCGTCGTTCTGTCGGCATTTCAATGCTGTCACTATGAAGAATTTTGGATATTCATCGATAAAAAAAAAATCATCCCGAAAATTAAAAAAAAAAAAAAAATTGATCAAACATAAACATAAAAATGATCATAAGACAAGGAAGAAAAAAATAGATAGAAGATTTTTGTGAGTTATTCATACCCCGCCGAGATGGTGGATGGATTGAATATTTTTTTTTTTTTTAGTATTTTTGGCCCTAATAATTTTTATATGACAAATAAATTAGTTTTAGTTCGAATGTCTTCCATATAAAAAATGTATTTTTATTCTTGTGGCCAATCAATAATTTATTTATAATTATTTATTATGTATATGAAGAGATAACCAATTATAATTTTGTTTTGGAAATATATTATATATATATACATATATTTTTAATGGATTCTCAAATTGACATCCTGTGGGATTCAATAATATTTTTTTTTTATATTTTATTTTTTTTTAAACGAAATATTTTATAGATTTTTGTATTTTCAATGTTATTGGAATTGATTATTATTGCAGTGAAAATAATTTAAATCGTCGTGAATAATAAATTAGATTTTATAATATAATAAATATTTGGTGATTAGTTAAAAGAATTTTTGTTGAAGGTTAATAGAGAATATATATTTTTTTTTATGAAGATTATTGATTGTTAATAATTTACATATAAGATTGAAGATTAACAATTTACATAAATAATTAATAGAAAGAAAATTTTGTAGAAAAAAGGTGCTTTTAAATATATCATTTGGATTTGAAAAGTTATATAATAATTGAAATTCGAAGTGTCAAATCTAGTAAAAGGAAAGGTGTAATATTTTAAATGGGAAAGGAAAGGTCATTGACTGATGCATTGATAGACGAGTAACACTGCTTCAGATAAGGATGGTGTCAAATCTAATATGTATTTATATGTAACTATTATAGACTTTTCAGTTTTAAAAGTTCAGTACCAAACTTTTTATTTCATGTAGAAAACGTTCAAAGCAAAGTATAGTGAAATGTCGACCGTATCATTTCGTAGCTGATTACAAAATTCACGTTATTGACTGATATATGAACTTAATTATGTAAGTCACATAATAATTAAGTCTTATAATCAGTGACGACCCAAAACTTTTCAAAATGGGAACATGATATTAGAGTAAACAAAAGATATATTCAAAATCATTTTATCATAAATTATGATTTTTTAAATAGATATTAAAAATTCATTATACATTATTCAATTTTTTTGACATTTAAAGACACTAAATTTTTATACGGAAAAAAATCCTTTTCAAAAAATTTCTTTCTCTATATTTCAATTTTATTATCCTTATACATTCATACCACAAAAAATATTTTGAATTTTCATTTTCTCTTGAATCATAATATATACACATATAAAAAAAGCAAGAAACTTGTCACAAAGTTGTCTTCCCATTTACTATTATGTATATAGTATATTATACATATTCCATTTATGTTATATTAAAATCTCTCACAAATCAAACAAGAGGATTTCCAACAAAAAAAAAATATGACAAAAAAAGATTTATATATGAAAAAAAAACCTGAATTATCCTTATTCTTAAAAGATTTCGTGTACTGAATTGATTGGACCTAACATATACATATATTCACCCCATATATGAAACACTATATATTTATAGAAATTGAATATAATAATAACATAGACAGATTTAATAGAGGATCAAATCAAATGTTTTTAAAGGCTATAAATTAGGACATGTGTCAGAATATTTGAAAGATTTATGACAATATTATTCTTTTCAGTAAATATATATATATTTAATTTATACATATATTTGTATATTGTGTGAAAGCATTATATAGTTTCTATTAACTATACATATGTATGTAAGAGAAATTGTATTTGAACCAATCATAAAGTGAATATAGAATATATTTTACTTACACATTTCTATGATTTTATTAAAATATTATGCGAATTAGTGCAGTGGTTTGATATATAGTTTTATTAGTTGTGATAGAAAAGTTTCTGCAGAATATGACATTCTCAACTTTGGAAAAGCGATTTTTAGTCTGGTTGAAGGCAGAAGATCGGTTGGAAAACGAAAAGTTCGCTGGGCAAATGTAATTTTTCGATTAATTACAAAATTTTACGAATAGTAGCACGCTAAAGGCTTGTTTTTGGCTTAAGGAATTTAAAGAAGACGAAACTACATATTATATTTCTTTTATAATCCAATGTTGAGGACAAAAATATTTCAAATATCAAAAATATATCAATCTAAATATTTTTTCTATTCTAGATTATAGTTAAAGTAACTATAATCATGACAGTATTACATGGTTATGTTACTTATTTAATATTTTAACTAAATTTATTAATGCAAATTTGGAATTTAGTTGATTTGATAGCTTACAAAATTTAAATGATTGTGTAGAATTAAACATAATATTAATATGTAATTTGGTACAACACAATAGAATGCTATAGCTATGTTATAAATTATACCAATTTAGACTTTGTAATTTTATATTTATTTCCATTTTTTCAATAAATTATAATTATCAGATTTCAATAAGACTACCAATAAATAATCAATAAATACTGGAAAGAAAATTCAGGTAATAAATTTAAAATTTTGATTTGTTCCGCCTTTCGTATAAATCAATTCTTCTTCTATATATTTTTCGACAATTTCTTTTTTTTTTCATTTCCATCAATTATAATTTGATATCATCGCAATAGAAAAATGAAATTTTATTATTTCATCATTTCTTTATTATAATATATATATTATTTTTATGTATATATAATTTATATATTTTAACTGCCACATGTATGTAATAAATAATATTTAATATCCTCTTTCACTGCAGGACCAATGGATAGAAAAAAAAAATCATTGAGCATATAAAAAAAATATATATATATTTAAGATTTATATATAATTATTTTAACTTTCTCCTTTTTTAAACTACATTATAATATAATATAAGTATATATTTATGTGAATGACACCCATTAAAATGCACCATCAGAAAATCATAAATCTGTCAAAAAATCAGTCCCCCAGGCATCTCTTTATATAGTTAAATATATATAGAATGAGCATCTGCCTTAATAATATACAAATACATCTACACGTATATAGAAAATAAGAGAAATCATTACAAAAAAAGGACTTAAGTGGAGAGAATTTTAGATGTTTTGTTGGAAATATGAACACCAATCGAAAAGAATAAATCAAAGATCTTTCATAATAATCTTTACTTTTTATCCATTGGGCAAAAGTTATACTATACGAGTAGTAAAAATTATTATTATATTTTTTTTTTTAATGTGTTTAGCCTTAACTAATAAATTGTAAGCCATTTAATGCACTTGAAAGTATTATTATTATTTTTTTTGGTGCAAAACCGGATGGATTTATACAATAAATTATGTCCTAGCTGTAATGTCAGAAATTTATTTTTCGTAAAATAATTATTATTATAATATGTATATATACTTCTTATGAATAATATCCTGGTAAATTTTTTTTTATTATACTTCAATCCGGAGGATATTTTTTATTTCTTAAAAAAAAAATAAGGAATTATTATTCTTAATGTACAAAATTATTTGAGTGAAAATTTTCGATATAATTGTTAAGAAATTTTTGAATGGAGATGGGATTAAGATTTTTTTTGATGTAGTTTCGAGTATATGTATAACACCAAAAAGCATTTATATAGTCTTATATACCTTATATACCAGTACCGAGTTGAGTTGGGGTTGTGTTGAAATAGAGTTGAAATAATGAAACCATCAATTATTCCTCCATTACAACTCAATCCCTGTTTCCATGCACGCTAACTCGAGTTCAAATCGAGTTCAAGTCGTCATGGAAACATAGTGATAGTGATAGTCTTAGTCAAACAATTCAATGAAGTACACAATAGAGAGAAAAGTATATATGTTTAGGAAAATTGGGTATTTAAAAATGTCAGTATTCCCTTTTTCAATAATCAGAAAATTTTGTAGTCATATGAAAACTCTTGTCGCAATAATTTTAGTGTGAACTTCAAATAATTGTTTTGTAAATTTTTCATATGTCCTGGAATTGATGATTAAGACTTAAAACATTACCTAAGTTATCGACCAAAATTACTCATGGCAAAGAGAAAACATAATATAAAAGGAACCTTCAAAAATCTTCAGTTTAGTTATTTCGTTTCAATCTTCAATGAAAGTCTGCTAATTATAAAAATATATTTGAAAATTTACAACAACTTAAAGAAATTAATATCTTTATCGAATTCGATTTGATTGAGAATGGATAAGCTGATGCACAGTATTAATATGTGATTTTTTCATAAACTTTAACATATAAATAGCTCGCTCAAATACGGGTTACAAGAAAAGTTTATAATATAAAATATCAAAGAAAATTTGTTCCATGTAAAACTAAAATAAAATTTAAATAATGTATTCATTATTACATAATTACAACCAATCTTTGGTTACTTTTTAATTTCGTTACGGTACACATAATAACAATTTTCATATTTTCCAACCTATACCAACGAAATTGTAAATATTAAACCCAGAAAATGTAAATAAAGTCTAAATCCTAAAGACTCGAAAAATTCTTCTTTTTTTTGACAAAAATTTTTCCTAATTAAAATTTTATGTCAATAAATCGTCCTTGCGCCTTTATTATAATAAATCATAACCATTAGCCCCAGCCACATTAAAGGAAAAATGAAATTTTGTTATTTTGCGAAAAAAAAATATTTGTAGAATTTCGAAAAACGAAAACTCTGGTTAAGTCTAACAAAACCATTATAAATTTAGACTTATATACTAGATCATATGCACACAAAATCCCATAAAGTCCAAAATAAAATGTGACCCAGAATATGAAAATATTTTATATTTTAAAGGTGGCTTGGCTTGGTCAAATATGGTCAAAATTATATTTTATTTATTTTTTTGCTTTTGCCTTTTTGATTTACTTCCAGGATTAAACATAAAATATTTTATTGTCGTACCCAAGATGAATAAAATGAAGAAGAAAAAAAAAACGCAAAATATATAAACTAAAAACAAGGATATTAAGTCTACGCGGAACCTGGAAAAAAAATTGTAAAATTTACACCGAGTACTACAATGAATTTTATAATAATAATAATAATAATTTTTCTTTTCATTGCACTCTTTTCGTTTTTTTTTTATATATATTATGTTGAGCTAAAAAAGGACACCAAAATGAAAAAAAACTACTTAATTTCCCAAAAAGGACACCTAAATTATATAGAATTATTTAATGTTTATTTTAGTTACATAACCTTTTTTTTTGTGTCGTCGTAGAGAGGAAAAGGAATCAAAATATATAAAAAAAAGGATCACAATAAATATCTTCCTTTTTTGTTTGTCCAGGAATATCCCACCGCAGTTAAAACATACCACGGAAATAATCCTTATTCTAATGTAATATTCGTACATATATAATTGTATATCAGTTTTTTTTTTGGTACGGATCAGGATATTATTGTATTCAGGATTTCTTCCTATATACATATATTGCTCATTGCAAATTATATCCTTGTTGTTGTTGTTGTTTTTTTTTTGGTTGGATCGCAAAATTATAGATGGGTTAAATAAAAAATTGCGTTTTCTATTATTATAGTAGTCAGTATGGAGAAATTTAAAACCAGTGCCAGGATATAATTCTTTTTTTGGCCATTCTTAATGTAATATATGATTTAGATTTTTTTCCGTGTATATATATATTGGTTCTTCGAAAGGAATTAAAAAAAAAGGACATAGACAAAAATGAATAAGTATAATAAAAATATATTTTATAATAAATAAAATAATAATATACTAAAAAAAAAAATTGCAGTGTAGGTAAAAAAATAAGGAAATAAAATAAATAAAATTAATGTTAAAATGTTTTTTTTTTCTCTTAGGGACAAGGAAAAACGGTGAAAAAAATATTGTCGAGACATTTTTAGTTATAAATTTTTCCTGAGATTTAATCATAGCAAAAAAAAAATGGTTTAGTGTAATTTTTATTTGAAGTTTTATGTCTTCTAAAAGGTTTGTTAATTATTTTATATTTAAACCGATTTTGAATCAGATTTAAAAAGTAGAATTGTAGATTAAAGTTTTGATAAAGATTAAGCCAAGAATTTTTACTATAATTGAGTTTATTAGAATATTGAGTCAATAACATTTAGTTTTCAATAATCTGCATTGATGTATAAACCTCACATTGAGCAAACATTCAAAAAACTTAGAATTCTCTATCTAATTACAAAATATCATATTTGATCGTCAGTGAAAAAGAAATGATATTGATTGGTGGTAAATATTTATGTTAAAATTTAGATATTATTGCATTGATATTGTATTACCATTTACGATATAATTGCGTCTATAATTGCGTCTACGATCTACGATAAATCAATTTCGTCATATTTTTCAAATCAAATCAGTAAATTTGTCTTTTTATTGTTTTCCGAAGCAAGTTTGTCACTGAATTACGATAATTATAAGTTATCCTAAATTTGTGACAAAATATTAGTCCTCTTTGTGTTCCATGACACTTTTAAGAAGAAAATATGATATTTAAATAATTTCCATCAGAAGTTGAAGCTTTATGTCATATAAAATAAATAATAAAAATTTTTAATTTCAATTGATACTTCTTTAATTTTATATAAATAATTAATTTAATTTAATTTTGTGTAATAATTATAATAGGAAAGCCGTATATACGTATTATATATACGTTATATACGGCTTTGATAATAGTCTACCTTAATATTTGTTATACAATTTCTAAGTCTCCCAAAATATACCTTTTAATACTTTTATAATATATCAACAAAAGTCACTATTTATTATTTAACAAAAAATGACTTTTGATACTTTTTGTTTAACATTTTATGCACCATTTTTATAATTCTAATTTATATCCTTTACACACTAAAATAAGGAAATAATTTCAATTTTTTGTTTGTTTGTTTGTTTTATTTTGGACAGGGCACAAAAGGTGTGACATAACTATTCCAAAAGAAAATTATCCGGAAAATTTATAATAGCGAAATTATTTTTGTTTTTTTTACTTTTCCCAAAAATAACAAACACATCGAAAAACACCATAGTTTTCATTTTGAAATAGTAAATTTTAATATCTGCAAAATAGAAACAACAAAACACAACCATAAAATATATTTAGAGAAAAAATATAGTAAATATATGAACGTGTTGAGATACAAACAGAGGACACTTTAGGACATCCTTTAAAAACAAGGTACATAAATTCACCAAAAACATAAAAAAAAAACCTAGGAAAAAAAGTAGTAACTATAGTATTTTTTTTTTTTTACAATTCTAACAAATGTGAACAAAAATATCACCACAAATTTTAACCCACCCCTTTTAATAAATCGTATATTGTATATATAAATATTCTGCAATATTATTTTTAAGAAGGACGAAATGGTTTCAATGAATATATATATATATATATATATATACATATATAGAAAATTCCTTGTCCATCCTTTCGTAGGTTATCTATTATACACTACAAAAAAAAAATAAACTTTTCTATATAATATTTATTCTAGAAAAGACATAAATATTTCTTTAAAATATGAAGAGCCCTGGATCTGTTATACAAAAAAATAAAATAAAAAATGTCCTTTAAAAAATATTTTATATATATATGTATAAATTTTTGTTGAAATAAAGGACATTTATATAAACCATTCAGAAACAAAAATATGAATGGTTTTTGCATCGAAAATTTTACAAATTTTTTTTTTTTTTTTGGTTTTTTGTTTCAGTAGAAGTGGAAGGAGAGACAAAAAATACACATGCAACCAAAAAAAAAAAAGAAAAAAGGATTATGGTTTAAAAGATGTGACGTTGAATTTTTGAAACTTTGAAGTACAACAAAAAAAAAAATTATTATATTTATATTATAATGGATTTTCATTCTCTTCTCTCGCTCTCTCAAAGTAATAGTAAAGCTTTATAATAATTTACAATAATCGAGGACATAAGGATTGTTTGACTATTCTTTATGTGTGTTTTAGTGGTTAAAAAAAAATTATTATAGTACAAAAAGGATAAGTTTTTACATTTTTTACAGGACATAGAAAACGAATCATTGAAGGAGGATGAGTGAGGATTACCTTTCTTTTTTTTTGTTAGACGGATATGTTTATAAGTTTATTTTAAATATTATATATTTATTTTATATATATGCATATATATACATACATATAACAATTTTATGATCCTTTTATATTTTTCAAAAACTATTCATAATTTTTCGTCCTTGGTACACACTATTCATAAAAATGAAATATATATATTTTTCTCCTATTATAGAATATAGAAGTATATATATATAAACTCTTCACGTTTTAGATGTGGTGCTTCTTCGTCCTCTTTTGTATATGAATGATGATCATCCTTTTCATATATATTTATATTTTATTGTTGTTGGTTATGGGAGTGAAATGATATCCTTTTTGGACAGAACATAACAAAATAATATAAGAGAAAAACTGAACTTTTTAAAGTATATTTGTATAGTGTTTATAAATCAAAATATTTCTGACATTTGAATTCTGCGCAAAAGGTTTTATATGATACATAATGTAAAAAAAGAATAAAATAATATAGTTTTTTACTATACGGTAGTAGATTTCTTGTCTTTTTACTGTTGGCTCTGGTATGTCATATTCTCATGGTATTAAAATAGTTTTATATATATATTTAAAGTTTATGAATGTTAACCAATACCTAACCTCAACTTTTGTTTTTTTTTAAATAGATAAACTACCCTAAAGCTAATATTCTTTTTGCTATATAGATAAAAAATGACCTTTCGTTTATATCCTTTATACTATAATCTTTCGCAAAAGTTCTATTTTTATACTGCAAGAAAATTATATTGTATAAAAAAGGATGAATATTTTATTCAGGATATTTAAAAAAAAAAAAATTAATCTTTCATTCAAAAAAAAATCTTTGATATTTATTGCAATTTCAAATTGAAATGGTTTATAAAATGTCAAAAATGGTTTTTGATATGGACGCAAGTATGAGTGAAAAATATATTATTACATATATGGCAAGAGAAAATTTTTGATTTGCAGGATGGAAAATTAAATTTGGCCTTTTTTTGTGACATTATTTTGGATTTTGAAATGTTAATAGAAAATTCTTTTATTAGATATTTTTGTATAATTACTTAGTTAAAGGACCTTAGCAGTATATAACACAATTTATATCGTGGATATTTGCCAAATTATATTGAAAATTTTAAAAGTGCATTTGTAATTTTTTACTTTACTAATTTTTCACAATTTTTTCAATTAATAAAATTGTAATCAAACTCTTTATTTTCATAGAGAATTTATGTCGACTGACAACAAATTAAATCTGCTGCATAATTGAAGTCCAATTTTGTATTTATTTGAGTTAAATATTTCAGGTATAAATTGATTTATTAAATATATTTACTACTCAAATTATTCAAAAAGTTAACATTAAATCAATTACCTGGCAAATGATACTAATATTAGAAATATTTTCTTCCTTATTAACCTTACCACTTGTGGTTGTCATAATAAATGATATATTACAAAATTATTGGAGGATCAACTAAAACGCTTCCTTAGAAATATTTGTTTTGTTGCTTTTGGTGGAAGCAATCGCTTCCTTTAAGAAATGTTAGGATAGCTTATTTCATGTTGGGTGGTTTTGATGGAACAAATAGGTAATAAATAACAAAATTCAATAATAGATGTTAAATCACTGATTCAATTCAATTAGTATCTGCTACCTAAAAAATCATTATTAATATATTGCATATTTACAATTCTTTGGTTTTTCCTCCCAAGTTTTGTTATTTTTATGAATTGCAAAAACGATTGCAAACTATAATATTAAATAATTTAATTATTGTAATTATTCTTTATGAAAATGAAACAAAATATTTATTAAATAATTTAAGGGTGTGGACTTTAAGAAATGCAAAAATAATTCTATTATTTCTATAACTGATTCTATTTCATTGATCTCCAAAGTAAATCAAGAGCAGGTTCTTAGAACGAATCAAAATGGAATTATTCAGATTACATATATGGAAATTTATATATAAATAAAAATATAATCAACAAAAATTTTCAAAAAAAAAAAAAATCAACTTGAATATAAAGTAAAATGGAAGAATAAAAGTAAATTTATATATAAAGAATACGAAAAAAAGTTTTTTTTTTATTTGTTAACATAAAAATCAATCTTTGAATTTCTGATCTGAATCTTTGAACACAATAGGACAGCAAGGCACGATTTTTATATAAAGTTTAACTTTATAGTTTTTATTTTTTTTTAGTTCTGGATGCCGTAGTTGTTGTTGTTTTACTGTTATTGCCGGTGACGAGTAAAGTGCAGATCGTTTTGTACTATTAATTTTTTTTTTTTTCAAAATATATTATTGGCATATTTTAACAGAAAAATGAGCTAATTTATAAAGGCAACGGTTTTGGTAGCTATAAGTTGAAATTTGAGAAGCATTTATAAATTAAATAATTTATGGTATTATACGACAGAGTTCAAGTAGTTCCAATCAAACAAAATTTGTTGGCAAAGTTTTTACATTCCACGAGGAAAGAGCAATTTCTTTTAAATAATTAAATTGCATTTCAAAAGTTGGAATAAATTATAGCTTTACAAATTATGTAATACATCATGATTCAAATTAGCTTAATTTTGTTAGTGTCGACGATTTCGATTACTGAAGATAATTAAAAACTGATGAAAATTACAAAAATTGGTACCAGAAACTGATGATAATAAGAAATGCTACGCATAAATCGGAAGCTGCACATGACATAAGTCTGATAAAAATTTCTGTTCGTATTAGCCGGTTAACTTTATAATTTAAAGTTCTGGATAAAAACATATCTATAAATTGTTAAATCTACAATAAAATTGATTACACTATTTTCAACATACTCCCATAAATCCTATACATCTACTACTGTTAAAGAATTTATAAATAAAGATCAACTAAATGGTAAATTATTGTAAGCAAAAACATTGTTATTTTTGTTATTTTTTTTTCTTGTTCTTTAACTGCTCATTGCAACTCAAATCCGTCTTATCCACCTTAATTTTTTTTTTCCTGCTTCATTTTCAATTTAAGTTTTTACTACAAAAAAAAAATACCGATCAGATTCCATTGTAGCAATTGTTGGTATACACACTCTATATACATATATTTCTCTTCTAGAATGATGATGATCTTTTCGGTAGGCAAAACAACAAGAATAAACCTCAAAGCCAGATAATATTCATCGATGTGTACTTATGGACATAAAATACCATTTCAATCTATGGTGTTTTCCAATATTTTTTTAGTGATCTTATGGGTAAATTCTTTATATATTATGCTACTTTTTTATTTGTTCGATTTGAAATAAAATATTGTTTAACAGCAACAACAACAACGAAAAATGTCATCGTCCAAAGAAAGAAAATAAAAAGGGAAATCACATTCACAGTTCAAAAGATTAAAATCCTTGAATTTTGCAACAAAATATTCAAAAAAATTCAAACAGTTTTTAAATCTTCGTGAATCTTTAAAACTCATCCAAAAATGTTTAATTAAGTGATGATTATCTTTATTTTTTTATTTAAAAAAAATAAAAATTAAACTGGACGATGCTAAATTCTGTAAATTAAAAAAGGTGATCGCGGTATTTCTCTATATATAGATTAATTATATGGAAAAAGGATGAAATTGTCGAAATCCAGACAAAAAAGTTTATTTTTCGTATTTCGAATTTTAAATGCTTAATTTACACACAATTATCTGATTTTGACAATTGTTCGATTTTTGGCTTCTTTGAATTGATCTTCCTTCTCTTGGCTGAACAGTCCGATGTGAATCTAGGAGAGTTAGAGTTAGAGTTTGGCCTTCTTCCGACATTCTGTTGCAAAAACAATAATTTCCTCTGTGGCGGAACAATTGGAAGAAGCTGTCTGTCTTTAGTAATGCAAGAATGTATTGTCCTTCGTTATGAAGCAATTGCAATTAAGCACTGACAAACATTTAATGCTTAGTTTATCAATTTTTAGTTTGACATAAATTTTGTGTTTCTCTTCGTTATTTGAGTAAGAAATAGAAAAATATCGAATGAAAATGTCGACAATGTAAAAGTGATCTTTCAGTTAAAGCAATAGTAAATCTATATATAAAATAATTCCAAGAGTAAAATTATTAAATCTCTTACTTGTTTTTTGAAATATTATATAAAAAAATCCTTTACCAATGATAACAAAAAAAGGTCCATGAAAATCTTGAATTAAGAAAACTTCTTCCAAAAAGAATGTTTTAAGTATAAACCAGTTGAAAATTAATCATCACTTGTTAAAAATTCGTTACACTATAAAAGCAAAAAAAAAGTATATAAAATCACTTAACGACTTTATATTGTATAAAATAATCTTCCATAATTTCTCATATACTTTTTTTTTGCATTTCTATGACCTAACCAGAGTTCCTTTTCTCATCTCATTTTCTACTTTTTTGTTGTTGTGAAATCCTTGAAAAAGTTTTTAGTAAATCCGTTTACAAAAATGTACAAAAAAAGAAACATTGGCTTTCATCTACAGATAATTTATGTGTTGCATTTCGCACATTTCATTATAAAAGATGGACAAACCGCCCTAAAATTTCTTTTCAAAATTTTCTTTAATAGTTAAATAGAAAAAGGGAATAAAAATTATAAATTATGAAAAATTTCTTTTAACTTTTTCGGTGTGAAATTTGTTTCCAAGAGAAACTTTTTCTTATTCAAAATAATATTTTTTTAATGACAAGAAAAATGATTATTATAAAAATAGAAAAAAGATTTTAATGAATAAATTAATGTGAGAAAAAATTTCTATACAATTTATTTATAAAACTAATTTTCTTAAGGACCAGAACCAAAAATATACTATTGGTAGCCTTATTACTTATAAAAGTCTTGTTTAATATGTTGAACAAGATTCGATCAGCAAGGAAATTTTTTGGTCAAACTTTTTAATATTTTTCAAACGTTGATGATCAATTTTTAGGAGGAAAATTATTTACATTTTCAGTGAACATATACTAACAATTTCCATTAGCTTAAGCTGATTTCAAATCACATAAATTTTCTAACGCTAAATCTATCTTGAATTTTATGTACTTAAATTTATTAAATTTGAAAATGTTTACCGAATTAAATTACTTGGTCATAAATTTAAGCAATATATTTCAAGAATTATGTAACTTCAAATTTGTATTATGACACTGATCTTCGGAATCTTAATCAGCACTTCAGCAGGTACTTTTAATAATTATTGTCGATCAGAAATTTAGATCAGAAGTTAAAGTAGCTGAAATCTTTTAAATACTTAAAAATCTACAAAATGAGAATTTTATCCAATCTGTTTTTGGTAATCTAATTAAGAATTTAATTTTCTAATTAAAAAAAAAAAATCATAATTTTTTTGGTAAATTAAAATTTTCTCTATTGTATCTTTTCTCTCTCACAAAAATATCATAAAAATTTTCATAAAATTTATAATTGCATTTCTGGTTCTATAATGGCTCTGTGTGTGTGTGTGTGTATATATTTTATGTTAGCCTTCTGCAATTTATATTATAAAATGTCACAACATAAATTCTACTGTCGAGGCCAAGACCCGCCTGAATATAAATCATAATGAAGGATTGTTCTTTTGGAATGTGTACAGTTTTTTTTATTTGTTTCCACCTCTTTTTCCAAAATATAAAAAAGTTAGATTAATTTTTTTTTTTCAGTATTTTTGTTCTGATGTGCAGAAGTAAAATACACACTATTTTCTTACTATAATATTAAATAATTTTTTTTTTTTGGAAAACTGGGTGGTACTTTTTTTACAACAATAAAATAATGTCAAGGTATTTCTCGGTTTTTGATTTATGTCATTTTTGCGAAAACCACCACTAATACTTAAAAAAAAAAACAAAACCAACTAAAATTCTTCCTTAAAGTTAAACATTTATCAAAATGTTTCTCCAGAATGAATAGTTTTTCTTCTGTCCAAAAATTATTCCAACAAAAAAATAAGAACTTTCCATTACAAAAAATTTACTTTTCTCGCAATTGTTTTTCATTTTGAAAGAAATTTTCATATTCATGCAATTTTCGTTGTTGTTTTAAATTGAAAGAAGTTTTACTTAATTTGTAATAATTTACACTGTGCTTTGGGTAATTAAAAAGATCTATATATAAAAATAATTTAAGGAAAATATCCTTTTTTGTATTTTATTTTAAGGAAATGCATTTTCCTTGAAGGAATAATAATAATAATAATGAAAAATAAATAAAAATTTTTTTGGGATAAAAATTTATTCTAGATTCTTGAGAATAATGGTAATTGCGGCTCGAATTTATATATAACAATGATGATGGCCATTTTATGTAAGCGTAACATGCTATTTAAGGATAGAAATGTATTTTTTTTTGTAGATATGTAATTCAAGGTTTTAGTTTCCCTGATAATTTTACTTCAAATTTTGTGAGTAATTTTGGTAATGTATACCCGTAAAATAATCGTGGGGGTGGGATGTCGGCTTTCTCGTTTTTATCAATTGTAGTTTGCTTCATAGTTTGCTTCATTTATCAGAAATCAAAATAATTTTAATATAAGTAATTTGCCTATCAAGGTAAGTCAAGGAATTTTTTCCTTTTCATGCGATTTTTGATTCTATTTCATCTCACATGACTTCTATTTGTTTAAATATAATGTAATTTTAAATTTAAAAATGAATGGTTCGGCTTTTGACGAACTTCAACTGAACTGTCAGCAAACCTAGTTAATAGTATAATTTTTAATTCATAATTTGGTCAAATTATTATTCGATTTCGAGTCTAATTTTTGAAATATGGTAAGTACAATGTATACTTTTCTATGTATATACTGGAGAAACATTTTAATAAATGTGATTATCTATTTAATTATCTATGTAAAATTGTTATGTACAAATGTAAAATTATCAAAATATTTTAATCAATAATTTAATTTGTTTTCAAACTAAAACTTGTATCCCATTTTTTCCAAAAATCCTTTTTTTTATAATATTTATAAGAAAATTGTCTTATGCACTTCAGAAAATTGCAATTTATATTATTTAGTAATTTCTTAATCACAGGAAAAAAAAAATCCTCCTAAATTGCTCAAAACACTCAACGAAAAAGCAAACCAACACAAAATAATAATAAATGTTCGCGATTAAAAAAAAAATGCATTAAAATAAATTATACGAACAAAACTATAAAAACTACTTATACGTTTTTCCTTCAATTCCAAAATATTACAAAGCAAAACTATACACACAATTTTTTTTTGATTAATTTTAAGGATATTTCTTTTGCCACTCTTAAAATATATGAAAAAAAAAATCGTAAATATATTCCAAAAAACACTAAATTTTTTCCTTATATCCTTTCATGTGCATAGACATATATATGTGTATACGAAAACAATTTTTAAATTATAACTTAAATTGTATAATTGATTTAACCACTTAAACAATATCCTTTTTAATTATATTTTCCTTATATGAAAAAGACAACAGAAAAATTCTTTTTTTTTTTATTAATTTGCAAAACAAAATTTCTGTTTTTATGCGGAAGGACATTCTGGAATAAAAAAAAATGAAAAATCCAATCAAGTGAAAACGTTTCTTTAATATATTTGTTATCTAAAATATTATTTGTGTGTTTTTTCATTTCACCTAACCTCAAACTTTGTATTCAAAATATATACCAAAAAAATAGAATTCATATTTTCGTCCTTTTTCTCGGGAATGTACAAAAAAAACGGATTTCTCAAATAATATTTTATTATCCTTTAACTTAAAACAATAAAAAGAAATATAAAACGAAAATTTTTTTTTTATTAAATTTTATTGAAGTAATTCCTTTTTTGGGTAACGTGTAGATGAGATAGTAGAAATTTGCCATATTCTTGCTGCATGAACTTATATATAAGTAAAATGAAAAAAAAGGATAACCTTTTTAAGTACCAAAAAATATGAAAAAGAAAAAATAAAACATTTTTGCTTAATAAAAATATTTGAAAATCTCATGGGTACAAAAAACAAACAACAACAACAAAAATGAGGATGTAAATATTTATTTAAAAAAGAAGAAAATCTGTGATTGTAGTATACTCTAAATGTCCTTAAGGATATAATATATAGACCGGGATTTATGTTGTTAGTAATAATTTTTTTTTTGTTTTGTTTTAATATTTCGTTGTTACTCTTTGAATCTAAATATGTGGAGATGAATTTCTGTTCTCAATATTTTAAATGTTTGTTGGTTATTTTTTAGTATTTTGGGTTTGCAAGGACACTCCGTTTTTTTGTTAGTATAGAAATGAAAAAAAAACAAAAAAAATTAAATGTTTTAGAGAGAATATACATAATAATTTTTTTTTGTCTTGTTTTATACCACGAAAATGATTTAGAGAAATTGAATAAAATTTGATACAAAAAAACGAAAAACGTTTTTATAAATATGGATTTTTTTTTTTGTATATATATAAATTGGATATAAATTGAATCATATAAATCAAAATTCAATTAAAAAATATTTATTTTACATTTTTTTTTTGTTGCTGTCAATGAAAATTATATCTAGAAATAATTGTAAATTTTGTTTTTTTTATAACGAAAGGAAATTAATTTAGATAAAAGGAAAAATGGAAATATAAATTTCACATAGATACCAAAATAAAAAATTATTAAAATGTTAATTGATTTTTATTTATTTATATTTTTTTGTGTTAGATAGAAAATCATTTTTTTTTTTAATTAATTTTGGTATAGTTGAATGGTGGAAATTTTTTTTACAATGTAATTTCGGAAATTTATAGGATATTTTTGTTCAAAGTGTAATTTGGTTTTTTGGTCATTTTGCATAAGAATTTATTTAGTTGTTTTGAAAGTAGAATTTGATCTTTTTATAAATACGATGTGTGATATTGTATAAATCATTTTTGTTCCTTTTAGCGATTTTCAGATTTATTTAGTTTATATTTAGTTCAATAAATACAATATAATATTGTCAGTTTGTAATTAAGAACAAATTTGCATGTAAAAGCACAAAACATATTCAAAAATACGATAAACAAACCCCGGGTTTGTCAAAAGCACATTTCCTCAAAATCGCCTCATGTAGAACTATGAGCTATTCTAAAACAATGGGAATTCCTATACGTGTATATTATTTTTTAGTAGTATTTTCAATGTACTATACAAAAGGAAAGGTAAAAATTTTACTAATTTTACTAATTTTTTTTCTTTCCATGGTTATTATTCCAGGAAAATATATATAAACTTATTATTTCAGTTTTCTGTAATTTTGCTTTTAATTTAACATAATGTAATATGAAATCATATCCAATATTCCATTTATATAGCTCCTAAAAATATGCAAAATGTTCGTTTTTTGCAAAATTTTACATGATTAAGCATTAATTATAAGTGTGGGCCAAATGATTATAATTTATTAATTAATGCACTTTAAAGAAATATGATTTCCGAAAGTTTTCTTAATATTTGTTTTTAAAAATATTGTGCAGTTATAATTTTACAAGTAAATTAAAAATGTAATTTTTTGATTTTCGAAGGGCCTCAACGGAAAGGGGAGGGGAGATACGGATACAATTTCTTCAGAGAGTCTAGTTATTTTTTAGATATCTCTTTGGTACATAAATTTCAGCCTTCCATAATAAGCAGTTTGGGAAATACAGGGTGTTAAAAAAACTAAAAAAAGTTGTATGAAGATAACGGTATTTTTATACATCAAAGAATTAAATTTTAAAAAATTTGTTAATTTCACAATTAAGATAAAAGATTTTCCTATCTTATAGCTTTCACAGACCTCAAAAATTTTTATTGGTTTAAAAGTTATGAGATGTTAAATATGGGAAATTTGGAGGGGGAATAACTCAGAGAGGAAAAGAGATAGAAGAAAATTTTGTTCTACTGGACCTATCATTTTATTACTATCTAAATTGTATTACTCTATCTTAATAGATGTAGAAGTTTGTGTAAACGGACGGACAGACGGACAGACAGAGTGAAACTAATATACACATTTCTTCCAATTTGGGTGGAAATGTGCTAAAAAGGACAAAATTCAACTGAAAAATGAAAATTTGTTAAAGGTATAAATTTGAAATCAAATTGAAAATGAGAAAATATTTAGAGTAGAAATTAGAAAATATTAAAAATTCTACTATATAATTTTCTGGACTTCTCTGTGTCATTGAAATTTGTGAGTCACCGTAACTTAACACAGGACCAACAGTCTTGATGTGTTAAGTTACATAGTAATTATTAGTTATCCTACTGATGAAATTTTCTTTGATCTATATAAGATTCCAGTTCCTAAGAATAAAGTTATATAATGCCTTATTATTGATCTGACAAAATGAAATTGGACTTTTAACTAATTTAAGTTGGTCTTATACTAAATTAAGGACGGTCCGAATTTGATTTTGAAAATCAGAAAATTTTAATAATTTAAATTGCAAAAATAGACCCTGATTTGATAATTTTATTTTTATTTTCAGTTTTTCAAAAAACACCATAAACGAATTTAAAAGCTCAATGCCAACTAAAAGAAAATTAAGATTTAAGTACTTAAAAAATTCACAATTTCACTTTATTTTAATTTTTGTATAAATTAAATAAATTAAAAATTTTCTAAATAATCATAATTTTGTTTCATTTAATCTTCAAAATTTTTATTTACATAAATTAATAAACTACATTAAACTTCTTACCCATAGCAAAAAAAAAAAAATTATCCTTTTTGTTTTTTTACAAAAAGAAAATATATAAACAACAACAAAAAACTTGACTTGTTAATATTTATTTCTCTTATATATCCTTTTTAATAATAATATTTGTGTTGTTGTTGTTTTGTTGCGTTGGACTTTCATTTCTAATTAAAACACAAAAAGAAAAAAAAATAATTGTAATAAATAATCATAAAAGTTTCAAAAAAGTTTTTCTTTCCATCTTCATCATCAATGTTAATAGTCTTTCTCTCAGTTTACATAAAAGTCATGATACTCTCCTTCCTTCCTTATACATATATAAATTTATCCATATTTACGTCACTTCCCAAACCACTTGAAAATATTTTATTTTTTTTTTCATAACATTTTCAACCATTAAAAGTCCAATTTACCCATTTTTTTTTTATTAAAAGTAAATTTTTTTTTTTTCTAAATTCTAAGCAAATCGAGGAAGAAGGCAAAATTTTTTGTAATTATATATGGAAATTATATCATTTTACCTCCTTAACTAATAATAATTTTGTTGTTGTTGTTGTTGTTCTTGTTCGTTATGTTAACCTGCCCTTTGGATAAACTAAATCAACCTGCCAACAACCCCCATCTCCAAATCTACCCATGACCATTTCCTTTTATATACGAAAATATAAAAAAAAATATTGTAAAATATAACAACACCCATAAGAATTTGAATCCCTTTTATGGATTTATATTTTTTTTTTCTGAGAGAATGGCGAAAATCATAATACATCCTGAATATTGGATGAGAAAAAAAAAACATGGATATGGATAACGAAAATACAAAAATTGTATAACCGATCAAAATATATAAAATCTTCTCATGGATATTCAAGGATATTCATTCCTATATCTATATAGGTATATGTATAGACAAAAACTAAAATCAAGGATATGGAAAATGGCACAACACACCAAAAGACAAGACAAAATAATATATGTATATAAAAAAAAATCATAAAATCAAGCACAAGAAAAAGAAATTATTCTTATCAGGGCGTTTATACTCTATCAGGCGTACTATATACATCCATAATTCTTCTTTGTGAGTGATTCCTTCCCCAAAACAAAACAAAAAAGTAAATCTATAAGACAGGATAGATATCAAAAAATAAAGAACACAAGTCTACACAAAAAAATATATATTATATGTACATTTATATCCATTTTTACTGAGCATATCTTTTTTTTCTGGTATACACAAGATTTTGATAGGATAGATTCGTCCATTCAAATTACACAAAAAAAAATATTCTTATTTTTTTTGTTTGAAGGAATCTGAGTAAAATATAATATTATAGTAGAGAAACGATTCAAAGTCAACAAAAAGAAGATAACATTTTTGGTATACATATATAAACAAGGTGACCTGAAAATGAGGGGTGGCACCCAACCGTCAATTATAAATGATTCCTCTTATACTTATATTATGCCTTGTTGTGTTTTGATGTGGCGTTTTTTTTTCTTTCGGATAGGTGAAGGAAAGACGAAGATTGAAGAAAGGACAAAACAGAAAATTCTTACTTTTTTTTTTTTGTTTGAAGAAAGAAAACGACAATGTATCAAGAAAAATAAGAAATGTTTATCCAAAATGGAGGAGTTTTTAGATTTTTGTTATAAAAAAAGTTTTCATTTCTTTTTGCAAAAAAAAAAAAATTATTATACATACTTCGATTTTTTGTTTTTCTGTTCAGAGATATATACTTTAGCCATCAGAAATATTAGATGTGATAGTTCTATTCTAAAGTCTCAAGATTCTGAAATACGTCAGACAAGGGACTAATAAATAAACTCTTATTTGAAGAAGAACATTTTTTTATAGAAGAAACATGATAGCAATGAGATATTTTTGTTGGTTGTTGTTGTGTATTAATAAAGTAAGAAGATAATTTTACTTTTTTTTTTGTATATATTATTTAGGACAAGACAAGAATGTAACAAGGCTCATCAGAAGCATATCAGTAAATTAGAATATCTAAGATAAAATATAAAATAAATAAATAAAGAAAATTGGTATATTGGTACGTACATATAATAGAGAAGGTATCATGGTATATAAAGGAAAAAGAAATAGATGTATATATACAGCTAAGTAAATTGACTATGAATTCCGATTTTCGAAAGATTTTTTTTTATTTAAATTTATTTTATTTTAAGAATAAATAAATATTATAAGATTTTAAAAGGTGTTAACGGAAAATATATTTGTTTTTTTGTGTGTGGGAGAATTGGGATTGGGAGGTGAAAATAGTAAGTAGAAAATATGGCGTTTTGCATAAAAATAGGAGCTCCTGTTATTATAATAGAAAAAAAGGAAAATAGAACAGACCGAAAAAAGAAGAAGCCAACAATCGGCCTCTATATTGGCCTGAGCGCGCGTATCTTCAGGGAATGAGTAATATTAGTTTCTCAATTTTTAGTAATTTATATTTACTTCATCAATATTCAGTTTTCTACATGTTTAATTCATCCTGTTTGAATTAAAATTGAGTAGAGCTTTGGTTAGTGTAGTTGATGAATTAATTAGCTATAAAAAATTCAGTGTCTGGGTTTACGTTTACTACTCATTTTTTCAAAGCAATTTCATCATAGAAAGTTCAAAATTAAGGTTAGAAACCATCTTTCAATATTTGAGACATAGTCTGGTATATACTATAAAATATTTAAGATAGAATCTACTTTGTTATACAAAATGTCTTTCTAATATTATTTTTCTTCAAATTTATTCAAATTAATTTATATTTTGTATATTAAAGCGAAAAAAATAATAACCATTAATTTAATATTATATAAATAAGAAATAGTAATTTAGTATCCACGCATCCACAATTAAAAACGGAGAAAGATTTTTCTGTGGATATTCTGTCCAAAGTTTTTTTGATATGAGATGAAGAACAAGAATTCAAAAGAAATCCAAAAAAAAAAATTGAAGTTTGTGAAAAGGAACAGTAGGAGGACTAAGAAAAAATACATCGACCATCATCATCATCATCGATAAATACGAACGTAGGACAGCTAAAACAACAAGAACATAATAATATATAATACGATGACGATGACTGGGATATTTTTCTTCGATAGTCGTAAATTTTGGTTTTTATCACCAAACTGTCAAACGCGTAGCAATTAGAATATTAATGGCCCATTTTCAGGCTTAGTTAAAAAAAAACAATATTCTTGTATACTATTCTACGACATTTGTCACACAAATATAACGAAGGAGAATTATATAAAAGAAGAATAAATAAATAAATATCGAAATATTTTATATACTTAGTAAATATAACTAAAAAAAAAACGATTTATTAGATTTTTTTTTTGTAAAAGAATATTGTAACTTTCTTCAATGTGTTTGTTTAATTTATATGATTACCAGTGATTACCAGAAAGAATGAGAGGATTAATGGAATTTTTTTAAGGAATACACAATATTGGTATATGTTTGTGTGTAAAACTAATTAAGGATAGAATTTTTTAGAATTATTCGTTTTGCTAAATCATAATAATGATAATATTACTGGATAATAAGAAAATCGATATTAAAACGTAGAATTTTAATCTAATTTAATTCAAGTAAATTCGTCCCTAAAGTGGACATTTTAAATTGACTTTTTTTTTGTATGTAATCATAGTAATAGAAATTATTTTTGCTAGGAACGGTTGAAGACTACTTATTCGGCACAGTAATTAATTATCAAGAGTATATATATCAAAAGTAATTAGACCAAATTGCCGGATTCGCGTAGAGTTTCGATGACTGTTTGCTACTTTTCTTTTTATACTGTTTCAAATATCCAATCTATGGAAATTTCTGATAAGAAGGATAAGAAAAGATAAGGAAATTACAAAAAAATTCGGATACTTGAACTATAAAGCATATAATTTTTGTCATGTGCGTGCGTATAAGTATACTTCCGAATTGATAATATTACATTGAACAATTGTATAATTCTAAGTTATGCATTGAATAATGACAGGGAACTATAGTATTTATCATTCCAAACATACTTTGGAATGGTAAATACTAAATGCTATAGTCCCCTACTATAATTATAATTTACCAGAGACAAATATCCGACCAATTTATCTAACAAATTGATTGGCACACTACAACATCTCAGCATTATCAATAATTCATCAAGGTCGCAAAACGTCTAAGACGAAGTACGTACGCGCCATTAAAAAAACTTCATTTGTATTTATATTCTTTAAACATTAAAAATAATAATGATTGTAATAAATCTTTAATTGTTTTTATTATTATTATTACTGTTCCGTTTCTAAATAAATTTTTATTTCCCAATTGCGACACAATCATTTTTTTTAGCCCCTATCTATATAAATAAATACATATATAATATCAATTAACCCCCAATTAAATTCTAATAATATTTTAATACAAAATTGAACTTTTCCTCCCCCAAATTTAAAAAAAATTCTCGTCTTTTAATTACACAATTTTAACTTCTTTTCCTCCAAAAAAAAAAAAAAAAATTAATGTCTCCCCAACAAATTTTCGTTGTCCATTATACATAACTAATAAATAAAATAAGAATATTATTATATGTATATGTCTAGCTACAAAACTGCAATAATAATAAATTTTTATCGAATAAACCAATAAAACATTCAAGCCTCGTACATTAATTAATGAAAATGTTTCTCCAATATTTATAAGTAAGTAAAAAAATAATAAATAAATTTATACTTTTTAGTAGATATTTTTTTTTTGTAATCATAAACTAAATGAAAAACTCATAATAATAATAATAATAATAATAATTATTATTATTTTCGTGAGTTGAAAGGATCGCATGATACTTACAACTTATATTATGTAGCTTGTAGCTATCAAAATGATTATTAGCATTTTTTTTTCAGAACGAAAAAAAAATATTGGTTAAAGTATAAAATGTTCAAATTAAATTGATAGAATTTGTTAGTGTGACAGTAAAGGTTTTAGATCAACTCATTATAGGTCGATTAATCGAAAATTATGCTTAAAAAATAATAATCCTATTTAGATGATAAAACATAATGAAAATCTAAGGTAGCTCAAGTATATTTGCTATTTTGAAAATTTAATTTCCTATTAGTTGGCAATATGAAAAGTATAGTAACAAATATTTAACGAAGTTTTGATTATAAACAACATTTAATACCTACATTAAGTTTTATTATTTTAATTATAGGGCTCAACCACAATGAACTTAATGAAAAGTAAGAAAACTTAAGATGGTGTACGATAATATGAAAATATGCTGAATGACCGAAATAGAACTTACAAAAATTAAGTTGAATTTTGTTAACTTTTCAAAAATTTCGTTAACTTAATGATGTACGATTGCTATCGTACAAAACTTACGGAAAATTTAGAAAATTATTTTGCTGTCAAAAAATCCATGGCTTCAATAATGAAAATAAAAAAACACATAATTATTTCACGTGTTTCAATTTCAAATTTTGACATTTGTGAGTTCATTATGGCCTAAAGCTATTTGACAGCGAATTTCTACATCTTAAGGAAAATATCGAAAGTTTTCTTAATTTTCATTAAGTTCATATTGGTTAGCCCTTATGACTGAAAAGTTGCGTTAATATTTTATTATTATATTATTCTTAAATTCAAAACTTAACGAAATTTATTTATAATAAACGAAATGTCGGAAAGTTATTTAAATTACATTTATATATATATATATAAAATTATTATTACAGTTTAATAATTGTCAAAAGCAACAACGAAAAGAATTAATAAAACTTTACGAAGTTAAATTATCTTATATTAAATAAAAACAGAACTACAAATTATATAACGAAACTTAACGAAAATCTTATTAATATACCAAAACATACAAATTAAAAAGACTTAACTTTGATTTTATATACCAAAATTTATTGGGAAAACTAAAATATATCCAACAAACTTTTTCTATACATTTTCTTCAAATAAATATATTATTCTTATTTTATCAAAATACGTGACATAAAAATGACTCTTGGGGTTGATGATATTGTAAATCAATGAAAAGTCAATAAAAATAAAATATAAGGGCTAAAGTGGATTCTTTTTTTTTTTTTTTGACTCTATAAAGTCACATCCTGTGCGCCATTTAAAATGAAAACGTATTTTTTTTTTTTTGAAAATTCGTATAAAAATATATGATATACTTTTATATAAGTAATTGAAGCACACCAGGTTATTTTTTTGCCTTCTAAAAATAATAATTATTGCTTTGTCAGCAAAAGAAGACGAAAAAACATTTTTTTTTATTAAATGCCATCATAAAAAATAATATAAGTTAAAATTATCATCAACATTCAATGCGTCAGAAATTAAATGAAATATTAATTGATTTATATATGTAAGTATATGGACGATTTATGTCCTTTAAGGATAAACAATCATTATATTTATTTTAATTGTTTATTTTTATGAAGGAATTAAATATTATAAGAAAAAAATTTAATAAATTAGCTAAAAGGTACGATCATTGGTTTTGTAGTTTGGTGTGTCCTTTTAATGAAATATAATTATTTTTTTTTCTGGTTTTTATTATGATCCGATATTAATTAATTGTATATATAAAATTATTATTACAGTCTAATAATTTTTAATAAATATTTTTTATAAGTATAATAATTAATTTTAACATTTTTTTTTTGATCTACTAATTAAGGAAATTAATAAGAAATAAGTTTTATTTATTATATTTAAAAGTTTCTCATAAATTTTTAATAATTGTATTTTCTACTTTGACTAATTTGCCCTAAAAAAGACAAAATTCGGCACAAAAACAGCTTTATCGTATTGAGAAATCATGGTCCTTTGCGCAAATTCTTCATCTTTGGCTCAACAGATTTGAAACCTACCAAAGTTAAATAGTGAATAATTGTTATAATTCTTGTAAATTTCAAAATTGTTGTAAATTATTTTTTTGCACTAGTTTTTAAACTATTGCTTAAGATTCTTTTCTATGCTGAAATTTTCAACAGTTTCGTAAATTCTTAGTAATTAAAAAATTTACCATGTTCCATCTGTTAATTATTTAAAAATTCATATATTTCCAACCAATATATTTGATAAGATTAATTACTTTTACTTTTCGCTTCCCTTTTTCAATTATTACCAATTTTTAAACCAAACAAAAAATTCGTAATGATTATTTTTCACAGATTTCTTTTTTTTTTGGTTCTTTAATGTGTCCGAAACCAAAAATTTTTGACATCCTAGGAAAACAACAAAAAAAAAAAAAAACAAGCAGAAATCATCAAACTATAAAACATGATAAATAAATATTATTCGTTTGTTTTGGCATTAATCATAATGTTTGTATTGACCAAAAAAAATAAAATAAAGTAAACAGCTGAAAAGGATATTTTTCATCAATTTTATGTTTAGCAATTAATCTTTTCAAGATACCAGAAAAATATACAAGACTATATTCTGCATTCAAATTTAGATAGAAGTTTGTTGGCTTATCAATGAAGCTGGCGACCAACAATTTCTATATTACACAAAAAAAAAATCTACATGAACAAATATTCAAAAAAGACCTTTTACCGATTTTTTTTCGAAAAAGGATATTTTTTTTCATTTTTAGTTTTTGGGTTAGTTCATAATCGTTGTCCTTTTCATATATCCATCCCCATATACGAGTATATTCAAGCTGTAGAAATAGTGAATATTGAATGCGAAAGTGTGCCTATGAATGGAAATTGATTAATTGACTTCTAGTTGTAATCCTGTTTGTAAAAACTATATATACGTTTTTTTTTGTGGCTTATTGGGTTATGAAGAAAAATGCACTTTTGTGCTATGTAAGTTTTTCAAATTTTTATCACGAGGTGAAAAAATTAATATTTAAAAAGGGTAGGCTTCAGATTTTACAGAAAATGAGAAATTACGGACAGTTAATCTTACTGAGAGTGGTTCTCTACTTATTCCTTTACTAGAACCTTTATGCAAAGGTGGCGTTAGGTAACACTCGATGATCATGTTTTTTCTATAGAATTGATGTCATCCCCACTATGTCAAAGCAGCGGGTCTTAAAAATTAGACAAAGAGGATGCTAACACTTTTCTAGATCCCAGCTTTCGCTGGTATGTTACTGTCGCGTCATTTGTATCAGGCATATAAAGATTTTGCTCAAATTAAATGACTATAAATTAGGAATAAAAAATTGAGCTAATAATCATTGGTTAATATAATAAAGAATATTATTTATATCACAAATGAATATTTGATCATTTACATCACTAGTTACACAGATGATTATCAAAAAAATTATGATTGTATACGAGGACACATAGGTACTCCAAAATATAAACACTACCCTGTTTTAGAAAAATCATTTTCGGTATCATTTGGTCAAATAATCATTATTATCACCAGTTAATGATTATTTTCTTGACAAAATAATATAAAAAAAAAATATTTTAATTGAAATTTTTGACACACAATATGATACCATATATACATATATATGCATTTTCTGTAATAGTTTTTCAAATCCACCTCCTGAAAAATACCTTTCATCATAATTCATAATATAGTTTATCCTATAGTAAATTCTCTAATGACTTCTTATACATATATAATTTCTTTATTATTTGGCGCACTCATTAAAAATTTCCTCATTTACTTTAGTCAAATACAAATACTATTTGATCTGATTTATGACTTAAATTTTCTGAAATTGATTTATTATCCTTAGACAAGCTGCAATCTGCATTTTTTTTTTGTGAATTATACAAAAAATATCCTTTCAATCTGAATTCAATAAAAACTATAACAAATAATAATTCTTTTTTCGTAAAAATATTCTAATTATTATAGTTTTGCCAAGGATTTGAAATTGTCGACAAGAAAAATAAGGGATTTTGTAATATATAAATATTTTTTTTTTTGGGAAAATAATAAAAATAATTTTCTGCACTAGTGTGCGCAGAATGAATAATAAAATCAAAAAAAAAAAAAAAATAGATAAGTATATGAACTCGTTCGTGTGTGAGTATCAAAAATAATATTATTAAAATGTCGAAATTATGAATTATGATTACTTGATTGAATTTTTTTATATATCTATATTGATTTTTTACTATATTCCTCTTTTTTTTTGATAGGGTGAAGGTCCTTGCATATATAATAAATTATAATTATGAAAGTAAATAAATAATTTATAATTTATTAGTTTAATTCTTTTAGTTTTATGTAGAAAACTGTTACGAGTGTGTAGTATAATTATGTGAATGTCCTTTGAGTTTTTCTCATACCAACCATCCAACAAATTCATTGTCAAATATGCTAAAATTTCGTGATAGAGTTTATAGTGTCATAAAAATAGTAATTGTTAAAGGGAGTAGACCATCAATTTTTGTAAAAATTGGACACAGTCAGTCATATTAAAAAATTTATTTGAAGTATTACAATCACTTTAGGGGTTGAAATTATCATTTTTTTTTTTTTGAAAATAAAATTATTATAATTATAAATTTTTGTATATTATTTAATTTTTGTTTTTGAATTTATATCCTTATAAATCTCTTTTTGGAAAAAAAAACTTTTACGTACAGGCAGCGTCAAAAAAGGGGGCAAAAGGTATACATGTGAATAATATATTGAAATTTTCAGTAAATTATCGCAAAAATTATAAATCATTTTTAATGTCTCTCTCTCTGAATTGCTATGTTAAATTATTATTTTTTTGCCAAAATAAACTGATATTAAAATATTTTTAACTTTTTATTATGATTATTTGAAAATAAAATATATATTTTATTTTGTGAAAGAGGTGTTATATATATATATAGATCCCAGCTTTTTCCAGACATTTTGTAGAAATTATTTTATATAGCTGACTTTTTTTTTTTGCTTCTAAAATTATATAATTTCCTTTTTTTAATATATACATATTTGAAGGGTGGAGGGTTCAAATATCTCATTAGCAATAAATCTTATTATTTTTAACTTATTTTTTTTTTTTGGGGAATAAATGGTAAATAACAATGACGATGAATTTTTCTCTGTAAATGTAAAAATTTTATACTTTCAGGGATATTGAAGTATATACGCAAAGGCAAAATAATAGAAATAAAAGTAATCAGAAAAAAGGATAGTATTTAGAATTGTAGATGAATTTTAGATGATATTTAATGAATGGGGAGTGAAATAAAATTTGAAACCATCTATTCAATTGCCAAAATTTCGTCTAGTTTTTTTGTAAGTGTGCATTTGAGAAATTGCTTGTTTTAAGGATAATTTTTTAGTGGTAAATTTTTCCCTTGTGAAAATAATGAAAAAATGTTAATAGAAAATAAAAATTGCTTATTTTTGTAGTGTTTGTTTTAAAATAATTTAAATTTAATTATTATTATTAATTTAGATTTTTAATTTTTCTGGAAGAAAACTGATGACTTTGATACAATTTCCAATTGGTCATATATAGTTTTAATTGCAAAAAATTAAATTATACTAAAAATAATTTGAGAAAAATGGCAAGTTCGAATAATTATTTGCTGGAATATTCAATTTATGTCACTGATCTTAATTATAATTAACGACAGATTTTCGAGACAAATAAATTTGCTATACCATTTTTAAAAAAAAACATTATAGTTTTTACCAAATATTTTTAATTTTTACACGTAATTAATATAAATATAATAAAATTTGATTTATTTTAATGTTCAAAAATATTTTCATATTATAATAAATAAAAAATATCTAATAAAGGTTACTACAAAAACACGCATAAATTTATAAAAATTGTTCCTTTTAACATAAATTAAATTTTAATACCCATTAATTATAAGTTATTCAATAAATTTTGATATTAAAATTTCAAATAACATAAATAATTACTAAAAAAAAGACAAAACTAAAAAAACTACATTCTATAAAATATAATATTTATCATAAAATATTTTCCATATTTTTACATACAAGAATTATGCATTTTTCTGTCAAAAATATAAAATAATCAAAAAAAAAAGGACATTAATAATTTTATATGCGATGAGATAAAATATTATAGGAGTATTTTTATAATGAAACTGAAATATTAAAAAAACCCCACAAATTTTTGTCGACACACAGGACGTCCGTTTTAGACATGAAATCAGTTTTTGTGGAGGGAGCTACTACTATTAAAAATGTTAAACTGCATTAACAACAAAATCCCATAAAAATGCATCATCATTTGAAAAACATTTGTTTGAAATATGGAAAAAAAAAACACAATTTTCCTTTTTGCAGGATTTTTTTTTTCTAGTCCTGGACAGAAATGACTAAAAAAACGGATTTTTTTTTTTCAAAATTTATGCGATTTTTGTTTTGCATCAAATGCAAAAAAAAATTATATTATATGGAAACCTAACTTCATGTTATCAGTTTCAGCATAAATTAACAGTGATTGTGTATTGGTGGTTACTTTTGTTTTTATATTAATTTATCCTTTTATCACCTCGTTGTTTATTTTTTTTTTTCATGAGTCCTATAAAAGGGACGAAAATTTGCATTGACATGAAGATCTATCGTACAATTCACCCCAAAATGGTAAAAAATTATTATATAGATCGGGTGGTGAAAACTTGCAATAAATTAAATTTATATACCAAAAAAACAAAAATTGCATCACAGTCGCATTCATATGCATTAATGCTATGTGGATTGACTCCCCTTTTACTTTTACACAATATTTTTGAAATCTATTTTTGATATTAGAAAAACGCATATAAATAGTAATTTATCATTTTGGAGTCTATTCATTTCAATTTCACTCCTATTTTTTTGTTTCTGGTATTATTTGTTATTGTGGAGGATGTAACTATAAAAACATGACATTGCTATTTTTTTTTTTTTGGTTATATATATTTGTCATCGCCATTATTGTCATCATCATTGTCGTCGTCCATCATACAAAGGTAAACCACTATGTCCACTTTTTGTATATGCAATATATGTGATAGTTCTAGGGTGATGGGAATTTTTTTTGTGTTGGTAAATGATGGAGATAATGGTATCACAAATGTTATCCAAAAAAACTGGGAATTCCTTTTTTTGGTTTATGCTCTTGGTTATATATTATTAATGCAACCATTTTTGTGATTTATATTTTTTGAATTGGAAAATGCATTTAGAGAGATGTGCATGAATAATAGACGTAATATAAATGAAATGAAGAATGGTTTTTGGTATATTTTAGTTACTGATTTTATAAAAGGATTCTTTTTCTCTATTTTTTAGGGATTGATTTGGCTCAGAGAGGGTGGATTAAGTTGAAAAATATTTTGGTAAAATCAACAGTGATGAACAGAGAGGGATTTCTTGATATATTGCAAAAGACTAAAGTAGATACAGAATGAAAAATTATATTCAATGAGGTTCAAAATATATTACACATCCTTGTGTTCGTCTGTTAAGTGTCATAAATATGGAAATGGAAATTTAATACCAGTGTAATCCAGACATAAAGAAAAAATATTGATGAAAGTTTCAACTTTGCATGATGAACCCAATCGCGCAATCTTTATCTCAACTAAATATTAAAATCGTCGAATCATTAATAGCTATATAATTAAGAAATTATTTTCCAATTTCTAGATTATGCAAGATATATTCTGAGGAACAATTTTTCTAAGATAGAACCAAGTGTATCACATATTCGTATACCAGTTATAATCAAAACGTACATATCATTCCCAGCTGCATTTAAACATTTTCTATTTTATTACCTTTAACGACTTCATATAATTCATTTTTAAATTATAGTCAACGGAAAAAAAACAGGATTCATAAATCTATAAATGCAATAATATTAACAGAATTGAAAAAAATTAATCTCCCTCTCCTATATATACTAACTAATGTTAAGTTACCACATTATTGCACAACAATAAATCAATTTATTCTATGGAAATTTGTCAATGTCATCAATGATTTCTGTCACTTTTTCACTGTCGTTTTTGGGTTTTTCTCTCATTTTATTTATTGCAGAAGGACAGAATTTTTCATTCTTTCTTTATTATGATTAAACGCGGCTCTGGTGTCGTTTAATGTGTTTTTAGGTATAGTTGGTTATTTTATATAATCCCAATTTCGCATGTAATAATATATATGCAATTTTTGTGCGGAAAAAGGTATAATAAAGTTTTAGTTTGGTGCATGCTTAACCAGAATAACAACAAAATAAACATTACCACATCAATAATATTTTCACACAAAAAAAAATGAAACAATCTACTCTGAGGTAAAGGATTTTTAGATATGTTCTGGAAATGGAGTCATAGTCTATAATTTAATCTGACTGCAAAAAAAAAAAAAAGAAGAAATACAGAAATTATTTCTGATTATTTACTGCAATTTTTCATTTGTATTTGAAGAAAATGAAGAGAAAAAAAATGCCTCATCATCGATGGTGCATAACGAGTCTGATGGTCACAGTCATCATCAGGATTAATGTTGTTATATATAATCACGATTAAGGTTTAGGCGGAATTTATAATTTCTATTATAAGAGAGTGTAAAGATTTTCTTAAAAAAAAAGGTTTTTAGTTAGGTTTTATTGAGTTATTGTGTGTAAGAGGATTTTTTGGTTTTTGTAAAAAAAAAAAAAACTTTAATGATGAAAAATTTAAATATGCACCTTTACCTATGTACTTTTATAATCTTGAATAACAATTGAATGAAGGGATTTTATTTGATTGAAGAATTATATAATTTATTAGGTGATTAATTTTTGAAAATTGCAGTTGAATTTTAAATTATTTTTTGATACCAGTTTATTATTTCTTTTATTGAAGATTATAATATGCTTCATTAATTTAGTGAATTTTTGGTGAGGGGAAATTGAAATTTTGTATATACTTTGCATTGTTTAATGTTAAAGATAAACTATTATATTTTCAAAACGTAATATTTTAGCAAATAAATTAAGATTAAACCATAATTTGCAATATATTATTTTCCTTACTTTTCCATACTAACTTCAAAAAATTATTAACATAACAATTTAAATTGCAAAAGATTCATCAAATGCTATCAGGATAACATTCTGTGGACACCTCTTGCAAATTAAATTTTTAAATTTTTATGTTAATAATATTTTGAAGTTAGTATATTTTGCTTTACAATTCAATAATGAAGAAGGAACCATGTAATATTGTAATTTTAATTTACAAGGAAATGTAACAATATTTTGTGATTAAATTAATTATATTACATATTATGTAATCATATAATCTGAACTCTGCAATACTTAAATTGTAGGAATTGAACCTAAAATTATTGATAAATTATCAATAAATTAATTAGAAATTCATTCTGTATTTAATATATGTTTTGGAATTAAGGCCACAGTTTGGAGAAATCTTTACACCTGCAAAATTTGTTAAGAGACAAATTGAAGGACAAATTAGACGAAGAAATTTAACATATCGATAATTTTGGATAACTTCTAGTAAAATTTATTAGTAACTTAACAAAATATCCAATAAAAAAATTCAAAAATGCATTATTTTTTAATTATATAGAAATTTTAGAATTACCTAATTAGAATTTTCTTAGAAAATATAAATTGACTTTATAGTTTTACTATCTTCAATGGTAAATTTCAATATTTTCCTATCACTATAAATTTTTACCAATTACAGTATACTATAAATTCTGTTTAATAAAATTTCTTGATTGATTTATTTTCGACAATAATATCTAATATATAGTTTTGCTCTGAATCTGAACCAAAAATTTATTTCACCAATATATTTATTTTTGTAAATTTAATAAATTCTGCACAACAATATAAATTATATTTTTTTTTACTATGAATAAAAATCATAAATAATTCTTTTAAGAATAACAATTTTTATTTGGTATACAATTTTTTTTTTTGAAAAATATGAATGTAACTCTTCTGCTACCTTTTCGCTATTTATTTATTTCTGAAAAAATGCATTTTTCAAGATATCTGGTGGAAAATATACCAAAACAAAAAAAAAAAACAAAAACCAAAAAGTAAATAAAAATATAAATAACGACAGAAAAACGTTCCAAAACAGATGATTTATTTGACAACTTCATGCATGATATGTGCATTTCTGGTGACTGCACAAATAAATTCGGGCAAGGATATAGATCGAACATTTTTTTTTCTTCTTCTGTTATACAAAACCGTCAGTAGGGGTTGATGCAATTTTGCTATTCCTGGGTAAAAAAAAAATCAAGTTATATAGTATAATATATATATATTTTTTTTTTGGTTTTTGCCTCCCGAAGGAGTCAGAACAAAAAATAAATGCAAAATAAATTGTCATATATTTTTGTTTGTTTGCACTTAGAAGAGCGAGTAAATTATATAGGAAAAAATAAAAATAATAAAAAATTTTTTTTTGCAGGATTTCTAGTTCCTTTACACATACATATATATATATAGAAAGAAGATTGTAGAATATTATTTGTATAAGTGCATGAATTTATATCTTTCTATACAATAATTTATTTGAAGGAAAAATGTGCAATTCGCATATATCAACATAGTCCCCGGCATGTCATAGTCAAGAAAATATATAGAAAATTGATTTATTTCGACATTTTTTTATTTTTTTTTTGTTAGATTTTTTGGAGGAGAAAAGAGGAAAAATTATTATTTAAAAAAAAAAATATTTTTGGATGCCATGACAAAAATAAAGAAAGAAAAGATTTATACAAATTTTCATGTTCAGTTGGTGAAATTGGAAATATGAATGGAAAATTATGGAAAATTTATATTTTCTATATATTTTACGTACATATATATAATTTTGAAATTAAGGGTTGTAAATAGCAGAAAAATTCCATACCAATCAAAGTATTGAATTGTCTCCAATTGTATTCAAAAAAATTTTTAGAAATAATATTAATATACTAATTATGAATCCTGACAAACTTGTAAGTAAATTTTCTAGGATATGGTGGGAAAAAAGACTCGGAATTAGATGGAAAAATATTGTTTTGACTATTTTTTAATCAATTTTAATAATAATTAAATTTAATTTAGTTCATAATTTGAAATATTATAGACAGCAATCTTTTTCTCATATACTACGAGTATTACTCAAAACTTTGATATTAAAAATATTTGTATATAATTCAAAATTGAGTATAAAAACTTTCCTAAGAATAACTCAACTCTTATAACACTATATAACTACAACTCCTCTTGATTTCATATCAATTTTTCCCAAACTAAAATAATATTCAAAAATCATAAAAGGAAAATACTTTTACTAGATATTACACAAAAAATAAGAACTTTTAAATTCATGAAATCGTTGAGCGAGCGAGGATGGTATATATGTACATATTCAAATTTCATAATATTTTTCAGGCATACATAATTTTTTTCTTCAATAAATCGCGATAGAAACTATGTTTGCACACTATTTACACATTATATAAACTTACAAAATGTGATACTATAAAAATATATAAATCATATAAAAAATATCCTTATGGTTATCCTCAATGTTTATACTATATTTATATTTATGTTTATTTTGTTATCTATTATTGGTATAAGTAATTTACAATGCAAAAGTAAGGCATATAAGCAAGTAACTAGAGAGTAATGTACACATACAGAGTTTTCTCATAAAAAAATAGTGTACGAAGGAAATTTTCTACTTTATCAAATTAAAATCAAAAACTTCTTCATAAATAAAAATATGAAGCAAAAATGGTGGAGCTACAAGAATTTTTTTTATGCAAATATGAAAAAAAATGGATTCAAAGCAATGCACCTTAAGCAATGTAAAAAAAATATGATGAACTATGAAAATTATGTGCATAGCTATTTTCTGTAGTGAAAATTTTGTGTTAGTTTGGTAAAATATAGTAAAGAAAAAGAAAACGAATTTTTTTGGTAAGAAAAAATTATATGAATTTTACTTTTTATGGCCAAAATATCAGATTACATAAATGATGTGTTAATTGGGATATTTTTAATGTTAGTAATCGCGTTCAGAATTGCCAAAAATTATACTTATTTTTATTTCAGTACATTTTGGATTTATTTTAGACTAAAATTTAATGAATATTTAAAAGAAATATCGTGATAATTAATAATTTCAAGATATAAATGCAAAATATTTAATTATTGACAATGAGTTTCGAATTAAATGATCAAAATTTGAATTATGATTTCAATTTTCAACAAATTATTTTATCATACTATATTTCATTAATCTAACATTTCGCGACCTCTAGGCCCATTAACAAATTTAAAATCTACACGGCAACCCAGCAAATTTACATTATACCTAAATGTAATTTTGCATGCAATCAAAAACTACCCCAAAAAATTTATTCGCTCACGAAAAAAAATAAATTGATATTTAATTCTTAACCAAATCTCTTGTCCTCCCTAAAAAAATTGCATTTAATATTTTTTTAGATTGTACATAAATATAATATCCTTTTATCCTTTTTTTTTTACAAATATATATTTTTTATGAATTTATGTGCAATTTAATAAAATTGCATTTCCAGACATTTTATTAGCGTTGTCCTATCACCAATATATCGATGATTATTATTATTGTTTTTGAAGTTCCTGAATTTTCAGTTACTATTAAAAATTTATATTTTGTTTTTTTTTTAGAATATTTGTTATAAAAATGTCCTTATTTTTGTTATATTTGTTGGGCTGCCATAGATCCCGAATTTCGATCAATATAAAATATAAATAATAATTTTTTTTTTCCCAACATAATAATTCATTTTTGCAACATAAATATACTATAAAAAAAGTATGTATATATATATATGTATATGGTATGCCATTGCACATTTGAAAGATATGCGAAAATTTGCAATAATTTATGTCTTCCGATTAATTTTTGGACTCTGCGGGTTTTTACAAAATAAAAAATCAGTTTTTTTTTGTTTTTGCATTTTTATATTTTGTGTGCCCTCACGAATGTCCTTTTTTTTTTTTGACTATATGTATGATATATTTTTATTTATTTCATTTTTGTTTTTATGAAAAAGGATATGTCATATTTTGAAGATTTATTTTTGATGTTTATTTAAAAAAAAAAAAGAAACAATTTTTATTATAGTTTTTTTGTGTTGTTGCATTTTCATGATTTTTCATTTGTTTTTTCTTTTTTGTTTAGGGAATTGGAAAAAGGATTTTATTTTAATATTTTTATTATTTATTTATTGACAGAATATGAGAGAATATATATATAAAAAAAATATTGTATCACATTTATTTTTTTTGTACAATTTTATATTTGTTAAAAACAATTTTTACATAATTTCTTTTTTTACTTTCGCGATCAAATTTTTGTAATAGTTTGGTTTTTTGTGATAATTTTTTGTATGGCATTTGGCATTTTGTGGTAGGCTGGGAAATTGTTTTTCATTCACTTAAAAAGAATTATGATGGTAGGAGTATAATTGGGTAATAATAAAATGTACAATAATATTTTTTTGTTGAAAATGTTAAAAATTGTTTTTTAAGGATTTGTTTAATAAAAAATAGTTTGATAAATACAATTTTTTGTTTGTTATATTAACATTGTTTTATATAGGAATCGGAAAGGGTTGATAAAATATAAATTTTGAGATTTTGTCGATTTGTCAGACAAATTAATTTATGAATTTATTTAAAAAAAATTTGTTGTTTAAAAATTTAAAATATGAATAAAATTCTTCAGGTCCTTTCGATCACTCTTCAGATTTTTACCTAAAAATTGTTACCTAAATTGACATAAAAATTTAATAAATGAACTGTGACATGATATCGTATATTTGTGTATTACAGACAATTTTGTAATAAATGGTATTGAGTGCCACAATGTCGTATATCATAATTATTGGTTGGACACTGTCCTTTCTTAAATTTATACAAAAAAGTAGTTTAGGATATTGTACGAAAACTGAAATATTTAAATCGCATTAAATGATTTCATTATAAAAACTCATATAACCGAAAAATTTTATTTTTAAATAGCTATTAACATTGTCTATCTAAATCTTTAGTTTAACTTAAATAACCATAAAAATATAAAATTATCATTTGTATTTATTCAACACCAATAATAATGTATTTAAAACCACATTATAAATTATCATCATCACCTACACATTTCTTTTATAACATGATCCCGCATTTAAGCCACTTTCCTACCCCCGCCCCCCCTCAAATCCGATATTTACCCAAAAAAAAATTATCCGTACTGTATTATGTTTTTTCAAAAAGGTAAAAAGAAATCTCCGCCGTCTGATGTCTTTTTTTTCTTACACTTTTCTTCGTGTCGGTGAAAATTTGTTCATATAAAGAAAAGTTTTTTTTTTTTTTATTTGTTGTCTTGTTAAATATGTGGTTTTTAGTGTTAGTTATGCTACCGCCTTGGAAAAAAATAACAACAATAAAAGAAACATATAAACAAACAATAATGTAAATATACAAAAAAAAAATGTTCTTTTATAATCAGATGTCTACTAATATTTTATCTATTTTTAATGTCTCTAAAGAAGGTGCAAATATAACGCAGGTGAATAAGATTTTTCATATTTACTTTTCTACTTCTACTATAATTATAATAATAAAGTTTTTAATTTGATTTTATAGTTTTATTTACTAAAATTACTATTATAAAAAAAAACTATTATAAAATTTATAGAAATTATTTTATTAGTATAACAAGAAAATATTAAAAATAATATTTATACAAAATTTAAATATGTTTTCGTTTTGTGGTTTTTTTGGTGTCAAAGAAATGTTCTGTTTGTTTGAAAATTTTTATAATATTTGTATACTAGACTATAGAGAATTATGTAAGTCGTCTTTAAGACCATATTTGTCATTGGTAACGTCTGTTTTTAATATGTGCTTTTTTTAAATCTTATTTTTCAAATAAACAAAACATTAAAAATTTCCTCAAGGTATTTTATTACATTTTAAAATTTTTAATATAATAACAGAATCGGAAAGATATACTTTATAGTTTATACTGTTTGGCGGTTTTGTGCGCGGTTGATAAATATTTGAATTTTGATTTAAACTTTAGTAAATCTATAAATAATTGTAAAAAAAAATAAATAAAATTAATTAAAAATATAAAATGTAAATTAGCATAAATAATTAAAATTGAATTTTTATGGTGTGTAAATTTTTTTATTTGTCGGTAGACAAAAATAAAATAAAGATTAACTAAATTAATTTTCATTTGTAAAAGAATCAAAATAAAAAAAAAACGAATTTCAAAAATATTTATTTTTGATATTAATTATAGAGAGAAGTGATAAGAGTAAAATAATCATATTTATTTACACCAAATATTTTTTTTATAGTTTTATTATCCATGAATTTTAATTTTAATTTTTTTTAGGATTTATTTAAGGATTATTTTATTAATTAATTAAATTGAAATTGAACAATTTGAATAGATTGTCGCGGTTAGAAAAATAGATTATACAAATGATGCAAGAGATTATCTAAATATTTTTCAGTTATTACGAAAAATGAAATTCGTTTTAAAAAAAAATTCAATTGATAAAACTAAATGATGGAAAAAAATTCTCTATTCTAAGGATTCGCAAGGAATAAAATTGTATTTTATCGCTTGAATCCTTAAACATTGTCTTATATCTCCTAAAAAGTACAAATAGACTCAACCATTGAAGATAAGAGATTAGATATGCTCCTCTAATTGCATCAGTAATCCTGATGATATATTTTATTTCTACCTTCAAAATTTAAGTTTTTAGAGAAATAATTTTTACTATCTTTCTAAAAAAAAACTCTTTGAATTTTTGGTATATATTTGTTCTATCTCAAGCAATTGAATTATTTCAGACCAATTAATTCATTATCTCAATATTAATTAAAATTCATTAGTAGTGTTGAAATTTATCTATGAATGTGAAGAATTTCGAGTGTGAAGAATTTCGATTGTATTCGGAAATCATGTGAGGGCTTACCATTTAAAAAGGATTAATTCACAAGGAAAATTAAAGAAAAAATTTAATTTAATAAAAATTATGTCGTCAATTTACTTATATTAAATCAAATATTTGTTCTAACAAAATCTTATCTTATAATTGCAATTTTCAATATAAACTTTCTGCAAATTAATAAAATCATTTACTTAAATGAAAATCAATATAATATTTTTTTTATGATTCTCGCGTGTTTGACCTCTTGCATATGTATAAATACAAAATTTTCCCATATACATACATAATTATTTTATTTACTTATGCTACCATTATATTTATGTATATAATCAACATAAAGCAAATCAACAGGTGTCGCCACAAGGCAAGAGCATATATGTAATGGGAAAATAATAATAAAAAAAAAAATCCTTCTTCCTTCAATATTTTTTTCTGAATGCGTGCGTGTAGAATTTCTTTTTTTACCATGTGGTCGATTTGAAACTCGTCCATTTATTTACAATAAGAAACCAAAAAAAAAAGGAAGGTTTCCCTCCTGCATATAACACAAACACACATAAAATATAATCTTACCTATATATTTTATGTAAAACTTATGTATTCAAGCTATAAACATAAAATTTACATTCTCTAATTCATAAATATTGTTTTTAATACTTACAAAGAGTTTGAGGTTACTTGGGGTAGTTTAAAATATAACAAGAAACAAGAATTTTTTATATTTAAGGGGTTTCTCCTTTTACTATACTAATAGTAAATCAGCTGTTTTTTATATCCTCGCAGAATTATTATTTCTTTTTTCCCTTTTATGCTCGATTTTATGTTTATGGGTATTTTTTTTTTATATTATATGTTTTTCTTTTCTGAATGGAAAAGGAAAAATCTTAAATATTATTATATGGAAAAGTGCGCATTTTCTATGTGTTGTTTATGTGCGGTGGGTGCCAAAAATAAAGGACCAAGAGAAAATTTATATATATATATATTTTCAATGCCAAAAGAGTTTTTTGAGTTGTTTATTACTCTTTTATATTTTATTTTATTTTTAAAACCATATCTACACATAAATTTCCTTACTATAATAAAATTTTATGTGACAATGATAAACATATTAGTTTGTATTTAATCTTCCTTAAAGGATGTTGTATTTAAATCTATGAGAAGAAAAATTTATTGATATAAATTTAATATGTTAGACATTTAAATGAAAGGAAAATCATAATTTTAAAATAAAACATATAAATTTTCATTAAAATAATAAATTAATTTAAAATATATAATGTTTCCTCAAATTTTGAATAATTTGTAAAAATTGTTATACAAAATTAAAATTATTTTACTTTATAATTTTAATATTTATCTTGTTATAATTTTTTTACACTTAAATATTTGAAATTGGTAAATTGTGGTATTTTATATATTTTCGTATATATAACATAAATAAACCACTTTAACATAAAAATATTTTATAGTAAAAAATTTTTTCGCGTTTAATCATAAACTAACAAAAATTAACTAAATTTTTTTTTTGGTAAATTTTTACAGCTAATAATTGTAAATTATATCTCGCGAATTCATGCAAAATTTTTACCATTACATTCCCTCAGAAACATAATATAATTTAACATTAAAATAAACGAAATTATGAAACCATAAAACATCAAAAATATTTTGAAATTTATAACTCATTCAATGTATATTATGTATATATATAATACGAAAATATATTTCTATATTTTACTATGTGGTAATATCATAAATTTCAACCTCAAAATTAGTGTTTGAACAAAAATATTTTAATACCAACAAAACATAATATTTTTACACGAAAAATTATGTGAATATTTTAGCTAAATATATTATATATATAATAATAAAGAACATAAATTTTTAAAAATAATATTCGACAAAAATTTTCTACGTAAAATATAAATTTTCTATTTTCGTTTTTTTTTTTGGTAAAGGATTTTATAGTTGAAGAATTATGGCTTAAAAACTCAGATATTAGTTCATTTGTAAATTATTTTTGATTAAATTTTTGGTTAAAAGTCTTTTTTCGTATCACTCCAGGAGGTTTCTGAATGTTACATTAAGAAATTTCTAAAATAATTTGAAATTACCAATGAGGTTCGACATGCAATAATTCACTACTGTCTAGTCTAGCACCATGTACATATATTGAAATTATGTGAGACAAGTGACCCACTCAAAACTTCGATTCACTCAAATGTCATAAAATGATGATTTCAGAAAATTATTTTACACTTGTCATTATCCTTGAAGTTATAATTTTTGAAGTGAAAGAGTTAATTGATTCTATCTTCAATTATTCAAAGATTCTTTCTCAAAATTAAATTTTTCTTAGCATCAACTTCGTGAGATGATGCTGAGAAATTGGAAAACTTTTATAAATGCTTTCTAAATATGCTAAAATTGAATTCATTAGCATAATCTAAATTTCTGATGGGAATTCTTATTTTTACTTATGATCCTTTTTCCTTATTCTAGTCAAAAATTGTTAATTTTCCTGATTTCTGAAAGAATGAACAATTCTATATTTTAATTATTAATTATTTTATTCGTTTTATTTTTCCTCATCTTTTACGAAATTTATGTTTATAGCCATTTTCGCGAAAATTTATATCTATGGTTATTTTCTCTCCACTATAAACAATAAATCTACTCCAAAAAAATTAATTTTTGTTTTTTTTTTATATTTTGATATAATAAAAAAATAAAATAAAAACTATATAATTTACCGCAAAACTTAACATCCAAGCGGGAGATTTATTTTCTCAGAAATTTTCTAATTTTCTATCATAATAATACAAATAACGTATATATATATAAAATATAGTTTGTGTATTTGTAGTAGAAGTCGTTAAACATTAAAAACAAAGAAGAATTTGTCGTTTATATAAAACATTATGTTTCATTTTTGGTCTATAAATGAATCCTAGAGATATCATTATGGTTTTAATATTTATATCTAATGAATCCTTTTTGAATTTTGTGTTATATATAATTATAAAAATAAATTTTTCTTTATCTATAACTTTATATGGAAAACCATATAATGTCCTCTCAAAATTTGCTAAAATTTTACCTATTATACATACACAAAAATTATGGTACATAATATAGAAACAATTTTGCAATGAATTATGAAAATGTGTATTAAAAAATTCTTTCATAATTTTATTATTATATAATTTTTTTTTTTTAGTACGTAGATAAAGTGTGAAAATAGTTAAACCTTTTTTCTTTTTTTTTGTTGTTGGTATAAATTTTCGAAAAAGATGATACCCCCAAAAGCCCATTAGGACTTGGATATCCTGTTTAATGTATTACGCTGGATGGTATTAAAAACTATGAATGCAATATAATAATATATTATATATAATATTTTTTCTTTTGATTTACCACGAACATAAAAATGATTTATCAGTGACATTAAAATAATGCACACTCAGTCATATATAAAAATATTATATTTTATTATTTTCACTTTACGAGGTTAATGAAATAAGTTTTTACAATATTATTGTTAATTCAGATTTGATGGAACAAAATCAAAATTCACTGAAATCAAAGAGATTTTTTACTGCAATTGAATTTTATACTACAAATTAAATTGCTTGAGTAAATGCATAAACTAGTATGTAAGTCAATTTTCACTATTGTTTCATTGGTTATTATTGTTTTACGGAAAATCGTTACGATTTTGTGGAAAACTTAAATTTTGTCATCCGGGAAAAAAGAGTAATATACCAATTAAAAGAGGGATAATTTCAAAATATCAGAAAAAAAATAAGTTAATGAAAATATATATTCTTAAGGATTCGGTAATAAAAGTTCCATATTTCTAGTCAATTTCCAGTTGCAATTATACTATTTTCAGTAAAAAGGAGTTTCACTGAGACTTAAATGGAAAAACGTCAAAATATAACTAAACACTTTAAATATAAAATCTGAATTGACATTCAGTAATCTAAGAACTTTTTATATCCACCTCGTTTAAATGACATTTTTTTTCTATATATATACACGTAAATAATGTCATTTTTGTTTGCTTTACGTTTACGCTATTTACAACAACGATATGGCAAAATTATTATTATTATAGTCGCAGAGAACTTAGAGGTGTGCAAAATTATGAAAAAAGGACTAAAAAGGACATACAACCACCATAAAATACACTATAGAGGATAAATGAGGAAAAAAAATTATATAAAATTTTATTCTTCTTTTTCTGTTATTTAATAAAAATAAATATAATTCGTTCCTGGGTGCAAAAATGGTTTTTAGTTTTAAATCATATAAAAAATATGATGGCAGGCAAGAAAGGGAAAGGATTTCTTTTTTTTTTTTTGATTTACTGATTAGTTTATATTATTATTATTATTATAAATGTTACTTTTTCAGGGAACAACAAAACAAGGACATATTATATTTGCGAATAAAAGGTTTGCAAAAAAAAAAGGACTGCAATTAGTCATTAAAACTTTTTTTTTTAATTTTATATTAATATGATTTTAAGTTTTCTCATATATAATACATAAGAATTACATAAAATTTTAGTGTAAATTGTAGAAAGATTTTTAATTAAAAAAATCTTCAAAAAGTCCTTAATTTTTGTTTATTAGAATTATATTTATTACATGCAATAATTTTTAATAGTATAACTATTTTTTTTTTTTTTGAAGAATATGAAATAATATAAGAGACACAGAATTTTTATTAAATATTATTTATTTACAAAAAGGATATTTTTGTATACGTCCTACAGAGTATTTCAACAACAACAACAAAAATGTTGGCATTATTTATGAAGTCGTGAGTTTTATTTATTGTTAAAAACTAAATTTATATAAAAATATAAATAAATATCTACCCAGAAATTGAATAATGTTTTGCGCAATATATTTTATGTGTTAACGATTTATGAATTCAGAAGGACAAAAGAAGATAATAAGGAAGAATAGTAAAAGAAAAGTAGTGGAATAGTATGAAAATTGTCTTGATTTCTTATTAAAATTTATAGATGACATTTCAAATTTATGAATATATTATATTCTAAATTATTATAGGTTAAATTTGCTAAATAAATTAATTATTTTGTTAAAATTAGTAATTTTTTTTGGACATTAAATTGTAGTATATGTATTATTCATTTTTGGATGGTAATAGTAAAAATAGACTTGATTAACATTGTTGACAATCCTGAAGATTTTCCGAAGTATATATGCAACAATTCGTTAAATTTCTCTGGAAACTCTTATAGTCTGATGACGAAAAGAAAGTTGAACAAAAAATAGCTTTCCTTACAAATTCAGTACCAACAAAATTCTATTTTCTAAATAGTCTTTAGATATCAAACTTTAATTTATTATACAAAATAAAAAATTACCATTACAATTAACTGATATACATTTTCTATATATATTTTAAATAATCTTTCCTTTCTATTTCGTAAGTCATATATGACATTAGACAATTGTCTACAAGGACATTTATTACACTATTTCTTTTTGTGTGTTATATAATAAAAAGAAAATCCCCTTTAAAAATTTTTTATTTACCATAAAAATCAACATTTTTATACTAATGACAAAAGATTGTCTAAACGAAATTTCGTTTGTAGAATTATATACAGACTATGATCTCAGTTTCTCTTGTTTTTTTTTTGTCTGAACGACATTAAATCATCATATAAATGTTGACAAATATAAATAATTTATTGCATTTTATGTTAACACAATTTTATTATTATGAAAAACAAGAATTTTCTTTTGAATTTCAGGTTACATAAAATCTAAGCATAAATTTTTTTGTTTTTTTTTGTGATTCAATCAATGAAGAATATGAAAAAAAAAAAAAATTAAATGGATAAATTTAAATTCATGCAGAATATCGTTTTTTGTTGTTATTGTTGTGAGGTATCAAAAAGATCACGGGAAAAAGTTAAAATCGTAGCAGAAATGCCAAGAATCGCCAGAATTTTTATAGACTATGCTGTACATATACGTGGAACAGAAAGAATTTGTGGAAAGATGACACAAAATGAAGAAAAGTTATTTCTTTTTTAGGAAAGACAATAACTCACACACGTTTTACATAATAGGCTATAAATTATGGCATCAACAAAAGAAAGGTTTGAATAGTTTGGAAATAATACAGAAGATAGATAAAATTAGATCAGGAATTGGGAAATATTTATTATAAAAAGAGGAATATTTATATGCGTCTAATTTGGAAAGAAGGGATTTATAAATTTATGGAATATTTACAATTCAAAAATATTTCAAATAGCGAGAAATTTTTTTATAAATAAATTAATTGTGCGATCAAATTTACTTAAAATATTAAATTCTTCGACAAGATTTAATCATTAATTAAATAGAAATAAGTTAAAACTTAAAAGAAATTAATCTTGTAAAACATTTTTCTTTAGAGTTTATTGATAGTTTTATCATATCGATTGCGGGATGAAATTCAATTTAAAAAATGTTGGCAAAGAATTTATTTCGATTTTGATTCGAGTAAATTAATATTATATTTACTTTTCTCATCAAAAATCAAAAAATTCTTTCCAAACTGATATGATAAAACTATATTAATAAATTTTGAAGACAAGAGTCTTACAAGATTTATGATCACAATGAGAAATCGATCTGATCTCTGTAGCCCTAATTTAATATTAGAAAATATTTAATTAGGGCTACAAAAATTAGGGCCATACCTAAATATTTATAATATTATAAATTAAGTATAATTTATAGATAAAGTAATTATTTATAGACAAAGTAGAATACAATTTACATAAATTTCTTCACTATAGTAAATTAAATTATAGACTTTATTCACTTGAATAATTGTAGAAATTATTTATAAATTCAAAATTTTAAATTTTATTTGAAAATTTATTAAAACTTTTAACTCTCTCTCTTTATAATTTGTATATAAGGATCACAGGATCTAAATATACGTAAAAAAAATTATTATATAAATAAATCCGATATAAAAATATAATAATTCATTTTTATTTAAAATTATTATTTCTAGTTTTGCATATTTTTACTATGATTGTAAATTTATTATTTTACTACCGTGGCTAATTAAAAGCGTATATAAATTATTTAAAATATTTATAATATATGATTTTTTTGTTGCTGAATAAATCAGTTTAAATTACGAGGACATAAAACCATCTAGTTAAGTTATGATAAACAGGATAATACTTCCGAACTAATACTCACACTTTACCTATTCTATACATAACATATATATAATAATATTATAAATAAAAAATCAGTTTTTTTGATTCACCCTTTCCACAAAATGGAAAATAAAAAAAATTAATTTTTCTGTTTATAAGTACGTATATACGCAAATTTAAATTAACCCCTTTTTTTGGACATTTATATGTGAAAAAGGACACAAAATATTAAAGTGATATATAAAAAACCTGTAAATCATCCGATTAATTATTACATGTCGAGTTTTGTTATAATAAAATTTAGCATCCGCACAGGACCAAAATTTAACACGCATATATATACGAATATAATATTTGTCATAGTATATTTAAATGTATGCATATATAAAAATTTTATGGAAAATTATTTAAAAAAAATATTTTATATAAATAAATTATATCAGTTTGAAAATTATTATATTTATTATATAATTTTCTATTGCAGACAAACAGAGAGTAATTTACAATAGTTTTTTTTTCATTTTAGTCCTTAACATTTTTATTATTTGTAAATTTTGAAAAGATTGAATTGAAAATTATTTAAGTCCTTTCACTACTTTTCATCTGATTTTTGTAATTTATTTATTTAAAAATGGCGGATTTCACATGTTAAAAATGTCACATTTAAGGTCTTTGTAAAAATTGGAGAATTTCAAAATTTTATGCTCGCAAATGTTGAAATTTTCAAGAAATTCCGAATTTGATATTTCAATTTTCAAGAAATTCCGAATTTGATACTTGTAACAGTTTCAAGATGGATACTTTTTAATAATTCTAGCTTAAAGAAAAATTATGCTTATTTTTTGGTAATATTTGTTTAGCATTTTTTTCCAGAAATCTTTATATGATATTTATGTTTTATATACGAAATTTAAGATTGAAATCTCTATTTTCAGAATCTTTATGGTTTCTTTTATTGTATCTTAAAAATTGAGTACATTAGAGCATGTAGAAGGTGGCTTCCTATTTGCAAACTTTTTTTAAAGTTTTTTTGCTATAACTTTAAATTAAGAGATATTTGGAATTGGTTTAGATATTTGTATTATAATAAAAAATTTCCCGTCCTTAGACACCAAATTTACCTATATTGAATGTCGATGTTTTACGCCAAAAAATTGCAAGAGGTCCTTTGCATTTTTTTCCGGCAAAAAATCGAAATTCTCCAATAGGTATAGACAAATTTGGTACCTATCAACGCGACATTTTAATTATAACAAAACTAGCCAAACAAAATTTAAAAATATTTTAATTTGCCCAAGTTATAGCTTACCTTATATTTTATGATTTTTAATTGCTTGGTGAAGAGATTTGTTCTGATATATTCTAATCATAAAAATATTTTTATATTACCTCAAAAACTGTATAACTGATTATGAAATTAGAAAAAAATTGAATTTACTATTCTTTTTCTTCAAAAATTTGATAAATATCCAAAAAATTAAACTTATTAGTTTTTAGTTTTTATAAATTTCATTTTCTCATGATTTTTTTTTCGACAAAATGGCTTTAATAAGAAATGGAGCTAATATCTAGTTTGTGCCAATAATATTTATTATATAACGATAAATATTTTGTTAAATAGTTTTGGAATATTCACTAACATATTTGAAGAATGACATAATATTGTAAACAATAACAATATAAATTAACATAATAATAAAAATTTTTTCATTATATCTTCTTATTTATTCCTCATAACTATTTAGTTATTCAAGCAATTCAATCAAAAATACCCAAAAAATATCCAAATTTTTTTTTTAAATTTATTGTTTTAATCTTGATTTACTGATTTCTCATTTTTTTACACAATATTTTTGATTTCTGCAAACTTAAGTCTACCGTGAAGAATATATATATCAAAAAAATTCCTAGAAGATATATAATCGTCATCTTATATAAAGACAAATGATTTAAATATTTGACTAAAATATCAAAAAGTCAACAAAAACTAATAATTCAAATACATATAATCTACCTAACAAAACTGCCACGTAAATATTTTAATTATATAGTATATTCTATTTTTCAAGAAAGGTTCACAAAAGCCGATTTTACATTGCTAGATAGCTTCCTAAAAAAGGTTCAGGAAGAAATAAGAATTTTTTGGAGAGGAAAAATTTTACGAAAAAAAAACAAATTCATAATTTTTTATGTTATATTTCACATTTTATTATCAAAAATGGTAGCTTTATCATTTTAATTGTGTTCGTGGTTTCTTCCTTTAGTTGTATGACCAAAATTTATAAATAATTTAGAAGTTTTTAAAATATATTGATATGAACCTGTGTAATTAGTGTACTAAATAAATAGATTCAAATTTTCAATAATGATGGAAAGAATAAATGAAATATTTAGAAAGAAATTATATTTTGTGTTTTCTAAATTTTTAAATGAAATTCAAATTCATAATACAGATAAATTAATTTTTATCCTAGTAATGTACATCAAATTCTACAAAATAAACGATTATAGTTGAACAAATAGAAAAAGAAGATCACTATATAGTAAATTCCAAATACTATGTACATCACAAATAAAAGTCATGGGCCCTGTTGACTTAAGATTAACAAGTTGACAACAATTAAATGTTAAAAAAAACCCTGAATTTAAAATAATCACATCACCTATCACGAATGACTTTAATCAGAAACAAAAATACATAATACATAAATTCATTAACCCAATACTTCTATATCTTCCCTTTCTATATATTTGGATTTCTTTAGTATAATATCATTTCATCGGCTTCAAAAGTAATCATAATCCATATATATACCAAACTAAAAAAAAGGTTGGAAAAATCATAATACCAACAACAACAAAAACCCATCATAAAATTATGTAAAGAAAAACATTTTCCTTTTTCAGAATGAACTTTCAACAAATAGTCAAAAAAAAAAAAAAGAGAAGTAAAAATTATATTACATTTTTTTCTTCTTTCAATTGAAACAAATTACGATGGCGCGCGCGAAGCAATGGATTTTTGTCTCGACATTTTATCTTCCTTTTTTTTTTTTTTTTGGAAAAACTTCAAAAGTTTTCCCCGACATTTTAGAGCATTTTTTGTGTCTGTTATTATTTAAGAGGTTAATAAAAATATTTCAAAAGAAGAAGAAAACAATTTTTTTGTTATTTAATAAAAGCGCCAGTGCCGACCAATCTTTCAACAAATCCTTCAAATAATATTATTATTTTATTATTATTATTATATATTTACATAAATACCTGCCAGAAAACGAGGAATTTTGGAGCCAAAATAGAAAAGATTTACCAAAAAAAACTGAAATAAAAATAAATTTGATTTTTAATGATGGGATTTTTTTCATTCTTTCTTGTCTTTCTTTTCTCTTTTTTTTGGGGGGGCTAATTTTTTGTTTTGTTTTAAATAAAAGTTTTCATTTTTTTTAGTAATTTAATCAAAAAAAAAAAAATTTATTAAAATTTTTGTGGATCAAAATATAAATGAAATTAAAATTTTGGAGCTTGTACACCTGTTAAGGTTATATTAAGAGAGAAAAAGGGAGAATTTTGATGAATCCCAAAGGAGATATATTATTATCCAGTTATGATTAATAAAAAAAATTTTGATAAGAATTTTGTATTAATAAAATTTTTTGTTTCTTTTTAGTTTATGGTAGAAAATATAAAATTGAGATAATTTAATGTTATTAAAAAAAATTTCTTGGATAATTAAAATAAAAAATTTTTTATCACAAATTTTGCCCTTAAGAAGAATAAAATAAAATTATTAAAAAATAATCAATTTTTAATTCTGCAAAATAATCTTAGATAAATTTGGCTCAATTTTTTATCAATTGGTATTAAGTTCTAGAATATTTACATTTCGCAGCTAGAAATAGAAATAATTAATAATTTAATCTAAAATAAATAATTGTAATTGTTCGAAAAATAAATAAATAAAAGCTTCTCATTAGTATAGATGCGAAAGTGTAATTTATGTAAGACAATTTTAAACTTTTCTTAATTGTCGAATTATAATATTGAAAATAAAAAATGAATCAGGGAAATTATTTATATTATATTTTTACTTCGATTTAGCAAATTATGATGGATTCAGAGTCTAGCTATATGAAAATTTAATTATTTCAAAATCTTCTAAAATCGACATTAGAAAATAATTAATTAATATTCTTCGAAACTTTACCGGTTATTAGTGAAGCAGCACATTTTTACCTAAATCTGTAAATTAAATTATATTTTAAAAAATTTTCGCATTAAAATTATCTTAATATTTTGGTCTCTCAACAAAATATCTAAATTATTTCAATCACAAAAAAAATATTCTGTTCTAGCAAGAATTGATCAGGTAGCGCACCTAATTTTCAGTGAAGCAGCACCTATACACCTGCTAAATATAATTAATTCAATATCATTCATAAATTGTTCAAACATTTGACAATGATTTGAGTCATAAGATTAAAATTAATTCTACATTTGCTTCATAATCCTTTCTTATCGTAAAATCCTTTTTTACCATTTATCCAATAAAACAATTTCATTTATTTTTAATTATATTTTTTGAAATTTTTCATTTATTTTTTTTATTTCATTTTATTTAACATATACAGTTTGTAATTTTAAAATATTTTTATTTTTCTTTCTTTTCTTTTTATGTTTTTGAGCTTCGTTTTTTTTATTTTTTTTTTACTTCAAATACTCTTCACATTACAGTATACAATTAGTTTTAAATATAAGTAGTTATTATATTCATTTTCTTATTACTTTTATAGTAATTTTATATAATATATTAGTAATTTATTAGCAAAAAATAAAATATTTAATAAAAAAAAATTAGTAATTTAACATTTTTTAATAATAATTAAAAAAAAAACTAAAAATTAATTAATAATAAATAGTTTTTTTTGTCTTGTAATTAATTGTCTTTTCAATTGAAGCTTAAATTTTAAAATTTTTGCACATCGCGGGGGGAAAAAGGAAGATTTTTTTTTAGTAGTTATATTCTTTAAAATATCACTTATTATAGTTTCTATGTATACAAGTTTATAATTTTTATATTTTATTAATTAGAAATATTTTTTTTTAATTACAATATTATTTTAATTACCGATGCAATTGCATAAAAAATTAAAAAAAAAACAACAACGAAAAATTTATTACTCGATATTTTCCTTATATGGATAAAAATAAAGTACATAGTTAAAAATGAAATTATTATACACATAAATTTAAAATTCTAAAACTACAATTTTCATAATATTTAGTCACCAATGCAAAAACTATAGAATTTATTTTAACTACATAAATTGTAAAGTTAGTATAGTTCCGAATTAATTCGTCCTTATTAGAATGTATATACTTTCCAAAATAAATTATTTTCTTTATATTTTATTAACCCATATTTGTCCTTCTGTATGTTTGTTTAACAGATCTAATTTTGTCAAATTATTATTGTTACTATAAAAGTAATTTAATATTTTTTTTTGCATATAAATTTCAACTGTTTTGATAGAATATGATTTGGCAGGACTGAAATATGATGGAAATTGAATGATCATTTACGAGATGGCGGTATTATTCGTTCAACTGAACTAAAATATTAATTTAACTTGTTCACAAAATTAATAATTTAACATAGTATTATTCACATTATGGAATGTACATTCAAGTAGCTAATATAATTCATATAATTTAAAAATATTTAAGTTTAATACTCATTCGTGCCACCAGGGAGGGCCCTTTACTCAAAAATATTTTTATATAAAAATTTCACTTGTATGAATCCTTAATATTACTTTTACAAGATTTTTGTTTTCTATAAATTTTGTTAATGTTTTTGCAGTGGTGATGTTTTCCTTGATTTTATTTTTTTATTAATTGTTTTTATTTAATATTTAAATAATAATTATTTAATTTATAGTTTTTTTTTTTTTATTTTATGACAGCTTTGGCGTATACATATTTTTTGTCACTATTTTGTTTTTTTATCATCATTAAAATGTTTTTTAAATTTTTATAATAATTTTCTTAATTTTTATCTTCATAAATATTGGTTTTTTTTTTACAATTTTAAAGAATTTTTTGTTTTTAATTTTAAGGGACACTAAACTTCAGTATAATTTATGTTTTTTTTAGTTAATTTGGTATACTTAAGTTTTGGTATATATATGTATATAATTTAATATTTAATTAATTAAAATTTAATTGTTTTTTTTTTGTTAAATATAATATTTAATTTATTTTTTTAAAAATACTTAAAATTGTATACTTTAAAATGGTATACTAAATAAATTGTGGTTTTTTTTATTTATTTATTTATAATTTTAACTTACCTTAAAAATATACAGACTAAAGAAAAAGTCTTTTTACAGATCCTTTTTTTTTGGGAAAATTTTTTTTATTATGATATAATTTTTATTTTTAAATGGATTTTCTAATTTGTTTAAATTTAAATCAGAATTTTCATTTTTTGATTATTTTATTGGGGGAAAAAAGATAAATTTTGAATATTTTTTTTTAAATTTTTTTGTAGGGGGTTTTTTTTTTTTTTGGTAATTTTATTTGTGGAAGCTTAATGAATTTTTTTTTGGTAATTCAAAATTATTTTTTACAAATTTATATTTTAAATATAATATAATAATTTTTTTGTTTTTGTTAAATATGGAATTTGATTTATTTTTATTTTTGAGGGGGGGGGGGGGATAATAGATAAATTTATTTAAATCTTTTTAAACTTTTTGTATATTTTTATTTAAAATTACTAAATTAATTTATATTATTATTTATTATTTGGTTTCTAAAATAAATATTTGAGGTTTGAATTATTTCAATTACGTATACGAGTTTTCGTTAGTTTTTGTGATTTTGTTTTTTCTCATTAAATTTTTTTTATGAAAAGTGCAATTAATGTTTTTTTTATATATATAAAAATTAAAGTTATTTAATTTTATTAAAAATTAACCAAAAAAAAAAAAAAATATTAAAAACTTATAAATTAAAAATAGAAATATTGATTAGAAATAATAGAAAATTATATTATAAAAGTGAATTGATTGCATTATTTGAACTCTTTCAGCTGAATTTGATTAATCATAAGGATATTTGAGGGTATTTTCGATAATGCAGTCTGTGCTGCAAGATTTAACTTAGTAATTACTACGAAACTGCGCAATATATAAGATTTACCTTTGCTGTCAAGTTTTGACATTTCTGAATTTCCACTGTTTACTTTTCTTAATTTAATATAATACTTGAATGCAGTTGTAACATAAAAGCTGCGAAATTGCGTTAAAACTTGAAACGCAGTTGAATTTTCCGAATATACTGCTTTTGCTTAGAACTAAAGTTAGAACTGAATTATCGAAAACGCTCTAAATCATTTACTTACTTTTTCGTCTTGGTGATGGGCGTCAGCTAGATCGAAGCATTAAAAGGCGAAGAACAACAATTATAACTAAATTTTTAGTTCAAAAATTAAAATAAATAAAAATCTGAAAAAAAAACTATAAAAATTTATAAAAACTTATAAAAAATGAAATAAAACAAATTAAAAATGATTTAATTTTTAAAAATTTTGGCACGTTTTATCATAAAATAAACGAAAAAATGTGATTTTCTTTATTAGATTTTCTTCATTTTTCTTTTTCTTTTTTTAAATATAATTTAAACTTTAATGTTTTTTTTTTTATACAAATAAAATAAAAATAATAATAAATTGAAATATAATAATAATAATAAAAATAATAATATAATAATAAAATTAAAATAACCACAGTTTTTTTTTGTTTTAATAATTTTTTTTTTAAATGTTAACTTTAAAAAAAAAAACTAAATATTAAACACTTAAATATAAAAATAGATAAAAATAAACAAAAATTAATTTATAAAAAAAAAAATTGCAAAATTTTTGAAAAAATTATAAATTTTTTTTTTTTTTGTTAAATTTAATTTATATTTTTTTTTATCGTATAATTTTTTAATTTTAATTTTTCTTAATATTTTTTTTTTAGATTTTAATTAATATTTTTTTAATAATTTTCCAAAAAAAAAAAAAAATATTTTACGTATACAAGAAATTTTGTTGCTATTTTTTAAGTTTTAAATTTTTTATCTATTTTTGTGATTTTTGTGTATATAGTTTTTTTTTATATTTATAATATTTTTGTTAGTTTTTATTAATTTAGTTTTTTAAATTTTATAATTAAAATTTTTTAAATTTATTTTTTTTTGTGTATATTTTACAATTCTTTTTTTAATGGCTAATAAATATGGTTCACAATCTTTATTTTTCGTATAATTTTTTTTTTTATATTTGTTACAATTTTATTTTTAAATTTAATAAATTTTTTTCATATTTTTTATCTAAAATTATTTTTAAATAATTTATTTAAAAAGTTTGTTTTTTTAAGGTATACTTAAGATTGCAATTCATTTTAATTACTAAAAAATAAAATATAATTAAAATCATATTATTGTAATTTATTATTAAGAATAAATTTTTAATTTTTTTTATTATTTAAATGTTTTTAATTTTACATTTTTTATTTAAGGACTAAATTAATTTTTTTTTAAATTTTTGTTGTGTGTATTTATTTTCCTACTTATTTTTTAATAATTTTAACAATTTATTTAGAAATTCCATATTATTTAATAATCACGGACTGGGTTTGTTTAATTATATTAACTGGGATAATTTTTTTTTTTAAAGATGCATTTTAGAATTTTGTTATTAATTTAAAATTAATTAATAAAATTAGTAATGATGATAAATATGTAGTTTTTTTAAAAAAAAATTATATTCAGTAAGTTGTTGTGGTTATGGTTTGAATCTGACATGTTCCCATGGTAAAGCATAAAGAAAGGACAGAGATTTAATTTCTAGGGATTTTTAGGGAAATTGCCGTAAATTGTATTCGTATAAGAAAACAATCGAAGGCAGTTCATTCAATATTCTTGCAATAAATGAATTCTTTGAAAGGATTTGAACATAAATTTGTTGAGAATGAGTGTACAATTTCATGCCTTTCGGAAATGCCTCTAATTTTGGCATATAGCTATAATACCAATTTTGTCAGAACTATAATTTCCGCCTATAACGTATTGGTAAGCATGAGACAGTTACTGTACCAAATATATATATATATATATATATATTAAAAAATTATCAATGTAATGACCCGTTTCAGAACTCTTTCTAGACATTTAAGTGAAATGATTATCAACCCAAACGACCCGTTTCAGAACTCTTTCTAGACATTTAAGTGAAATGATTGTGCACCTGTCCAGTTATATGGGACTCAAGTTTTGGTCGAATGTTCGTCATGTGGATATAAAAGATTACTTGCGGAAAACATATTTCTGACACGTTTTAAGAAATCCACGGCAATTGGCAGCATTCTTCAAAGACATAGTATGTAGTCCAAACATTTCTATATTAAAGACGGAGTCTGTTCGTTGTAAGGAAGTTTTAGTCGTTGTTGAAAGGATATTTATTGATAGATGTAGTAAATTTGTTTAATAACAGACTATACCTTTAAGTTTTGTTAGCATTAAATACAATTCTATTGATATGACACCTCAAGTTATAGTATCATTAAATCACATTCCAGATTATCCATCAAATTTTAATAATTTTTAAATATAATTTAGAAAGAAAATTTATGAATTTATAAAATCTAAAATTAAATTATACCAAAAATATTATGAAGAAAAACAAATTTATGAACGCTACAAAACTCCTTTTTCTTTATGTTACCAACCACAAAAAATTCAACTTAGCGAAAAGTTTTTCTGCAATTTATCACCATACCAATTCAATTTAATTTTAATAAATTATAATTTTAAATATTTCTCTTCAATTACATTTACAATCCACACTTTACTCTTCATCATTCTCTTTATATATATAAATGACAACTACAAATCTCTTTATCATAAAAAAAATCTTTTATGTTTTGACAAAATTCTCTTAAAAACGATAAAAATAAAATTATTGAAATTTCGAAAAATAATATAAAAAAAAACTCAAGTTCCAAAAAGATACAAAAATAATTTTTATATTAATTTTAAATATTTTATTCACTCCCCCTTTTAAAAAATACAAGTTCTTTTGTCTCTTTTCCTCAACATTAATTGGATATTATTTTTATTTTTTGTTGTTTTTTAGATGTTGATGTGTGAGTCAAAAAAAATGCACATACAATTTCATATTAAAATGCATTTTTTTTTTGTTATTATTTATTATTGAATTTTATTTTAGATAATACTGTCCTTTTCTAATCATATTAAAATAAAACAATATGTATGAGAGAGATGAAGAGATTAAATACGGGTATGGTATGTCAAACAAAAAATAACACATGTGAATTGTTTTTTTTTATATTTTTGATTTATGAATGGGTTGAAGAATTATTTTTAATTTTAATAATTTTTATTTTAGGTTAGGATCAATTTCAATTTTATAGTTGTGTAAATAGGTGTGTGCACTAATCAGAATTATATTAATTTTAATATTTACAAATAATTTACATGATTTACTAAAAAAACTAAATGTTTTTCTATATTATTAGTTGTTCATTTCATTTTATCTCTTTCTAATCTTATTTTTTTTTTGCAGTTTTCTTGTTTTTATTTACTTAATTACATTTTTCTTTCAATAATTTGTAATTTTTCTTTATAAATTCTCATTTCCATTTTTTTTTTCTTTAATCGTTTTTATTTTTTCCTTTAATTTTTTATTTTTGCTTTTATTATAGTTTTACTTATGATGGCGCGCATTTAATTATGAGAAATAATTTTGTTGTTTTTGTTTTGTATATGTGTTTAATTGATTGTGTATTTGAAATGATTTATGAATTTTACAAATGGCGCATTTAATTAGTTTAGTATATAAATTTTTGTTTTATATATTGAATTATAATTTATTTTATTACCTTTTTATTAACGTCTTTTTCTTAATTTATTTAGGAATGTCAGACATATTTTGATGATAATTGTTTAGCCAGTTCAGTATATTTTAGAAATTTCGAATGTGGACTTTCATCAAATGGACTTTGCGCAGCAGCTGGTGGTTGTGCTTGATTTGAACCTGTTGATGATGGTTGTGATGGTGATGGACTTTTAGCAGCAGCTGCTGATGTTGAACTGCCGGGTTGATTACATGATGAACCATTGTTACCACCATTATTATTATTACTATTATTATGTGGTGCAAATGCACGTGCTGGTGATTGACTCCGACTATGGGGTCTTTGTTGCTGTTGTTTCTGATGATGTTGGTGCTGCATATTATGATGATGTGAATTAGATGATGTGGATGATGAACTACTACCAGTACGATTACCTTCAGCTGATGGTGCACGTTCTGATGGTGATTTCATTGATGAATTATCAATTGAATCATCTTTTACGAAATGTACTTTAGATAAATGATGGCGATAAGCACCTTTTGAACAAAATGGTGTATCACAAAATGCACATTTTATTATTGAATCAGATGTCATAACAGCATCATTACAAGCCCAACTAAACGCTAATATATTACCAGATGCGGTATTCCCACTTGATTGTATGTTTGATGTTAATGTACCAGTACTACCAGAACGTTGTTGTGATGATGGATTATTTTCAGTTTTATCACATAATTTTTGTAAAGCAGCTAATGGATGTGAACTACCTTTTTTGTTTGTACTGCCACCACCATTATTGTTACCAGACAAATGACCACCATTGTCTGTATCTGAATTGATATTAGCCATTGAATTAATTGTACCAGTTAAATTATTAAACATTGATGATAATGCATTCAAACTACTACCACTTGGCAATTTCTTTTCACTACTAATTGAATTTGTTGATGAGCGTGGGGTCGTTGATCTATCACTACCAGCTGGGCTACATGCTGGCGTAGAAATAGCACCTGTCTGTTGTGTAAGGGATGAAAACGGATGTGGACTTGGGGCTGATGAACTGCATGGTGTTATGGATTTACGTTTTGACGATAGATCTAATTCACCACCTTCAGTTTCTTTATTATCATCAGTGTTAGGTTCTTTTTTAATTTTCTGTTGCTTATTTAATTTATCAATAATTTCAGAATCATTGTCGGAACCATCTGCATCATTATCATCATCATTATCTAATGGTTCCCGTTTAACTTTAATTGATTCCTTATCATCATCATGTTCAACATGATGTTGATAATTTGATAATTTGTCAGGTGTTTGTCGAGGTGAAATAGTATGATTCATCATATCAGGTTTTCGCTCTGGAGTCAATGATTCCAATCGACTACTACCTCGATCTGATACAGAACTAGATTCACTGCCACTACGTTCACGTTTTGGATATTGAGAATTTTGATATGACCTCAGTAAATTCATTGTTTGTGGATCAATTAGTGGTTTTGTATAATCAACACTTTCATCGATACCCAAACGTTTTAGTATACTTGAACCGAGTGGTGCACTAACATGACTATTTGCTGAAAATCCAGAATTACTGTGACGTGAACGTGTATCGAAACTTTTTTCAATTAATTGTTCGATAGCATTCAATACAGAGGGTGATGATTTCTCACCAGTACCATTTCCACCGCCCCCATCTTTTGATGATGTCGGTGATGTTAAATCATTTGCATGCGGAGAGATATGCCTATTTGATGCTGGCGATTGACTTTCATCACCAATACTTTTTCGCCCATCACGACTATTTGGTGTTAAAGGACTCATTGAATCTGGTGGTATGATACTATTTGCCACTGATAATGGTGTTTTCATTATACTATTACGTGGTGAATTTGGTATTGTACCACCAACACATTGTCGAATATGTTCAACGAATAATGCTGTCTCGATTTTATCACCACATTTTTCACATGTAATTCGTGTTGATGGTCCTAAATCATTATTTCGCATTGATTTGATATCACCATTTTTAAAATCATGCTGTGCTCTTTCTAATTCTAATAATTTTCTAACTGGTAATGATTTTTTACGTTTTTCTCTTGTTTGCCGTCTTCGGCCACCACTCTCAGTAATTGATCGCATTATATGTTCTTTATAATGGGCATTTTTAACCATATGATTGCTTAAATCTTTTAATGATGAAAATGCTTGATCGCACACTTTACATGTTAGTACAGCGCTTACTGTACTATTTGTATTCGAATTATTATTTCCGCCAGTACCACTATTATTACTATTTGCACCACTGTTACCGCTACCGCTATTACCACCTGATCCACCTTTACCCTCCTCAGATGATTTCCATGAAATAATTTGTTCTTGGGAAATAATATTTGTATAATGTTGGGTTTGTTGCATATGGCTAGTCATTTCGGCTAATGATCGGAAACTTTGTCCACACCACATACATTTCAGAATTTGTCTGGTTTGTTCAGCACCTTTTCCCAACCAAACATCTTGTCCTCGAACTAATTTTCTTGGCAATGGCATTGTTTCTTTGATCAATAAATTTAAATCAGATTTATTTGATGATGTATTAGATGAAGTTGATGACGGTGACTGATGATGATGGTGGTGATGATGCGATTGCTGCCCACCACCACCGCTTTGTTGTGATGGTAGATTACCTGATGGTGGAACATTAACACCACAGTGCTGTGTTTCTTTCATATGTGTTGTTAATGTGGCTAATGTCGGAAAACTCTGTTTACACCAAACACATTTAAATACATCTTTAGCAGTATCAGCACCCTTATTTAGCCAATGTGATTGCCATGCACTATGTCTACCACCACCACTACTTGTACCCCCACCACTACTATTATTACTATTTGAGTTATTTGACTGATTATTTGATGGCCGAAGAGGTATATCATTATCAGTATTACCACCTAATCTTGTCATTTCAGACATTTTTTCTAAGGCTTTAGTTGCATCATTAGTGGCAGTCATTTTATTTTTACCATTCCAATCAACATTTAAATGATTTTTTGGTGATAAACTAGCTGCAGCTACAGCAGCCAAATATGGTGTCATTGGTGTTACCCATGGTGATGGTACTGGTTTATATTCTTGATGTCGTGATATTTTCCTTTGCATTTGTGGTAATTCATGATCTGAACCGCGTTTACGTCCACCTACTGATAAATCTAATGGACTATTCTCTGATGTTGAACCAATATTATCTGATTTACTTAAATTTACAGCATCACTATCACTTTTACTATCTGTATCAGAATCTCTGCGCATTCGTTTAGTACTAAAATCTAATATCGACGAATCATCCGGATGATGAATTGGTGATTGTAGAGGTAGATTTGGTGGAGACTGGGTTGCTTGATGTACAAGACTAGCTGCAGCTGCTAATGGATTACTAAGTAATAAACGATTTTGTTGTGCAGCTGCAGCAGCTACATTTAAATATGCTGCCATTGCTGCTGATTGGGGTGGTAAAAGAGCAGCTGCTGCCGCCGGTGGTAACGTTGCTGGTAATGTTATACCAACTGGACTATTTTGTGTTGGTGCTATTGTACTACCATTACCTGAGCAATTGGAATCGTCAGATTGACATCGACCACCGGAACCAGATGATTCACGTGACTGACATCTTGGGCTGGCCAATTCACTGCAAAGAAAAGTAATAGATAATTAAATAAAATCAATTAGCATTTTATTTAAATAAGATTAATTAAAATTCTACTGCACAGTATTGAAATTAGAAAAACCTTTAAATTTAGCTCATTTTCAAGATAAATTCTACCAAAAAGAAATTAAATAAAGCTATGCAGGTGATTAATAACAAAAGTTAATGATCTTTAACATTAGTAAAAAACATAGAATTTGTAAAAGGCGAGGCGGCATTTAAATGTATTTTGATTTAATGGCGCCCAATGAGAATAATTTTATTTATTTAGCATATAGTTAATTATGGGCTATAAAATATATTTTTTATTTTATTATAATTTTTATATCATAATTTGAAGATATAAAGTTAACTAATAAAAAAAAGTTATAAAAATTATTTAACACTATTTTTTTCAAATAAATATATTAAATATTAGAAATAATTTTCACATTAAGTATTCAAAATTGTCTTAAGGGAAATATTGAAAAGTTAAATAATTAAAAACAATGCAATTTAAGAAAAATGATTTATTAAAATTGATTATGAATATTCATAAAAAACTTGTTTTAAAATAGGCTTTAAAATTGATAAATTAAATATTCCAATCAAACTTCACCTTTTAATTACCAACAACCGTGGTTAATAAGGCAAATATACCAACTCAATATTCTGTTTTACACTTTTAGCTATACTACTAAGTAAAGTTATTAAATAAAGTCATTAAGTTAAACAAGTCTATAAAAGTTTTTATAGCTTCTTTTTATAAATAAAATGAAGAAAAATTATCAATAAAAATGCCATATATTTAAATAAGAAATTATATACAAAATTTATTTGAGATGTGAATTGTGTAAAATTGAAAATAAATTCCCTTGAATTATTTTAATATTTGAGAAAATGTTTAATATTCTTCTCAAAATATTGCGATTTTTCCCAAGTTAAAAAAAATATATTTAATTGATTGGTCATAACCTTAGCTTATTAAAAAATCATATATCCAACAATTAGGAACTTAAGAAATGTCATTATACATTTTCCTAATTAAATGATAAATGTAAGTGCATTTGATGACCAATGATTTGAGTATTATGAATTTTTCTTAGATTTTTATATAAAATTAAAATATTTAAATATTTTTAATAATTTAAATAAACTAATTATTAATATGTCGAGTTTACACTTAATTTTACAATAAAAAATCTTAGTAAGTATCAAATTGGTATCAAAAACTCAACTCATTTTCATTGATTTAATTTACATTATAAAAGATCTGAAGCAACTATGGTTTTTTCATATAATTTCAATTTGCTAAATTAAGTAGCTATATACATAATATAATTAAATAAGCAGAATTATATTATTACCGAATAATGTTTATTGTAAATAGATTATTAATCTTTACCAATTAACGAAATTTTGTTGAAATTTATTACAACTTTTAATAACCTACATTGCAAGTTTAAATGAATCTTCAATTTTAAAATTTAATATTCATTATAAAGTAATACATAAATTTCGGTAATTTTATAAACAAACTTTTTGCTGATAAACAACTTTCGAAATTATTCAATAAAATAATTAAATTTTCCTTTTTTTTCTGTATATATTTTTGAGATTCTGTCATAAAATTGTTTTGATAAAAATTCCGAAAAATCATTTTTGTATAATCAATACAAACACTTATTATGTATTTCAACTGAACGATTAAATATTAATTTTTGTTTTCAAAAATTCATATACTGGACATTCTCCCCATTAAACACTATCACAATTTAACACAAATACATATATACAATTAATTTCCCCATTAAATGGACAATTAAAACCCACAAAAATAACAAAATTTAAAATAAAAGAAAACAGGAGATCATTAATTTTGTCAACATAAATCACCGAAAAAATATCATATTATATGTATAAAAAAAATCATAAAATTTTATGTTTAAAAAAATTAAAATTTTGCGTTTTTATCAAATTAAATCACAATTAAATTAATTTTCATTAAAAGAAATATTTAATTTAAATTTTATTTTATTTTTTTTGGAAAATTATTTTACTAATTTAATTATTACTTTTTTTAAGTACAATTTTTATGTTACTTTCTGTAAAGAAATTTATGGAGGGAAATTTTCAGAATAAATTTATTTTTAATAGAAAAATTAAATCAGAGAATATATATGTCATTTGATGGTATTACAATTTAAAATTATTTTAAAATTATAATATTCTTTATATTTTCAAAAATATTTAAAATTAAATGAGATTGAAACCGAATTAAAAAGGAAAAAATTGATTAAAATATAATGTAAATATAAATTTTTTTTAGGGAAACTATAATTTTTTTGGAAAGATTGTTAAAATAGTATAATACATATATATACAAATTTAAATTAGAAAATTTATTTTTATACACTTTTGAGTAATTTTTTTTTATATAAGTAAATTAAAATTTTATAATTTTTTCTTGTAAATATTTTTGGCTAATTTTTCTTTACAAAGTTCATACTATTGAAAAAATTTAACTCGCGATTATTTGTTTTTATTTTAACAATGTAGAATTAAATTATAAAATTTAACTTATGGAAAAGTGTCACAGATAAGTATTATAATGGTTGTGGACTTAAAACTTTGGTTGTGGACTTAAAACTTTCCAAGTAAAATTCCATATTTTAGAAATAATGTAAATATTGTAAAAAATTTGTTACAGATAAATAAAAAATTTAACATTTACGTGAACTATTAAAAGGTACCAGAAATATTTGAAAATATAGGCAGAAAATTTAGAAAATCAATTCAACAATGAAAAATATTGTTTTTATTAATATACATTTTTGTCATTATATCAGAAATAAAGATTTGAATTTTTTAAGGCAATTATTGAACAAGGAAGTAGAAATATTTTAAAGATCAAACAAAAAATAAATTGTAATAGAAAAATGTAAATTTTTTTAGAAAGACACAAGACACATTTGTGTTATATTTGAGACACATTAATAACATTTATCTTATTTAATTTTTTAAACAATTTTGGAAATTTATTTTGTAAGGTAAAGTAAAAAAAACTATAAAATATAAATTAAACCTTGCAGATCACTTATTTGGTGTCCTTAATATAATTAAAAATTAAAAATATGAAGAATAATTTCTAAGAAAAATACAATGATTTTGTGATTGTTCATTCTGGATAGTAAAACTTATACCAAAATGTTACAATTTTTCAAAAAAATACAAATTTCTTATAGTTTCTTTATTTTTCAGGATGCTAAATTCCTTATACACAATATTAAATGTATTATCATAATTTTGATAAATATTAAAATTTTCAATTACAGTTACTGACTCTAGAAGAAATAGTACTAAAGAATTACTAATTCTGATTGTGTTAACATTTTAAATCAAAATTAACTTGGAATTTAATTTCGCCAATTATAAGTACGTAAGTATATAAATAATTTCACACTTTTAAGATAAAATATTAAAGATAAAATTCCTATTACAATATTTGCACTATAATAAAATTTCCACTTAACAAAAAATCTCATATAGATAATAAAATTTCAACTATAATTTTTGGGACAAATACCTTGCAGATAAAGCCTGCCGATAAAATTCCAACATTACAGCCTCGTGTAGCATCATTTTTATAAATTTTTTTTTTATATATTTTGTTTAACAAATAAATTTATTTAAACTTCTTTTTAGAGCACAATTTCACAATCACTTTTTTTAACACAGATTCACTTAAATCAATTAATATTTTCTTTTTGCACAAAAAATTAATTTATTCGAAAATATTTTTCACAATTTTTTCTATTTCAAATTATTTTAAATTATTCATTTATTTATTTATTTCATTTTCTTTTTTAAATTGTTGGTTTTTAATTAATATCTTTAAATTTTAAGTTATTTTTTTTTTTTTTTTAATATTATAATAAGTTTTAATATTTTTTATATACACAAATTTTATTATATTTTATATTTTTTTGTTTGTAAAAATTTCTGTGAATAAAATTTTATTTCTAAAAATATAATTATAAAACAGAAAAAAAAAAATCACAGAATTTTCAAGAAAGTAAATGAAAAATATTACGAAAAAATATTTAAAATTTAATTTAAAATTTAAGTTAAAATTTCTATCAATAGATGGCAATACTTGTTACAATTTTATACTTTTTTTGTTTGAAATATTTATTTTAAAAAATTTTGTTGTTTATTTTTTTTTATATAATTTTATTTTTATTTTAATTTTCGTATACTTTTTTTAATCGTATAATTTTTTTTTTTGAAGTTTTTTCAAAAAAAAAGAATTCGTATAAATAATATTTTGATTTTTTTTATATATGTTTAAATTTTTCTTGTTTTTATTATTTATATTTTTTTATAATACTTTTAATTTAATTTTTTTCTAAATTTTTAAAAAAAAGTTTTCTTATTCTAAAATGACTAGAACTTTCACCAAAAAAAAGCAAACAAAATTTGACACTTTATGAAATTTTTATTAAAATATTTTTAAAAATATTTTATTTAAAATTAATTTTTCACTTATTACAAAAAAAAAATGTTATGTCTCGAACCCACGATATTTTTACGAAAAGTAAGATTATTTTTTTTGTAAAAAAATTAATTTTCGAAAAAAAAAAAAAATTTTTTTTTCTTTTTTTATTAAATCCAATAATAATAAATTGTTTTAAATTTTATAATATTTTTATGATGGACAATATTAACAACAACAATAGATAATATTCGAGACATGATTACTAAGAAGCGGACTGTCGTCGACTAAAAAATCTTTTTGACACTGACACTATACAGAGCAAAGCATTAATACACAAGAGGCAAAGTAGTAAGTATAGTAAAAATAACATTATAAAAAATATATCTAACCAAAATATACATATATATGTACAAAGTCAAAAAGTATAGTGTCTCAATATTTTTTTTTAGTACTGATTATGTAGTTGTGTGTATCTGTTCATATATAGAACATTATATATCCTTTAAATAATAATAATATGTCTATCTATTCATATGAAGCTGTCTCTCCATTGATGAACTCTAAAAAAAAAACAACTGAGAAGTTTCCTACCTAAACCAAAAAAAATTGATAGTGTCAAATTTAACAAAATAAATACAATTAATATACATATATATCAAATATTCTCTCTCTCTCGCTCATTTTGGAAATATCTATTCTTTTTTTTGTATATTTATGATAATATTTTCTGATAGTGTGAGGTTAGAATGAGAATACTTAAAAAAAAAACCAAAATTAATTACCAGTAAAAAAATATGATATCAAAATTAAATACAAATACAGAAAAGCATAAAAAAATATGCAATGCTCAAAATATGTCATTTTAATTGTAATTCTAAAATAAAGATTGACAAGAAATAATCTCCTGTCAAAAGAGTGAAAAGGAGAGAAACAATTTAATATTTGTTTTTGTTTTTATTAATACATTTTTGTCATATTTCTGGGGGAAAGAGAGACAGAGAGATTGGAAAAATGAATATGGTTTGAAAAAAGGATATTTTAATTTCTCCTGAATTCCTAAATATGTAATACAACTGAAAAAAGGATATTCTTATTAGTAATGAGTAGTTGAGTAAGGTGACTATTGTTTTTTTTTTTCAACGGTAAAAGAGGCAGAGAAAAATAATGTCTAGACACAACGTGCTTGGATTTTTGGATATAAAATTACAACAAAAAATCTTAGTTTGAAATATGTAAATCTGTGTTGGAGTATTGGTGAGTAAATGGGCAAATATGTACAAAGTAAAAGTATCCCCAATTTATGCTCTCCATATTTAAACAACATTTTTAGATATATGTAAACATAAAGTCCATTCACAAAAAGATTTATGACATTTTCAAAACAAATATATTTCTATCTCACTTGCACCATTTTACAATCAAACTGGATTTGGAATCATGATTTTTTTATATAAAATAAATATTGTTTTTATTGTGTGTGTGTTAAGATAAATTTATGACAGAGTTAAGCACAATGCTCTCTTTTGAATTTTACAGTGTAAAGATAAGAAAAGTGAGGAAAGTTGGAGAAAATTTTCTCCTTTTTTTTAATAAATTGGTAAATTTATATAAAAATGTTTCAATTCCATTTAATTTTTTAAATAAAATTTATATATTTCTCCACTACACTTAACCACTACATATACATAATATTCTTTATATACTTAAATGTTTATGTATATAATTTTTCAAAACAGTGTAAATAAACATATAGTAGAAACAAAAAATTATAATCTAAATTTCATGCTGCGCTTAACCGGCGGTAGCTACGCTATAATAGCTACCTCACTAAAATTATAAGAATTTGTTGTATAAATATGTTTGAAAAATACTCTTCTTTATCCTTCTCCTACATTTTTATTTTACTATTCTTTTATAAGGATATTTCGTCACCTTTTCACATTTTTTTACATGGTTTTTTATTTCGATTTTCTTTTTTTAAAGGATTTTCTTTCAGATTTTCCAGTAGTAATAAAACGGTTTAAAATGTCTATTTTCGTAGAATTTTATTTTTGATTTAAAATTTCTTTTTTATAGATTATAGAATATCCTTTTTTGCTCTAGCCAGTGGATAGAGAATAAGAACAACAACGACGATTGCACAAAATATGAAATTTGATGAGAAGAGAAATATAATAATAATTTTCCTCTAGTGGAAAACTGTGAAAAAAATATAATTTATATTTTAAAGATGGTCGAATAAACTGAAAAACGAATCTTGATCCGTTGATGAAAATATCGGAATTACATAAATGTGCGTAATGGTTTGGTGCGCGCTAAAATTGAATATGAGAAGAAAATAATGGACAGGAAAAATTTAAAGTTTTCTTTAAAAGTTTTGGAAAATATTAAAATAAAAATCTAGTTTCTTAAAGAAATATATTTCTTTAAAAGGTTTTTACAGGATTTAAAATTATATTTTAGGAAATAAACTTAGGATTTTTAATAAGCTCATAAAATATATTTAAATTTTTTTGTTAAATTAAATTTAATTGATATATTTACAATGAAATCGACAGGAACACAGGACTGATTATGTAGAAAATTGTGAAGATTCTACACTGTACAATTAATTAGAAAATTTTATTTTAATTATTAGATTCTATATACATCAATTTGATGTTTTTACATATATGTATTGGATTCATTTTCCTAATCAAATTTAATATTTATACCTAATTTTTATTTAATAATTTAAATTATCATGGCCGACTAAATTACTTACAACAGGACCAAATAAATTTGTAAATAAAGACAAAATCCATTGAAAAATGACCACATAAATATATTAAATTTTTCATAAATCCAAATTGAAACCAAATTAACGATCAAGGTAAATAGGAAATATTAAAATATAATTCTTCACTATAGAAAAATTAAACATAAAAAATCTATTTCCTCATATAACTGAAATTTATAAAAAAAAGATCAATTATATTTTACAAAACCTTTTAAATATTTAACCTTTCTGTTCACCTTTCACTATAGCATACCATAAAAAAAACGAAATAAGCTTAAAAAGTCAAATAAACCATCAAATTTTGCTTGAAAAACATCAAACTTATTTCTTTTTCGCACAAAAACAAATAACCATCAGGAAAATCCATAATAAGGACATCATAGAAATCGGCTTACAAGATTTATATAAATAAATATTTCCCAAAAAAAAAATTATTATTATAAAAAATAAAATAACTTTTCATATATTTCAGTTTTTTTATATAGAACATTTTCCCAAAAAAGAAAAACTGGGAAAGTCAGTTCGTATATAACTGTTTTTGCCCCCATTTTTAACCTCCTACCATCATTTATCCTCCTTCTAATACCTTATCAAGTCAATGTCGGCCATAAATTCCAATCGTCAATCCCACAAAACTATAACATATCTTTTAATCAGTCACATATAATCAGAACGAAAATATATGTATGTACATATATATAAAAAAAATACAAATTCTAGAAAACTTTTTTTTTATACATAAAATATTTTTTTTTTGAGGTTATATTTCTATAATTGTATTTGTTGTCCTTGTGTGGTTTTGGTTTTGATGGGGTTATAAGATGGGAATATTTTTTTTTTCCAAGGGAGTTTGAAGGATTATATGTAAGGATTAAGAGAAATTATTGGTGGGTGGTTAGGTTAATATTATATATATATATATATATTTTTTTCAAAGTTAATTTATGTGACACATCATTTTCAAAAAAATAAGAAAAAAATGACGCCAACCAAAACGATAATATGACGATACGACGTCAAAATATTTTTGAAAGGTACTATAAAACTGGAATTCTGGTGAATGGATGGATGGAAAAGGACGATGGTAACACACAAAAAAATATATATATATTATATTCTCAAATGAAATAAATAAATTTTATTCTTGATACTCTTATTATTATGTCAGTGGTTTGGTTGGTGGTGATGGTGTTAGTTATTTCTTCTTCTTCAGTATAAAAATAGTAATAAAGTTTTCTTAAATGGATTTTCTTGTGAGTTTTAATAGTGGAACTCACAAAATTGAGAAAAGCAGAAACAAGGAAAAAAAAAAGGATTTATGACGAGAGTAAAAGAGGAGGAAGGATGAGGTTAAATACAAAAAATTTGTTAAAAGAAAAGAAGAAAAAAAATATGAAATGAAATTATTACGATATTTATAATATAAAGAATGTGGTGTTAAAAAATAATGTGAAATATATTTTTGATGTAAATGGAATGAAAAGTAAAAATTGTATACGAGTAAAAGTTTGATAATTATTATTAAAAATTTATGGAAAAAGGTTAAAATAACAAAATTATGATTATTTTTTTTTTTTTTAGATTTTAATACGTTTAATACTTATATATATGAAAAAAGTTACTGACGGATCCTCGATCCTTATATTTGGACGAAATAAAAATATAAAATACTTTTTAGAATTGAAAATTAGTATTCTTCAGTTACTATTTAGTTTTATATAAGTAACAAAGTATTTCGTATCTTAATAGACAGAATTAGAGGAGGAAAAATCTAAATAACAATTTGTCAAGTAAACAAAAAACTTTGTCATGAAAGAATATTCAAAGACACTGTTAATGTTGCAAGAAGAATCATCATATAAGTGAAGCTTTTCGGTGATCATAGTGAAAAGCAATTATTGTCTAGAGAAAATAACAGAAAACTATTTGCATCTGGACAGATTTTATAGTTACTTAAATAGTAAATAATGTTTAATATATTTTTCTCCAAATTCAACAAATATTGAAAAGCTTTGGTATGTTAGGATTTAGAACAAATTATCCAAAATTTCTTCATCATTTTAAATCTAACAAAAAAAAAATCAACTAATCCCAACTGTAATATTTAACACAAAAATCACATATTCTTTTTCAAAACCATTATTTAAAAATGAATTGAACTTTTTTTTTTTTGTTTTGATAACTTTAACTTCATTATTACATTAACCATTTAATCACGTTTTCTTGATAAATTCTAAACAATTTTGTTTTTTTTTCGTCTTTTTTATTAAAATCTCCAAGTATAAAATGAAGACAAATCCTTTTTAATACTTCTAACACATATGCACATACATGTAAATAATATTAACCAAATATATAGTATAATACTTGCTCTACATTATAATATTCTTTTGACATCAGGTCCCAATCATCTAATAAAAACAAAATATATTGACGACATCACATCAAAATTTTGTACGTGTCTTACTTTTTCTTCTTCTTTTTTTTTGGTTTATACCAAAAAAAATTATAGCTTATATATTTTTCTTTTATATCTTTTGCCCTCCACCCACCTACAATCCTTATTACAATATTTCTTAAATTTTACTTTATATATTTAATCGTGAAATAAAGAAAAACATAATGTAAAGAAATTTTCTTTCGTATCTTATAATAATTATTAAAAAGAAAATCATAAAAAAATCAAACTGAATTTTAAAAAACAAGAGAGAGAAAATTTTTTAAACCTCTTTTGGTCCTTTTACCATATATACATATAAATAGAAAACTTAGTCCTTTACCCAAAAAAACAAGAAAAATATATGATTTTTTTTTATATATAAGTAACAAAGTGCAATTATAAATTTTTCATAGAATCCTCAAAAAGCTTTTCTTTTATGTATAATTTTTATAAAAATTATTTCGTTAGTGTGTGACACATGAGAAACTTTATTATATTATGTACATATGTATATATTTTTTTTTTGTGAAAATTATGTTTTTCATTTTGAGGTGGAAAATAAATTCTTTGGTTACGACAAATTCTAAAAAAAAAAAAAATTTTCAAAAAAATCATAACCAAAAAAAAAAAAAAGAATATATAATTTTTAATATAATATGTTTAGTGGGTGGGAGGAATGAAAAATGGGTGGTATTTTTTTTACACTATTTATATATATATATATGAAGGTCCTGGGGAAGTGAATATTGCACAAGGGGATCGTTACTTACGTGACACATTTATAAATTACTTGTTATGCAGTTATAAACATTGAAACATACGTAAATTTGTTTTTTTTTTTATGTTGAATGTATAGAATAAAATATAATTTTTTCTCAAACAAAAGTATATAATATTCCAGGATATAAAAGTCCTTTTTTTTTTTGCCCGTTTATAGAAATTTTTATTTTTTTTGGGGAATGAGTGACGAAAATAAAATACAATGTTCGGAATTTTTTTTTTTTTTTCTTTATTTTGGTTTACTCATTCAAAGCACTCATATAGAAATTATGATACCTAACAACCAAGAAGAAGAAAAATAAAACAGAGCAAAACAAAAAGGACTCATGTCGTTATATTTTCTTCAATTTTATGAGGCAAACGAGATGTGTAACAAAAAAAAAAAAAAAGATGGTAATTTCTTATGTTTAAAATATATAAAAATGAATATTTACTTATAAATAACAAAATATAATATTTTTTCGTATTTTACAAATCAAAAAAATTCGTTTTGGGAAATCAAGGAGTTTGTTAATATATAAATATGGAGAATTTTATAGTGGTAGTTAATTCAAATAGATAAATGATTTAGGTCTTTTAGTAGTGAAAACTGATTTTTTTGGAATTAAATATATATAAAAAAATTATTCTGGAGTGGAGTAATTAAAATTTTTAGTTTTGATAATATTGTAGTGGTTTTTGGTGATCCTAAAAAGACAATTTTGAATTTGTCTGATACACGTTTCCTTACTATGGATTGTAACCAATATACTATATAGTAGTGGTAAACCAAATTAGTCATTTTATGTTTCAAATTTAGTAGTTTTATAAAAATTAACCTTTCTGTAACATCGTATTTCTTGTTGAACGTCAAATTCATCTATTTAAGAATCAAATTGGTATTTTGGCAGTTAAATTCGTCTTCTTAGTTTATGTTACAATTGAAAAAGTTTCGATGAATTTTGGCTTGCCAAATGCTATTATATAAAAAATGTATAAAAGTATCTTTAAATTACACTATGCGTCATATACTTATTTCAGAATATATTCTGAAAAGAGCATATACCATTTTTCTTAAGACTAAATTATGGTACTGTAAGAATTATTAAATTGAAATAGTAGCAATAATTAAACTTATACATAAATATCATTAAATTTTGTTTGATATAATAAAAGGACGAAATATACAATTAAAAAGTTTTAAGTGTTTAAATCTTGCAATATTCACAAATTCAAAAAATATTTTTGTACTTCACATCCACATTAAAAAAAAGAAGACTAATTTCATTTTAAAAAAAGGTTAATTTGGCCTGGAAATTCTCTATTATATTACAACTATAATTAAATTACGACAATTTGAATAGTTAGTCATATTATACTCTGACAAATAAACCAAAAAAATTTCCAATTTAATTTATTATTAAATAATTTTCTTTTTTAAAAAAAACTTTTACAAAATTATTAAAAAATCTTTAGGGTATTTTTGTGTTTTGTTTCTATTTTCTGGTGTTTATAGTATACAAATATACAAAAATGTATAAAAAAGGAAATATACATGCGTTAAATTTTTTTTTAAAGAATTGCGTTTTGTGTGTAAATTTATCTTAAGGACTTTTTTTATACTTATATGTATGTTTAGGTTTAGGTGTGTAATAGTACAGAAAACAAAAAAATAAAAGGAAAATTTAGAAGAGAAAACATATGTAAAATATTATTACATATTTTCATTTTATTATTATAAATATTTTTATGATCATATTTTGTTCATTTTGAATATATACTGTGGAAGGGAAAGAGCGTATTGTATATATAAATGATATGATACCGAAATATTATAATAAAAAAATCGAAAAATTATGATTCCTTTTTTTTGTTGTGGTTAAAAATTTTTTATTGTCCTAGAAAATAAAAAGCAAACCTTAATAATTTTTAAATATGTTCTAGTTTTTTTGTTGTTGCAAAAATTCCGCTCCATTTCAACTATATTTATTTTTAATATTATTATTTCTCTTTTTTTTGTTATTGTTTCAAATATGTTTTATATATGTCCATCGTCATTTCAACATTTATATTTCAAAAATGACAAGAAATTTTTTTTTTTGAAAATAAAGAAAAGGAAAATCATATAATACCGAGTTGGATATAGGAAAGATAAACCCCAGATACATTTTTATGTTGAATATTGAAAGAAATCTTATTGAAAATAAAGAAAAAATTGCATATACATAAAACGTAAAATGTAGATAGAACAATAATACATAAATACTATAAAAAATTATTGTATTATATGGAAGAAACAATAAGGTCAGGTCAAAAAATGTTAAAAAGAAATGAAATGAAGGAATGAAAAAGATCAAGAAGAAATAAAACAATATTACATATATATACTATGTATATGTATGTAAAGAAATTGAATGAAGAAATAACATAACCATAAAACAATTGAAGACATTTAATTTTCAAAACTGAAAATAAATATATAAAAATGAAAATAAATTGAAGTGGGTTATTCTATGGAAATTTTGTTTTATATAGATTTTTGGTTTAAGAACTGACAATTTTGGTTTGTTTAATTTGTTTAATGTAATATGGATTATATTAATTTAAGTGGTAAAAATTATTATTTCACACAATTTTAATAGGTATTTCAATTTTTTGTAGTTAGGATTAAAATCCCGCTATGATTGGGAAAAATGAGCTACTGCATTGTCTCTCAACCTTTTACTGTTTACTGTTGAATCAGTTGGTTTAACTATATATTTTCTTTCTATGCTGGATAGATAGAATTATACTGTTCTAGCTCTTGGATATAATTGAATCAAGAAAAAGGATAACGTTATATTGTATGTAGATGTATTTATAACACCTTTCTACAGAAATTAGGAGCAGACTATGATAGAACTTATTCTTATTTTGAACTGTAATACTATATGGTAGACCTATATCGAGTCCTTGTTTCTGTCACAAATTAAATGTTATTGCAAATGTCATCAGTATTTTCCTACATTAATTTTCTAACTTATGTTGATATTATATAAGTATTGTATAGTACCTAATTACAATACTCCAGTACAATGTTTCTACTTGTAATACAGTTCTGTATAGGTCAAAATATTCTACTGGATAAATTATAAATTAGATTAGTAAATGACAAAATTCTGCAATAACAATGAACGATTTATCCAAAATCCCCTATTACTCCAACATAATTCTAAATTTATTATAAAAAATTTTTTTTATGGCAAATTACCAAAAAAACATTTATAAGTATAATTTCTGGAAATTTCTCATCCTTCTAATCTTTACTATTCAAACAAATTTCCATCCATTATTTTAAATATATTAAAAAAAAAAAACGAAAAAAAAAATTCTCTAAATATTTATAAAGAAAATCCCACAATCCATATTTATCTAACCTCTAACAATTCTTTCCACAACAACGAATGTCCTTTTTTCTATTACATATAAGTATATGTATTCTATTTTTCCTGACCTTTATATATATATCTTAATATTTAGAACTGTCTTCTGTTATTTTTCATATCCTTTTAAAAAAAATATATATGTATTTATACATATACATATTTAAGATATTTTCTATCAATCCAAAAAAAAAACTTCCTTTTTTTATTTATAAATTTTGAAAGCTGCAATGAAAAACAAAACATCATTTTTTTCTGTACATTGCATTAATATTATTGTACAACAGATAGATAAAAGGATATGTTGTTTCAATATAATATATATAATATACAATTCTCATTAAAATGGTTAGAGAAATGAAAGATAGAAAGAAACGTTTCGGCCATCATAACATAAGAGTTCAAGTCATCTCATCAAAATAAAAGAAAAGTTTCATTTTTATATATATATATTTTCTTATTATAAGAAAAGTGCACAATCCTTTCAGCTTTAAATATATATAAATTTCATAAGTATGATGGCTGATTTTTCTTCTTCATCTCTTTTTTTTTTTAATATATCATATAGCAATAAAATGTAAATAAAAATAATAGAAAAAGAAAATGTTATTTTTGTTTTGTTATAAATGGAAAAGCATCTTTCATAAAAAAAAATTATTATACATAGACATTTTTTTTTTGTATAGCATATGTCACAAAAGTAGAACAGACAATCGAATGTTATAATATATTTTATATGATTTTCTTTAATCTGTACTATATATACTTTATTATTATATTTAGAATTTCCATTACGTAAATGATAATTTTTCATATTTCATTTGGCCAAAATATTCCTCATCATAAAATGCTTGAGATTTCAAGAAAATTTGAAGTTGATAGAAGACATTTATTAAAAACTTTAATACGATCATTAAAAATCCTTGATATTTACTTACAGTACCAAAATTATTATTAGGTACATCAATTAATTAATATTTATAGTAATTTTTATATAAATTGTTCTAAATATCGCTGTAAAAGGACTGATTTAAAAACATATTTATTAGCACGTCGTCATTACATATATGAATCAATTCCTTTCCAATTCCTTCAATTTTCAAATTGAATTCCTACATTTATGTTACCTATGTATATGAAAACACCTTGTTAATTCTTTTCGTTTTGGTAATTATATAGGATTTCCTTGAGCATTCCTTAGTGTTTGAGGTATAAATTACCTATTTTGATTCCACAATGAGGAATATTGAGGCTATTGAGGCTATTCCAAGTAAAACTTGGATCATATTAATTTTGATTTGTTTAAATCTGTGAACATTTAATCAATTTCATTTTCCAAATCTTCCTCATCTTCTTTATTTTGATCATAATCACTATATTTATTCCAATTACCTAATTATTTTTGCTCGCTTTCATATTTTTTTTGCCAAATTTATTCCTTTTTAGCAGTTTTCCTCATTTACTATGACCATAATTGAACAAATTATATGGTAAAAGCAGTTTAACTTTCATATTCATCATCTCCGAATAGAGATTTTTGATTTCAGATAATGTTAAGTGACTGTACAGACTAGGATTATATTTAAAGTATAAATAGCAACTATTACTAAATATCAGTATGTAGTTGAGATGAAAATTATTTTACTTTACAATAAATTTATTTTCTATTATAGCTATTACACCATAAGAACTCTCATAGTGTATGCACTTATTTAAACACTGGTAACTAATACAATTTTTATTCAATCAATGTCAGACAAACAAGAAATTTGTTCCAAATCAAATGTCATTAATGTTGTCAATTTAATTAATAAACTTTTGATGTTAATGTGTGTTTTTTTTCATAAATGAAATCAGCTAAAAAGTCATTTTAACCCTCTCCACCCAAATTTCTAATAAATTTTTGCTATATTATGCTTTATATTTTACTACCAAAAAAAAAAAACCGACAGAATATAATTCAGTATTTTTATTTTTGTTGTTACAAATATCGTATAAAAGGAAAAATCACATTTTCTAATATACAAAATGTATATGACATAAAATAATGATGATTATGGGTTGTTGGTTATTTTGTCCACATATTTATATGTGAAAGTAAACAATTTCATCTCAACTATAAACTGACAATCCTCATCAAACAAAAAGCAAAAATATTATAGTAGCAAAACCAAAGTCAACTCACAATTTCAGCAAAAAGAAAGAATGAAAATAAATTTAGTTACTCCATAGTTAATATTACTACATAATAATGTATATGTAAAAGAGGAATGATGAAATGTTCTACTCTTTAATAATGAAAAAGCATAAAAAGGGTTTTTGTTGTTTTTGTTGTGAAAAGTGAAGGAGTATATAATTTTTATGTTGTTGGTAAAAATGATTATGGTATACTATAATTTTTTTGTTAGTGAAGTGAAGAGATGAATTTGTATTATTATTTCTGTTTATTTATTTTGTAAAGGATAATAGGACATGATAGTTTTAGAGATACATACTATACTTTGTATATTGTTATGTATATTTTGTGGTAAATTTTATATATGTGTATAAGACTTTTTGATAGCTTACAAATGAGTTAAAGATGATCATCATAGAAATGATGAATATATATAGAAGAAGTAAAGTATATATGATGAAAAAAGGGTAAAATATTCTTTTTCTAGTCTATCAATATGTCCATCAATTTTAAAGGATATTGAATATCCTTTACAATAGATTTGCTTTTATTAAATTTTGTTATTAAAGAAAAAAAAATGGAAAATCGTTTTTTGAACTTTTTGTTATTTGACAGTGAAGTTTATTGATATGAAATTGATTGGGTTTTGGGTGTGGGAAGAAATGCATTTTTAATGGTCAAAAAGTATATATATAGAAATTTTGGATATTTAATAATTTTGGAAAAGTAAAAGATTGTTACAGTCTATAGTATATTTAGTATTGATGTGACCCAGTTATGGTATTGATTTGTTTAAGTAAAAATGAAAATATTGTAATGAAAGATAAGTATACAAAAGGTATTTGGTTGTTATGAATCTTGCCATGTTGATACCAGTTTGTTTGAAATGGTCATTGATTTTTTTAACCGTGGTTTATGTCCGTAAAATTAATGTAGAGTGGTCTATGATAAGAAAAAATATAAACCAGCGTAGACGATAATATTAAGGACATGAATTATTTTTTATTAAATTTAAAATGTTAAATAATATGACGGTCAATCATTCTTTTCTTCCTTCCCTAACGAAAGCCAAAAAAGTAAATGACTGACATTTTTCCTATTTCAATATTTAAATATTTCATAAATTCTATATGTATTTACATTTAAGGATTTCTTTATGTTTTTTGCTCAAATTCAGTACTAAAAAGTTCAAAGAAATATTAAACAGAAAATAAAATAGAAAAAAAAGGATATGCTTGAAAACAAATCCATCAAATTTCAAATTCAAAAAGCTATCAAATTCAGGATTTTTTCTATTATTATTATTTTTTTGTGGTTATTTTTATATGTTCGTTTTTCCTTATAAGTCTAATAGAAAATTTCGTTTAAATATTATACGAATGTTTTCAAGTTTACCTAAATACACACAATCAAAATAATAATAATAATTTCTTTATAACTTACAATTTTCTTTTTATATGAATTTTCTACATGCGACATTTTTTTTTTTTTTTTTAAATGATTGATAGATTTATATTTTGATAGATTGATTGATATTTGTAGAAAAAAATAATTTTTTCTTTGACCTTTTATGATGAATTGTAGAAGTGTTTTGTTGGTTTATAAAATGAAAGTTAAATATAGGAAGTTAATTTTTTAATGTTTTGTAAGACAAATTTCCAAATGAAGAGATTTTGAGTGACAATCATTCTACTATAGACTATGGAATTTTCACAGTGATTTATATTGAATTTTTCAGCAGATTTATAATTGGAAAAAAGGATTATATCAAATTCAGTTTATTTTTAAATTTTGGATAACAAGAATGAATATTTTTTTTAGATAAATTATTTACTGGATTTTGTCTGAAATGCAATTCGAACCAAATGTTGACGGATACTCTCTTTTGAATTTGAAGATTATTTTTCAGAATTTATCAAAAAGTTAAGCTAAATAACAAGAAAAATAATTATATACTTTAAGATTCAAACTCTCAAAAGTTCTTTTATTTAACCAAATACTTTTCATATTTAGTAGAATTTGAATATTTTGTTTTCAATATGCATATATTTTAGGATTGTAGTTATAGTTATAGTATTGGTTAAAGCAAGAGATTAAATTGATAAAACAATTTCTCAGTGGATAAACTAATTTTAATTAGTGCAAGCCTATAATAATTTTTAATTTTTATCTATTTATAAAATTCTTTTATTAATATTGATTTATTATTAACTTTCTAGTTTGAAAAACTATTCTTAATTTTCATAAAAAACATTCCCATTCCTTTAAACATCGCCTACACAACATAAACACACACGTATATATAATTAAATGTCCTTCCATGTTCCATCACACACTTTTCTATATTATACTACTAATAATCGTTTATTCTCCATTATATCCTTTTTGCTATATTACAAAAAAAAAATTCCTGATTTATGTCAGTCATATCGTCAATAAAATTCATTTAAAAAATATATAATATTTTACTTGTATATATCCAACATATTATATAACCCAAGGCCTTTATTATCCCTTTTTTTACACTACTATAACTCCTTTTTGTTTTTGCGCGCCACACGTCTGTCTTTATTTTCATCTTTACATCACAGAAATCCTTTAGTTTTGTTGTTGTTGTGTTTAATAATATTAAATAAATTTTGTTTTAATATTATACATAAATTTATATCCTTTGTAATAGTATTGCACTAAAGGATATTTTTATTTTGAAGGATATATGTTTATTTTAATGTACCCCCAAGAGAAAAGAAAATTATTACAAAAAAAAAAATATATAATATAATATTTCTTATAATATGTATTGGTATTTATGATTATGATATGTTATCGCGGATAAAATATCGAAAAAATTATTCCGAATGACAATATATCGAAAACAAAATATACAAATTAATTTCGACATTTAATTTTTCATTGTTTTCAATGTTTTTTACTTAAATAATTTTGTACCTAGAATTTCAGTTAGACTGCAAGGATATAATAAGAAATTTTCGTATTAAAATTAAATTTTTTAAAAAAAATTCATGTTTTGTTATAAGAAATTTGTGCCAAACAAGTTATAAATCTTTACAACAAATTTAAATTGTACACAAACACAATCTATGACAATAATTCTATGGATGGTATATTATATAGGTAGGCCTTACTACGGTGATGGACTTACTACGGTGATGTAATATATAATATACATAAGTATAGAGGGAAAAAAAGGTGGCTATTTCGATAATTTACAACTTGTATATTTGAAGCCAAAAATAACAAAATATTATAGAGTTAATAGTAGACTTAGGACGCAATAACCACAAATCATTTTGGTTATGTGTATACAAACAAATACAAGTAAAGTTAGTCGATTGAAAATACAAGAAAATGTGAAATTGTCAGTAAAATTAGAGTATGCAGGAAATATTACTTCTATTTGTTTTATATTTGGTGTATTTAAATGTTGGAAATTTTTAAAAAAATAGAAGAATAATAGAAAGTATTTGGATATCTTCACTACACCGAGAATTATTGTCAAATTATTTATTAGAATATCAGCTATAATTATTGGTTAGCATACTTCAGAGAGATTTAGTTTTCATTATACTTACGTCCTGATTTTTAGTTCTAAACAAAAATCAGTCTAGAGAAGTATCTAAATCTATCTGACAATAGGTTTGATTTTTACATTTAATTTAATATGTTTTATGACTAAGAATAATTTATCGAAAATATTTCCCAAGAATACATTGAAATTGAATTTATAATAAAATTTCTAATTAAATAATGATTGACACTTGAACTATAATACTAGAAAAAAATGTTATAATTTGAAACAAAAGAAAATATCCTTATACAATTAGACATTATCAGTCAATCATAATATCCTGACATTTTCACCTGTTTAATTTCCAAAGTAATTTTCAATTTTTCTATATACTATAATTTTTTTTCATTTCAATTAAATTTCAAATTAATAAAAAAATTATTTCATATTTTTTGTCGTGATTTTTTTTTTTCATATTATAACTCCGCTTGTTTAAATAAATTGTCCCAAATCCGACAATCATTTAAAAAAAAAAATTATTATATTTTCCAATTTGAAAATTTTTTCAATCAAGAAAAATGTGAGTGCAAAATTTTTATAAAAAAAAAAAATGAACCTGTCCATTTTAAAACACCATAATTGTCCATCAAATATGTCAAAATTATGACACTATGCCAGAGAGAGAATTTTTGTTTTATACGAATTTTTTTTTTAACACTATAAATTTTCTGTAAAATTGCAAATATCCTTTTTCCTGAAAATATCATAAAAAAATCAGTCATTGAATTCAAAGTACGAGTAGTATAGATTGACTACTAAAATGTGTCACATTCGTATCATTCATACAAAAAAAAATGAGATATGGAGTATGGCGAGAAAGAAATTTGGGGCAAAATTATTATAGAGATGACAATTGACAAGAATGCAATTGTCACAAATACGTTTTATTGTCGGCAATTTTTTTTTTTTTTTGGAAAAACAATTTTGAAAAACTTTTCCAAAAATTAAAAAAAAATATGATAAATTTTTGACATGATTTATGGATTTTGTGGAATAAAATACATAAAAATTTATGCATTTCCATCAAATATAATTGAGATTCGGGCTTTTTTTCAACTATTTATTGAGATCAGACTTCATTCAATATGACAAACCAGGGAAATGAACATTTTTTTATTTTCTTCTTATGATAGAGAATTGAAAAAAAATTTATATCATAGTAAATCAGGCGACTATTAAAATATTTTTGTCAGTTTTGTGGTGATACGCGAATAACCCAAACCCATACCGGTGGTAAATAGGGTAGACAAATGTGGCTAATGGAATTTGTAACAAATAAATTTAAATTGCAATAATTTTTTTTTGTTGCTGAGTATGAAAAATATGTGTATTAAATTATGTGAGGGTTACCATTGTGGACAGGTTGTGATACCATGGATATTATTTAATGTTTAATTGGAGAAATTAGTCCCATATTTTCATGATATTAATTAAAATTTTAATAAGCGGAAGTAACATGGGAAATTGATGAATCGCCACATATACGACATTTAACTGTGTAAAAGTTGATAGCATCAAAGAAACTGAAAGATAATGTGTGCCTTTTATTTCGACTGAAGGAAGAATTAATGGCATGTTAAAAATACTATTTCATTTAATTTTTAATAAGATATTTGATAATCTTAATTTTTACAATATCTTCAATTAAATTCTGTACAATAGATCCTTTCTACAAATAAATATTCAAATATTTTAATAAATAAAAAAATTACACGACAAATTTTATCTTATATTTATAAAAACTATTTGCAAGTCAACATCTAACCCACGATTCAATTTAATAAGACATTATTTTGTACATAACTTTAAAGTGCAATAAATTTCAAAATTTTATTTCATCTCTCATCAAATAAACACTCTAAAGACCCCATTTTATCTGTCAAGGCATTTTACAAAACATTATTTTTTCCAACAAACATTTTTTCTACTTCAACAAAAAAAATAAAAATCAACTGTATAATACAACACTCTTATCATTCACATAAATTCTTTGAAAAATACATAAAAAAAAAAGTTATATTTATATCCTTTTAAAAAATAAACAGCAACAAGACGAACATTAATAGTTGCTCTTATCTGGACTATATAATACAAAATAGAAACAAAACTAGGAAATATGATGATAGTATATAAAAGAGTAAAATATAATATCAACAAAAAATACAATTAATTTTACTTACCGTTCCGCACTAGGATCATGATGACTGGCATTCATACTATAACTACCATCATCATCATGTGAATCAATCAATTTGTTTGAAGTAACTAGTGATGGTATCGTTGTTATTCCTGTAGAATTTTGTGAATGAAGAATATTAACATTTGTAGTAGTAGCAGCAATTGAATAGGATGTATTATTAGATGAATGATCTAGCATGTTCATCATTCTTTGAGTACTACTTCTAGTAGTCCTTTGATGTCGTGAAGGCCTCAATAATATTGCTGGTGGTGGAAGAATATCACATTTTTCGACTTGTTTTTCAATGATAGTACAATGTGAATTTAATAATTCACTTTGCTGTTGTTGCTGTTGTTTAATCGTTTCTATCGTTGACTGTTGCTGTATTTTTGCGGTTGATGGTTTAACAACTGTTGATGTTAATGTTGATAAGGAGGAACTGTTTTTTAAAGAACTATTATTATTATTTGGAAGTGTTATTATACGACGTGGTGGTAATGGTGGTGATGCTGATGGCGATTGATGTTCTATATTATTTTCATCACTACTACTATCTTCATTTGTTTGTAATGATAATTGTGCCAATGATTTTGTTCGTATAGTTGTTGTAGATTGTAATGATTTGGAATCATTGTTATTATTTTTTTTGATATTTTCTTCGTCAGATTGACGACAATCATCTGATATGATGTTAATCTGTGGTTCTTTATATTTAGTTGATGATTCACCAGTTGTGGTTAATGGATCAGTATTATTTTGTTGTTGTTGAGGTGGAGGAAATCCTGATATTGTATTATTTGTAGAATGATTTTCTATTTGTTTTGTTGGACTATTTGAATTTGATCTGTGTAATACTTCCTGTTCAGAGTCATTTTTATTATTCGAATTTTCATTTCGTTCGTCACCTTCTTCTGTAAATGAAAAGAAAAATAGGATTTATTTATAATATTGTTTGATTAAAATCCGGTAGAATGATTATTTATATAAAATTGATATGTAAAAATTCGTAATTTCTGAATTTAAAACATTGGAAGAACTTCATTGAATTTTATATTGGTCGGAGGACTAAAGATTATAATTAGAATTAGTTGTGTTTGTTTCCTTTTGATATATTATAAAAATAGTTTTAAGAATTCTCATAAAATTTATAAAAACTAATTTACTTTTTACTAGTTTGACAAATTGTAATCTGGTAAATTCATTTAAAAAACCAAAAAGAAAATCACTTTAACAAAACATAAACATTATTTTTTTTTTTAATTTACAAGAAGACATATACGCAATTATACAATAGACAAAAAACTGATTTTTTAGGAAATGTTAAGAAAATTTTCAAAATTAAAATTGCACCTTTAGGGCTAATTGTTAATAAAATGAAGAGAAAAAAAAAACTGAAGAAAATTCTTAAGAAAATTATTTCTTAAAATATTATAACTCGTTTTACTTTTCAACTCCTTTTCATTTTCAGCAGTAGATTTAGTTTATTTATTTTTTATATATTTCCCTTTTCTTGTAATACGTTTGTGTCTCTCTCCTTAATAGAAAAAAAGACGCGTTGAAAATGAAATTAAGATTTTTGGAAAATGTTTTTTCCAAAAAAAAAAAAAAAACAGAATTCCTTGTAAAACAAAAGGCTTCAAAAATCTATTTTAACATTTAATTTTTTTTTGTGTGTTCAAGATAAAAAGCGTGTATAGTTGTGAGTGTTTTAAGTAGAAATCCTTTAAAAAAAAACAACAGAAGGAAAATAATAAGAAATTTCATTTTTCTTAACAATTATAATTCAAAAATTATTATTATTTTTTAATGTTTTTTCTTCAGAGAATTTTTGTACTTTTCGGTAGAAGATTTCTTTTGATGTTAAACCAGAAATTGGTTCACTGACATGCCTGCCAGATATAAAATGACATTAAATTTGTCTTGTAGATTGAGTTTCGCATATTATATAAAAAAAAAAAAATATTAATATTATTATTAGCTTCTATATATTATTATCCTTAAATTTTTGATATCCTTAGTTTTCTGTGTAGGAAATATATGTATATATTTTTTTTAACCCAAAAACAACAAAAAATTGAAGAAATTTCATTTTCATAATTAAAAGATTTTTTAAGATAATAAAAAAAAAAAAAGAAGAGAAAAATAATAATAATAAAGATTTCTTAATTTATAAATGTTTTTGATTTGAAAGGAAATTTAATGGAATCCTTGTTTAATTTAGAAAAAGGATGCTCTATATTTTTCTTTATTATTATTTTTCATTTCACTGTTCTTTTTTTTTTTGTGGCAAACGAACACATTCTTGTTTTTTTTTCGAATATAGAGTCAAGATTTTAATTTTTCTGTCCATTTGAAAGGATTTTTATAGAAAAAAAAATATGAACGAAGGATGAAATAATCAAAAATATAATATTTTTTAAAACAAATTTCATTTTTTTTTTTTTTGGTTGCAACGATAAATATTGAAGAATTTTCTTTGGTTTTTTGTATTAAGAATTGCAAAAAAGGATATTTACCAAAGTGCAAGAAAAAAAAAAAGGATATAATAAATGCATCTAATAAAAAAAATATATTGTTTGTTCGTCGACTAGATATTTTGTGTGCTAAAGGATATAATGAAATTTATATATTATGATTTTTATTTTATTTTTTTGATTAAAAACAAAAACAAAAAAAAAAATGGAAAGAAAAATTATTATATTTAATTTGAAGAAATTTCTCTAGTGGCTCATCAAAAAAGGAAAGAAAATAAAGATTTTCTTCAAAAATTAATATCTAAGGTCATAGTTTATCGTTAGCTCAAATTTGTAATTTAGATGTTTGAAATATCTTAAAAGTAAATAAATGATAAAGATTGGCATACCAAGGTGATAAAAACTTATTAAATTTTTTTGTAGGAGAAAATAACAATATACAAATTGAGAAAGAAAATTACAATTTGCTAGTAAAAATTAAGATTTGTAATTAAGAATTTGTTAAATCAAATAAATGATGACTAGACAATAGTTTACTGGGAGAAATGAATATAGCAATAGATTTTTCAAATATAATTTCTAACAGAGTCGTTAACTTAATTAAAAAATTAAATTAAATTGTTCATATTTAATCAGTAAAGATAGTTTTCCAACCAACTTGAACTTAGAGGAGATTAGTAAAAGAGGACAATGATAATCTTGAACGGGGGGAAATTCAAATATTATAGACATAAGTCAGTAAAAAATCTGAAGCATCACTTTACAATAATTTTTATAATATCTAAATTAAAGACTAAAATTTTTCGTAATTGAAGATTTTGATTAGAAAATATTTTAATTTTGTCAGAATCAAAAAATGGTTATGCAATTTTCAATATATTTATTAATTTTCTCCATTTAATATTACTATAATTTTTTCATTAAATTTTTTAACTGTCTCTTCTATAAATTTACATCCCTTCAAACTAAACGAAAATACGACAAAGTATATAATAAATAAAACCACAAAAATTATTTCATTGCATGTAGCGCACTTGCAAAACATCTTAAAAATTTTTTTTTGTTCTTCTCTGATCTCTAAATTAATTTACTTAAGCCAAAAAGAATGTCCTTGCAGACACACAAAATATTATACAAGAATTTCCGTTTTAAAAAACTTTATATACTAATTTTCTCATAGCACTCAACAACACCCAAAAAAAAAAAAAAAGTGTCATCGTAAACTATGAAAAGGAAAAACATTCTTTTTACACCCTAACATAAAAGTTTTTGTAATTCACATTCGGTTTTTTTTTATTCTGTTCCCTCTACTATTTTAAACTTGTACCAGAAAAAGGACACAACAAAAAAAAACTGATGCTTTTTGAAGGCTATTACCGTAGAAATGTTAAAAAAATTACTCCCTTAGCGCTTTACCCGAGTAATTTTTATAAGTGAAGAATTATTTGTCTTCTTTTTTTTTGTTTTTTTGGATGGTTATCATCCTTCTTCATGGAATCCTTCTTCCAAGTTTATATTTTATGGTCAAAATTTCTCGTATATTTTATTGATGTCTAACCATTTTTATTTTTGTTTGTTTGTAGAATTCTTAGATAATGTAATATGTATATATATAAATATTTTCACCTTAATCAGTCAATTTTGGTTATGTAGGAAAAATAAAAGGTGACAGGATACACACAAAATTTATATAAATAAAAATTCATCTTTGATGACCATTTTTTATATATATATATGGTGTAATAAAAATTCAGAAAGGACATTACTACCTCAAGACTTGATGAATATAAATTTTTTCTTTGTTTTTATTTTTACTTTTTCGTAGTTGGCGCTGTGGAAAATTCTACTTTTTGGAGAGAAATAAAAGGGAAATTGGATTTATATATAAAAAAAATATATATTATTTGACATTCTGGGATCTGGGATATAAAATTCGACCGCACAAATCTATTATTATAGAAAAATGAGAAATTTTTTTTACAACCCTTTTTTTTTGATTGTGCGTGTGTTAGTAGGTAACAGAGCACCATAGACCAAACATACTTTGTTGGTAAATGGGCAATTCCTAGACTATATGATTAACATTTTTATTTATATATATTTGACGATTTGGAATATAATAATAATAGAAGGTCTTTAATTAAGTGAAAATTTTGGACTGAAGAATTGATGGTAACCAGAAGGGTTTATTTTGGTCTCTAGACTAGAAATTATTCTCTAAGGTATCATATATTTGACTAGTATAGATTTGTATACTTAGTTTTTTGAAGAAGAATGAGTACTGTGGGATTTTTTTTATAAAGAAAGGAAGGTTTAAAAAAAAATCATTTTTGCTATTTTTTTATAAAAAGAAGAATGAGTTCTATAAAATGAGTTTTACTTCCTGACAAAGAGACAGCTACGGAAAGTTAGAAATGATAATTCTGAAAATATCTCAATTATTTCAGTTTTTTGTCATTTCAATTAAAGTGGCCTTTTTACATATTAAAGGATCTATAATTTTTTAAAAGTTAATTTTGTATTTTTCAAAAGATTTCTACATTAGTTTCGATAAATAAACTTTTTAAAACTACTGTCACCCAATCATCAGTTGAAAACGCTTATTATTTTCATTATTGATCTAACTTTAATTCTAAGATAAAAATAATAAACTGATGTATTTCATTAATTCAATCGGTCATTTTCACAAAGGTATATAATTCCATTTTTAAAACATATCAATTTGAATTTACTTGCCAACATTATTTTTCAGTAGCATTAATCTTAATTCTATTATGATTCCCAAGCGATTTTTTTTTGTATATCAAAGAAGATTGATAAATAAAAAAACAAGGACATTTTCAATAAAAGACCCAACGAGGCATCAGAAAAATTTAAATTTCAATTTCAATTGCATTTAATTTGTGCGGAAATTCTAAACAAAAAAAAAGGGTTTTTGTTAACAAAAGGAAAACAATTCTTCGACATAATAAATTAATGATAAGTTTACATAGTATAAAATAATATAAAACTTAAATAAAATAATGATTATAGTTGACTGATGTGGTTCCAAGGTTTTTGACATAATTCTGGGCAACAAATTTGTTTCATTTATTTTTACTATTTTGTATACTCGCCATCATATATAACCTAAATTTTTTTTAACAAATCCTTCTACTACAATCATGTATGTTATACATGTCCTGTCGTAATTTTTGAAAACTCCTTCGTCATTATTTTTTATAAAATAAAATTAAATTAAAAAAAAAAACAAGGTACAGAACGGACGAACAACATAGAAAACTGCCATTCTGGACTTTTGTCTTTAATTAAAAAAAAAAAAACTGACCACACTAATTAGTCTCAAAGTGCAAAATTTGCTATAAAGATTTTTTTATATACATAAATATAGAATGTCCTTTTACCTACACGTCTAAAAAAAATTTTGTTGTTTTGTGATCAAACTATATAAGAGTGTGTTATATAAAAATCTGGAATGCCTGATGGGTCCTCATGTTCGTGATGGGAATATTATTTATTTTGCTCTGCTATTTAATATTATGATGACGAATAAGAAAAAAAAAACAAAGTTTCCTGTTTTATCCTTTATATATTTTAAATTAGAAAAATAAATGAATTTAATATATATATACGCGATGCATCTTTAACTTTAATTTTCTCTAATGATTTTTTTTTCTTCATGGTATACAAAAAAAAAAAATATGTTTTTTTGTTATATAAAAACTTTGAAATGACATTCTTTGTGCTTCATTGAACTTATTGAACACAATGTTAGATTTTAATAAAATTGGACACTATACGTAAAATTATATATATATATATATTATTTGTTTCTTGGGAAAGGACAAATAAATAAAAAATTTATATCCTTTCTATAAAGAAACAATTGATGCATTAAATTTTTTTACCAATGATAAAGAAGGACCAAATTTTTTGTGGAATGAGGAAACAAAACCAAAAAAAAAAAAATCCACTGATCATAGCATATTTCCTTTGATTAACAATATTGTTGTGCAATGTTAGCTTTTTATCTTTTTCCAATCGAAAATCTTATACACATATATGTTTGTAAAGAAGTTTCAATCGAGCTAATTGATTTCCACTATTTTCTATATATAAATATTTTCTTTTCTCTCTTATCTTCATCCCAGACAAAAATCCTATTTATACAAAGATGGTGGTTTTTACGTTATTTGTTTGGATGGGTTTTTATTATTGTTTTCTTCTCTTTTCCTTGTTCACGATTATTATTATTATTAAGGATGTTTTCAAAATCCAAAACAAACCATCTATAAGACAGAAACAAGAAAATCTATACCAAAATTCTATATTACAATGATGATTCAATCGTCAACCCTAGCTAAAATTAAAGAAGAAGAAGAAAAAAAGAATTCTGATAAAAAAACAAAAAGTCCTGTGTCAACAAAAGGAATATTGCAAGTACAATTAAAAAAAAAATCATCATCAAAAATGGGGAAAATTAATAAATAGAAAATCAAAGTTTAAGGATTGTGCAATGATTAAGGTGAAGTAGAAGAAGTAAAAATATATATATGATTCAAACCAGCAAATCAATATAAAAATCTTTCATAATCTTTTAATTTTACTCAACAAAAATTGGAAAAATTCTTCCTTCCCAACAATTTTATATTTTTATAAATAAATTGAAAATTAAAAGATCTTAACACAGAAAAATGAAAAAAAAAAAAAATATTCGATTTACTTTATTTTTGAGTGGTTATTGAACAAGGATAATAATAATTTATAGTTTATAGAATTATGTCCTTTGGGATTGAATGCTTCCTTATGTCTGATGCATTCGATAGAAAAATATTTAATTTTCTCAGTCATTTTTGTCTTTATAAATAATATTGTGAAAATCATTTATAAACAAAAAAAGAGACGGTATGGTTAGAAAATTATTAGTGGGTGGTGTGTGATAAATTGTAAACAAGGGATGTTAAATCATCAGTTATTATTATTTTTTATATTCTTCGATTGTTGGTTGTGACGGTTTATATACTTAAGTTAAAATGGGTAGGTTTGGTATTATAACCATATAATAATTATATTAATTTTTGGCTTTATCGGGATTTATCAGAATTTATCAGAATTTTAGCTTTATGGCCCTGTACATAATTCGGAATATTATTATATCGTGCGTTTTTTATGAAATTGGGTTTTTAATTCCAGAAATTGTAAAATTTCAAAATCTACAATATGCCAAAACCACAAATGTGCAATTCGTCCTAGTTTTTTTAATATTAAAAAATTTCTATATCGCTTATATAAGAATTTCACAGATCGGCACTTGCGCGCTTTTGGCATTGACCCGACGATATAATTAAGATTTTTTTCGGAGGTTCTATTATTGGGACTGTACTCTGCTGACCAAAACCAATTTTCATCAGGCATGACAAATTAATCCTTTAAATTTCATCATAATTTAGAATCATTCAAAAGTTATAAATTATAATTTTTATACTTGCAAAAAAAAAATCTGGAAAATTCAGAATCTCATCTATCCTTCAAAATATTCTTCCGGTCATTGACGATATATGTAATGTATATATGTATTATATTGATAATCATATTTATTTCAAAGCATTATACACCATAAAAAATATTCGTAATTCTCTAAAGATTGAACCATATTTTTTTTTTTAAATCATATTTTTTCCTTACCCATTCATGACACAAATATATTATTTCGCATTTATCACTTATACACAGATATATTTTATTTTTATTTATTTAAAAAAAAAAAATACACATCCCTTAGCAGACATCCTTCAAAATAATATTTATATCCTTTTTGCAAATAATCTTCGATTTTTCTTCTTCTTATTATATTTATTTTGATTGAAGGATTTCACACATATGATGCATCAATGTGTGAAATTTATGTACACGATGAATTTTATAAAAAAAAAAAAAAAACCTGAAAATTTATCCTATCTTGAATTGATGTGTATAGAGAAAAAAAAAATAGCAACAATAAAGATTGAAAGGTTCAATTCAAAACAGACATTTTTCTTTATACCCAGACATAAAAAAAAATGTTTCGTTACATCTTCGATTTTTCATAAAAATCGACCATAGTCTTTCATAATATTTTTTTATGTATATCATCCTTTTTTTTCATCACTATCCCTTCAATTCATTTAAATCGGAGGTTTTTCTGGTCTTCAAGGATTATTTTTAGTACAGGGTATAGAAAACTAACGTATATAATGTAGATATACTTTCCCCATGATATTTGAGATTGAAAATATATATTGTCTATATATATAAATAGTGAAAAATTTATATAAATTTCCTTTTCGATGAAATTCATCATCAATAAAAATATGGTAAAACACCTGAGTCGATCGAAATTTTTATTGCAATTTATCTTCAAGAAAATAAATATATATAAATTTTTATTTTTATTTTAACCATAGAAAATTTTACACTAAAAAAGAAATATATTTATTATTTTTGATTGATACAAAATCTGGTCAGTATTTCAGGAATTATATTGGAAAAAAGATGGTAAAGAAACGGAAAAAAATAAATAGAATTTATAGAAAAGATTGAAAGAATTTTATGGAAATTTGAGATAGTTTAGTATAGATTTTAGAGAGTTTGAAAAATTCTGTATATGCATATTATTTGGAAAATGATGATATAATATTTGTGAAAGAAAAATTGCTTTTTTAAAACTACACATGAGTGGCCAGGAATTTATAGAAAGTGATGATGTAAAAAATTAGGAGATATAATACTTTGATAAGTTACCGGAAAAATACTATGCGATATAGTCAGAAATTCACAGAATTTACAAAATTTATTGAAATAATGGTTTTAATAAAAGTAGCTAAAAGTGTTATGTTAATTAAAGAATGGCTAATATAATAAGTGGAAAAGGAATTTATAACCTTATGGTCAATACCGTAATTTAATTTTTAGATTTTTTTTTTGTTAAATTTTGTGTTAAAAGCTGATTTTTCAAATATAAGAAAGTGTCTACATTGGGTTGGGTATAGAATACTACTGTATTACGTAAATCTGTATAGTAAAATTCTAAATTACAGAATTCTGTTTACAAAATTCTACATTACAAAATTCTGTAAAAGGGATGATATATCGCGGATTTTTTAATTGAATTTTGAAATAAAGTATTTTGTAATACAGAATTTTATTATACAGAATTTTAACATACATAATTTTATACCGATCCCGTCTACATTATATATCCACTCATTGCTCTCGTTATTATAATGAACTTAAGTACGCAGAAATGTTACGATTCAAATTTCCTTTAGTAGGTACCTATATAACTAAATTTAAATAGTATATTAACATTACTTCAATTAAAAAACTTTTTAGATCAGGTCTAATCGTTTTATTCAAATTAGTTGATTTGCAATCTTTGAATGGAATTTAATTTTACTTAAAATTAAACTTCTTTTCAAAAATGATTATACATATAAAAAATATATATTTAAAAACAATCTAAAAAAATATTACAAATTAAAATTACAAAAAAAAAATTTTAAATTCAATTTTTACAATCATTTTTTACTAATTTATTACAAATTTCTATTTAAAATTTACCTAACCAAAAAATAAAAATTTGCAACCAAAAATCAATTACAAAAAATATTCAAAAATAACAAATTTTCATTATTAATTTTTTTTTTTTTTAGATCACTGACCTAACATAAAAAATAAATAAACCATAAACTGTTCTTATAATATTTTCCTCTTGTACTTTAAAATAGTATGGATAACCTCTATCTATAAGATAAATCATTAAGATTCATTGCTAATAAAAAAAAAGGCTAGGCTCCCCCTGTTTTGTTTGAAATATAATATGAAATAAAAAAAACTGGCTGCTGTTCCAGTATTCTCATTATATCAATAAAGAAAACCAACAATACTATACACAAAACAGACCAAGAAAACTTAACCAACTTAAAGAAAAGGTAACCAACAAAAAATATCAGGGTGGCAGATTTAACAATCTTTATGTTATTATATGTAGCTACCATATAAATGGAAAATGCAATGCACTCTACTATATGGTGAAGAAAGGTAAAAAAAAGAAAAATCGTGACATGTCCTCCTCAAAACAACAACGGAAAAAAAGTAAAACAAGAGCAAATACAAAAAATTGTTCGTATATACAAAACAAAAGTTTTTCAGGTGGATTTTTCCGAATTGTTTAGGTTTAGGCTATTATATTGTGTACATTGTGCTCTGTTTTTTTTTTTATCATATCATTTTATAACTGCAATATGCAATATACAAAATTCATTCTTCTTTGAATATAGAAATAATTTTTCTGTTCCTCTGCAACAACAGCACACAAAACAATATTGACCATTTTAGCCCCATAATATGACCGCAAGAAAAATTATTGGGAGTTTTTCTATATAATATAAAATGAAATAATGTTTAGGAAATATGTTGAAGAAAAATATTATCTTACCCAGGCAAATATAAGTAAAGAAACAGAAAAAATTATTATTATGTTATATGGATTTTTATGCTTATAGTCATACTATTATTATTATTTTTTCGATAAAGTCGCCTTTAACTTGTTTCCCCCTTGAGGCACAAGCAGAACTGATTTGGTATAAAAAAAAAATTGCAAAATAAAACAATGTATAAAAAATCGGTAGCAAATGCAATGAAATTTTCAATATGAAAATTTACTTGTTTTACTTATAAAAAAATACCAGAAAAATATTTTATTCTGTAAATTAATTTGCCAGAGATGAGGAAAGTATTACAATAACAAGAAAATTTACACATTGTTTTCCTTAGTTAGTTGAAAAAAATTGGTAATAAAAACATTTAATATGATTGCATCTCAATTGCTAAATATTTTTCATAATTAATCAATTTTCGAAGCCAATATGGTAGCTTAATTTTTGGTAAATATTTCAATGAATTTATAAATATTGCAATATTTTAATTCCACCAAATTGAGATTTTGTTACAAATACCTAAATAGAAAATCTAAATGAAATTTTTATGGAATTTTATCAACGCTTAACTAAAATATTTGCTGATATATATTGTACTTTGGTAATATTCAAATTTAAAGGAAATATCTATCACATGTATTAATGTTTTTACAAATATTTATAAAAATAGAAAAATTGTAGAAGAAAATATAAAATTATAATGATGGAATTCAATTCAATTGTCTCGATATGGTAATAAATTTTGTTGTACGCAGCACTTACCGATAAAATATAAAATATATACGTTTTGTAGGAGTTTTATATTTATGCAATATGCGTAAATTTCTCTATTGAATGCAGATTTTATTGTTGTTGCTATTAATAGAATGAATGCAATTAAATTATGCAATTTATACATATAAAGAAAATAAACAATATTATTTTCGCGATCAAATATTTGTGAAAAAATTATACAAATTTAATTGTAAAATGACTGGTAAAATGAAATTCGATTAATTATATATAAAATAGAATTAAAAATACTTTACTTTTCTTATTAACTATTTTGATGCTCGTTAAAATATTTTACATTTTACTGATCAACAAAAATTTGCTTGGAAAAAATTTCTATTCAATTATCAATTTTTTTTTGCATCAATTCAATACCAAAGAAGAATCTATTTGTTATTATATTTTCCTAAATTTTTAAATATTTTGTATTTCAAATATAAATTATTTGCACAGAAGAACTAGCGTTAGCGTCCTGTTGATTTGTACAGTACAGGACATTTTGATCATTATATAATTAATAAAACTTTATTCGTCTGAAGTTTTCCAATGCCCACGACGAAATACGATAAACAAAATGACTTCTTTTTCATCTAAATATGGAAAAATATAGATAACAAATTTTCATGGCTCTAAAAAAATGCAGCTAAAAAATTTATATAATGAAATAATAAATAATGAAATGAAAATTATAAATATGAGAAATAATAAGACCATTTATATAAAATACAATAATGGAAAACGAAGACATTGACTAACGATCGAAATCACGCCCTCGCTTTTGATGAATCCATCTCTCTTTTGTCCACTATACTCTTACTTATATATGAACTATTGCACAATTTTGTAATAATTTGTTTGAGTTTTATATTGTATAATTTCCCTCAAGCACAATTATAGAAATATGAAATTTTTTTTTTGGACAATGATATAAATTCTGGATAAAATGGAAATACATAATAAGTTTTTTTTTTGCTTTAATGAAATTGTATAGGACATAATATTATCACTTATAAACATGGTAAAAGATAGTTGGAAGGATAATAATTTTTAGAATTGTGGGGAGAACGATTGGGCAAGATTATTGAAATGGTAAATAATTTAGAGATTATGAATCTTATTTATAAAAAAAATGGAATATTCTGGAAAAAATCAGTTCAAATAGAGATTAATCAATAGTCTTATTTTGTAATGATGCTAAGAAGTTTCTTAGAGAATGATGCAAAGATGATTTTAACTTGTAGAAACCTGTCACGTTTTTGGTGAGTATTGGAGAAATGCTTACTTTAAAATAGTTCTATGCCCAATTTTGTCATAATTTCTGTTAATATGACATAGTACGTATTTCAGGAATCAATACATTTTCGGTATATGCTAAACCAGTGATGATTGGTCTATACTTATGTCCTTTCATACACTAAAACATTCTTCAATTATCAATTTCAAGCGAATTTCACTAAGTTGCTAAATATTTAAATAGAACCACGATCAATTCATCAAAATAGTTCATCTGGTCATATGTTGCTTAGAATTTTATCACCAATTTTTTAATACAATTTTCTCTCAATTACAGTATAATATCCCAACAAAAAAAATTACTTTAATCATTATGCGCACAAATTTATCGACTCTGTCAGATCTTCCATAATATAAAAAAAAAAAAATTATTTGTTAGGGCGATGAAATATACCATAACTGTCAAATTCAGAATTCTGTCCATTATAATACACTAAAGAAAAATTTTGTACACTGAGTGCAATATTAATAACACTGACTAATAATAAAAATTAAATTTTTATATTTATCAATTTTTCTTTTGTCCAACGCATTTATTTATCCATTGGGGGATTTTCATGAAAATTATCAACATTTTTCATATAAATAATATAAATCTAAATAATGTTGTAGTGTATATGTGAAATTATGCAAAACAACATATTATTGCTATATGTGCTTTACAAATATAAAAGTCTACAATTAATCAAGAAAAAATTGTGCAGATATCAGAAATTTTATACAGAGACAGCTAATCAAATATTTTGAAGAAAAAAAAAACGGAATAATGGATAAAAAAATATTTAAAGTTTTTTTTATATGATAAAAGACTTTTCATGGTCAGGGAATTATTTCTTTGGAAATTTACATTTATAAATTTATATCTTTTGAGAATTATTTAAAAAAATTATTTTAATTTATTATTTTAGAAATTTATCAATTTCCTTGTTAATATTTCATTTTAAATTGCAAATGTATATTTTGTAAATAAAATGTATTAAAATTTTGAATAATTTTAAATCGTATAATTTTATAATTCAGTGAAAAATGGAATTATGGATCCTCGACCTTATAACATACTTTAACTGAATATTATATCCAAAAATCTACTTTCTTTAATCAAGATTCTAATTGTTGACTATTTCTCATTTAGAATAATTTAGATAAAAAAAGGATATTGCATTTAATTATTTTCATATTTATATTATCCTTTTAAAATTACAAAGTACATCGAGAAAATATTAAAATGAGAGTCCCTCCTTTCAACTATAAACCAATTTCTATACACATATTAAATTCTTGATGATCGCCATTATTATTATTTTCATTGTTTTTATATAATGTTATTGAAAAATTGAAAAATCTTTTCTTTTATTTCAACATTAAATCTGTCAAGATTATCCATAACAAAATAAACATAAAACAGAAAAAAAAGAGGAATTGGTTACAACCTTAATTCTTCCTTGAATGGACATTTTCAAGTCAAGTTTTTTTTTTAACTTGAAATGAAATCCATTGAATTCTGTCTAAATATACTATATACCAAAAATAATATCCAGAAACTCTTGAGGAAAAATTATAGCTTCAACAAATTAAATGCATTTCCGAAATTGAAAGGCGTGTTGTTGTATATAAAGTAGAAATATGCTGTTCATCAATGGATAAAAAAAATATTGAAAACAATGCAACTATATATATTTCAGAACAGCATATAAAGAGAAGGACCATATTTAAAATTGATTTTCATTTTTATTGTGGTGCATAATAATCGAACATCAGAATTGATTCGAGCTTTGATATTACCATACTAATGTAAAAGAAAATTTAAATCGATTTACAATCTTTTTTTTTTGCTGGTCGAATATAATGTCAACTTATCCGTGAAGAGGAGTTGTTGTTTTATCAGCCATCCTTCTACCAAAAGATAAATATTATAAATTTAATTTTTGTTTTTGTTATGTACAATCAATTCTTTTCAAAACTATAAGAAATGAGATGGTAACCATCAAAGAATAATAATAAAAAAAAAAAATATATACTATTTTAAAGTTAGTAGCCATTTTTTGTTTGGTTCCAAAACTTGTACAATTTGTATTATAAGTACAAAAGGTTTTTGAATGCACCAAATTACAATTATCTATAGTTTGAGATACTAGAAGAGATAAAGGCTATAGACGATTTTAAATCTATATTTTAAGGATATCGAGTTAATTCTATTAATTTTTTTTTGCCAATCGTAAATTGTTGTTTCTATATTACAATTGCAATGTAAATTCGTTTACCATGCAATATTCTGGCTGCTGTTTTGTGCAGCATATACTATATGCTTTTATGTTGTGCCATGTTGAATATATTTTTGATGTGCGCGCGAGAATATTTTTCAGTTCTTGTTTTATTTATTTATAAATTATTGTTGTAGAAGAATATCTTATAGTAAAGTAATATTTATCCACTGACAAACAATGAACAATAGGAACATAAATCAGTGTAATTAGTTTTTACTTCGGATATGCGAGCATAATATCTATCTATCTATATATATGCATAAATATGTTATGTATTGTAGATATATTGTATTTTTTCTTGATTTTTTTTTATTAAATTTAAATAAAGAATTAAATAATGTAAGTAAATATTACATAGTAAAGTAATATTCGGAATAAAATTACATCAAGAAAATGGATGAAAGTTGAATTTTTATGGTGGATGAAAGTTGTAATATTTAAAATAAGGTAGAAATATTTTAGTTTATATAATAATATATTAGAATTACAATAATATTATTTGTGTATATCTTAGGGATAAAATAAATAGTTATTGGTACGAATTTAAATAATTAAGTTATAAATATTATTTTAAAAATTAATTTACTTAATTTACTAATCCCCCAAATAAATTTTGGTATGTATCGAAAAATTTCATATTGTTGTGGTAATTATTTTTGAATCTATTATTGACTTAAATTCCAGGATTTTCATTTATAAATTGCCTGAATTAATTTTAATGACAATTATTATGTAGTAAAATATTCCTTCCATTATTTTAAGTAAAACAGAAATAAATGAAAAATTGGGCTTTATAAGTTGAAACAACTTTTGAAAAAAATTAAAAGATTATGAATAGAATATTGTAAGTATATAATCTATAAAGCCAATATTAATTCTGATCCCATTCCAATATTTAAAACTTAACAAATGTCTCTTCAAAATGTATACACTTTTTATTTATAAAATCTTAAATGCAGTTTTTACCCTACATTTTTACCTTTACCCGTGCAGTTTTTACCCTACCGTTTTTATCCTCATATCATAGTAAAAATTGTTGTAAAATAAATCAAAAATTAATTTAAATTACATCTACAGAATAGCTTTTTATCATTTCTATTTTACCTTTAAAAAATTTATTATTTAATAAACAAGAAAATTCTTCTAAATATCCTAAACGATTGATTTATTTAATTTTTCCCGAAATTTATATAATTATTAAAATATATCCGCATTTTCCTAATCAATTTTTTTTAAATATTTACAGAAAAATTTTGACATGCACAATAAATGTGCATAACATTAAAATTCTAGATATAGAAATAGATCAACATAAAATAAACTATAAATTTATATTGCACCTTTATTTCTTCTATCCAATTTCCATTTAAAATTCTTATGGTTATGTGGTAAATAAGGCACCTGTCCTTTTACAGAAATATTTATATCTTACTTGCAAAATAGGAAATAGTATTTAATTCCAGATTTAATAATCAATAAGTTTAATTATTTCTCTTCTTTGTTATTATTTGAAATAATACAAAAATTATAATAATTAAAACAAAAAATTTGTTGTTTTGTTAGTTAACATTGCAAAAATAAGTGAATCCGGTGAAAAAATAATTGAATTTATATGATAATTGCTTAAGATTATATATTTATTGATATATTTTAATAAATTAAATTGTTGTTTATTTAGATTTATATAATTTTATTATTTAAGTAATTGAAAGAAAAATAAAGTGTTAAAAATTTAATATATAGTTTTGATTGACTGAGAGCTACAAAACTGAAAAATTTGTTTTTAAAATTTGAGAAGAATTTCTTAGTAATAATGGTAAATGTAGATGCAATTTTATTTAAAGATTTTACCAAATTTATCAATCAGTAATCCGTTAAAATTTAAACAAAATTAAGTAATTTAAATAAAATGAAGTAGATAGTGAATTTGGGGAAAATTATAAAATTAAACTGGAATCAGTAAACATTATAAAATTTAGTAGATTCAGTTTTAGAAAATTGCAGCATTTAATAATAATATGATTCCTTCCCTATCACTGAATCCATGTCTTAATCAGAAAAATTCATAAGCAAATTACTCGACATATTAAAAGAAATTATTTATTGCCAAATATTGCCAAAAATATATTCATTTTTATCCTTAGGAAAGGATAACTTACAAATCAACTATATGAAACAAAATAATTTGTTTGTGTTCTCTAAGTCTACAACTATAAATTTAATAATATAACTAGGGAAAAAAAAACATTTAAATAATTTATTGAATATTTTCAGAATTTAAAAAAGATGGATTACTTCCACTATATGAACTATTTAATGACCAACAACAAAAACATTCACTAACAATATTTTCAAATATTTTTATGTAAAACAAAATGGTAGATTTTTAAAATACATTATATTGTAAATTACAAATATATATAATAAACAATGAAAATAAATAGTGTAAATTTAAATAAAATTATAAAAAAAATATTATGGAAAATTAAAGTTTTCCTTCCTCAAGAATTTTTTTTTTTCTTCTTCTCAATTTTCTTATTATAATTTATTTATTTATTAGCCACAGAGAGAAGGAGAATGCAAAAGCACATTAATAAAATCCATCCAGGCCTAATAAATCCATCATCTATGGTAGCAATGGTATATTTATAATTTTCCACAAGATTTATTATTAAAAATTTGTTTTTTTTTTTTTTTTCAATTTTAAGATTTAAATTATGTTTTATTTCAATTTTTTTTTTTTTTTATATAAATATATTTCTAATTAATTTTCAGGAGTTTACGTACATACGGATAAAAAAAAAATTTAAATTGAAGTTTTGTGTATTTATATACGAATCAAATATTATAATGTATATTTCCAAGGAGAAAAAGCAGTATGCGTTTCTATGTCTTCACAATATACCATCTATCCATCTGCGCATTTAATTGATTACTCGAAAGAAAAAAAAAAACCAATTTATATATAAGAAAGAAAAAAAATATAGATAAATCTACATAATAATTTTTAATGTATAAATGTTTATAAAGATATTATCCCCAAAAATTTTTTTTTTAACATTTGAATGTCAGTGTGGGTGGATTAGAAAAATTTGTAATTTGTTGGAATTGGTTATAAATGAGGTTTTTTTCAGTTTGTAATTTTTGATGATTATTAGACAGAAATTAAGTGTTTATTGAGCCACTGTAATTTTTAGAATTATGTATATATTTAAAAATGATATTGATGGAAAATGGTTATGTAAATTTTTGAATGTTAATGTAAATTCCAGAATTAATAGTCAAACAAGTTCAATTTTCCGTTTGTTATTTCAAATAATTTTTATTAATTTATCTTGAGTTCTTTTTTTTTTTGGAATTTAAGTTTAGTAACCTAAAATATTCCAACAAATTTAAACAGCCTAGTAATTAAGACTAAATTGTGTATAGTAAAAATTCAGTGGTTCTTGCAAAATTTTCTAAAATATGAAATGGATTTTTTTCAATCATATTTTTTTAGTGTTATTGGTTAACTTAGTATAGTGTACTTCAAAGTTCTCTGTAAATTACTGGAGCAACTGAGCCTGAATTAAATAATTACATTTTGTAGTATTTGCATATGGCCATTTAAATGCCTGTATAGGTTATTTAATAGTGCTCCAAAATCAAAATTTTGATCATAAAATTTTGTCTTAATTCTGTCCAAAAGTGGGCTTAGTTCATAAATATCGATCATGTGAATCACCAAACATATATATAAATAGTAGGTCATAGTTTGAACAATTCAATTATTTCCAAATAAAATATTTATTTTTTAATAAGTTTTGAATGGAACACGAACTTTTCATTATAATTTTACAATCTTCGTACAATCAAATATTGACATTTAAGACTCCAACTTGACTCCAAAAGAGTTGCTATTTGGTTAGGACAAAAATAAAAGAACATTAAAAATAATTTTATTTTGTTTACATCGTTTTAAACTAAATCTTCAAAATAAGAATAACCACAAAAATTTTGACACAACATGTCGAAGTGGGCGCCTTCCTTTATCAAAACATAGACGAGTTGACGAAATATTGTTTACAAAATGAATAATTTATGGCTTAAATTTATATCAAATCTTTAAATTTATTTATAATATATGTATACCCAAACACGTTGAGGACGTTGAATTCCATAATAGAAAGAATCTACATAGTATTTAGAAGAAAAAAAAAACACTTTGCCCAGGAAATGTACAAAACTAAAAACCAAACCAAAAACGAAAAAACAAAAAAAATATTTAGGATTCCCCCTCATATTTTATGTTGGCGCAATTTTCCTTTTCTTGGAGCTATTCGTATATATCTATTATAAAGTATACCAAAAACGGGGGGTCGATCAATGATCGAAACACAAGAATAAAGTTTCGAATATTTTAAATTTTAATTGTTTATCCAATAAATTGTTATTAGAGAGTGATATATGAAAGACATGATGTGTGCTGAATATAAATAAACATTAATCGAGATTGTTAGCATCATCATCATTGGCATCCAGGGCGCATTTATGATCCGTATGTACAAAAAAGTATAATTTGTATTTTATTTGATTAGAAGATATACATATGTTATTTTTTGGGGACCATATAACAGATTCAGTTTTTTTTTTGGGGATAAAATTTGGAAATATTTTTGTGAGTAACCAGTCTGTTAATTGGATGTAAAAATTCTATTTCGAAATGAAGCTTCAACTATTGTCACCATTTCTAGAACTTTCTTAGTTTGTCTATTTATAAATGCACTAAAGACATTCAAAATTTTTAATAGAACTTTTAAGTTTGAAATATATCTGAATTTTTGTGAAAATTGGAATTTGATTTGAAAAATGCTTATTATTTATCTGAAAAAATCAATTAGATCATTGTTGTCCTATAATTAACCTTTCAAAATCGCCTTTCAAATAAATCAGAATATAAAGATTCATTATCCCAACTATATAAACTTCGGAAACTAAAGTTATTTGTTATATAAATAACAAAAAAAAAATAATTTACATTTTAGATTTATATATTATTTTTATAATGATGGGTGATATGATTGTTTGTTTCAAATAAGTTTTTTCGAAGTGCGTTGTTTATTTGAAATATCATCATAATATGTAACAATTTTCAGCACCCATTATAATATGTTTGGTTCTAATATTTTTTTTTTTTCAGAACGGCAGCAATATATCACCCCCGACCAGGCATTGGAAAATATACTAATTTTAGTTTGAAGAACTAGGCGCGAAATGATATAGAAAATTTTCTTAATGGGTTATTTTAGCGGAAAGAACAATAAACAAAATTATTGTATAACAAAAATGAAATTTATTCTTAAAAATGCGAAATTTTTTTTATAATTTTATTTAATTTTACCAAAATAAAAATAAAAATGTATAATAAGAATGAAATTTATTAAGATGAATAAAATATTGATTATTGGGTTTTTAAATTTAGAGTTAATTTAAGAATTGGAAATATAGTTTCTTTTTTAATTATAGAAATTTTAATTTTTGGTATAATTATGTTTTAATTTGATGATTATTTAGATAAACTAATTAACTAATATAAATTAATGAACTACTAAGTACTTAAATGTATGCGAAATCACTATATTAAAGGATCCTGTTTATATTGGGACTGTGAGAATCTTATAGGACGCAAGATCCTAAATTAAAATTTAAATAATTTGAAGAAACATCAATTTGTACAATGTATGTTTTTTTAGGTTCCGCATAGTAAATTTTCTCAAATTGTCGTAATTTTTCGGCGAATTATTGTATACCTATAAATCCTATTGAAATTTATTTATTTAAATTGTTATATTTTTCACGATAATTTATTAAAAATTAGATAGAAATTAGGTTGATCAAGGAACTATACCAGTTAGTTATCAAAATTAAATAGAACAATCTTACAAAAATAAAATTTATTCCAATTAAAGTAAACTTATTTGCCTTACATTTTTTATATTTAAAATTTCATGAAATTGAAAAACAATTTCATAAAATTATTCTTAGTTTTCTTTTTGATTTGTGAGTGTGCAAAAAACTTGTACAATGTCTGAACAAAACTTATTTAACATCAACACGCGAACTTATTTAAACCAATCCCATAGGTATAGGTATCGTTAAAAAACGATCATCATCTCTAGACTAAAATAAGAAAATCTAATATATTAGGAAAAAACATGATAGTACAAAATAAGAATTGGAAAACATAATTTTAACAAATAAATAAAAGAACTATTTCAATTTAAGAAATAAAAAAAAATCAATTTTACCAGAACAACATCATCTCTTGATCACTACAAGATCAACAGTAACAAATCAGTTAAACTATATTTTTATATAAACACTTAGAAAAGAAGTATAAAAATATTTCAAACTGAAAACAAATCGTAAATTTATTGCTGAGGAAAAGTTACACTGTAATATTAAAAAAAATTCTGTAATAACAAAATATTAAAGCAAAAATAAGAAAATTTTCGATCTTAACAGTACGACGCGGTTGCAATGAAATTCGAAATAATGTTTTGCAGCCAAGAAGCTGACAATAAATATAAGAACAAGAATTGCCTTACCATCTTTATATTTACAAATCAAATCACTGATACAATTTCTGGTTGGTACAAATCAAAAGTTTTTTAGGCTTTTTTAGGCATGACCGATTGCCTTTCCAATATTTTTTTAGTGGTAAATAACGCCTTTTAGTTTTTATTGGTATTAGATATGTTTCACAGTTCTTACTCTAGTAGTTGATGGTAAGATTCATTTTCAATTTTCATTTTATATATATCAGTTCATTTTTGTTTTTGTCGCACTGATCTTTGTCTTTGGTTTCTACAATATTCTTGAAGTAAAATATACAAAAACAGAAGAAACGAAGATGAAATATCTTACAGTGTTAAATGTTTTTTAACTGATTTGTTGGATTTGATATTCATATTTGTTTTACTTGAAAATTTTGTTATTATATCTAAGCATAGATATGTTATGGAAGGCCCTGGTTAATTATGGACCGTCGAGCAACTAATAAAGAGATGCGCGACAAGAAACGTAAAAAATAATTTTGGTTACAGTATTTATTTTAAATTAATTAAAGAACCATAAATAATAAATGATCTAAGAAAGAATATGCCTAATATGTACAATTGAGCAATTGCACCTATAATGACACTATTGTTTTGCCATTTTAATTTACAGACTTTAACATAATCTTTCTTCTAATTTGACTTTCTTGACCACCTTCATATTTTTATAAATCTTATCACCATATTATACGATACCAAGCCACCAATAAGAAAATTTTAATAGTCTCCATTTTTGTATATCATTCAAATTCCCCAATATAATATTATTGACATTTTTCTGTTGCTTTTTTTAATCTTAAAGTCTGTATATAGGTACATTTAAAATACTATATGGTAATTTTATATTATCTGCATACAATTTGCGATTTACATAAAATTATGGGTAAAATTTTATAAATATATAACCTATAACAACTATAACCAACAACCAAACAAGTAAAGAGAGAAAAAGATTGTACTATCTTGACAGATATATGTAATTTAGTGCTGCCTGTTTTAACAACGAAAAGATATCACAAACTGATTTACCTTTATGCACCTTTATATACCATTTAAGATCTATTTAAAAATAAATAACTAAGTATATAAAAAAAATAGTTATAATTATTTTTTTTATTTTACTATTTTGTGTATATATTTTTTTTTCGTTCGATTTTCTTGATGAAACTGAATTCTTTACAGCCCAGAAATGCATAACAAGCTATGAATTTAAAATAAACAAACATGGAAAGACGTAATTTTGTTTTTTTTTTTCTGTTTTATAATTTTTGATATTTTTCCGTAGTTAGAGACGGAGGATTTGCAGTAAAAATTGTCATGAGAAACATAATATATATAGGGTCAGTTAAACCTTGAAATCTTCATGAATTTAAATTTAAAGAAAAATAAATCTGAGTTTAGACTATGATAAGAGATTTTCCATGATTTATTTGCCTTTATGAGCAATTATAATCGTTTTCCCAAAATCTATCAAACATGTAACTAAATCACTTATATCACTACCTGAATAGTAACACTGACGCTCCAGACTACCCTTCAAAGACAAATAATAACAAAACTAATCTTCTACTTATTTCCGTTCTTAAAAGTCCACCTATTTTTTGAGTATTTAGGAAATATTTTTTATATTATGAAGGGAATTTCTTGTAACTTTTTAATAAAAACTAACTTTTTCCAAATTTTAAGATAATCATTTTGTAACAATTTTCTGAACCCTTAACTCCAAATAAAATCTTTTTAAAAAAAAGTTATGCTATCAGATAAATCAAATAAAAAATCTTAACAAGGTGCACAATGATTAAATCGCAAAATCCGATGTGTTTATTTTTTTTTATTGACATGATGACATGGATCCTATTTACTCATTAGGATATTTTTTATATCCTTCATTTTCTTCTTGTGAAAAACCACTCAATGATAATGATCACTTGTTTTCAATTATTATTGATCAACAGGTTTTCAGATAATGTTATTTGGGATGAGCGAATATTTCTTATTATGGAAGACACAAATTCCGTTTAAGGTAATATTGAAAATATTTTTAAATCAATATTTAACGCTTTTTTAGTTTACGATTAAATTCGCTAAAATAATTGTTAACTAAGCAAGAAAAGTTATTTTTAAAGGAATATAAGAATTTTTAAATCTAGTAAAATTCTTGTAAATCGTTGAGTTGAGTAATTTATTTTAATGCTTATACTTTTTGTTAAATTTATTTTGATGATTTACTTATTTGCCAAAATTTATCAAGTTTTCCGGAAACTGTCCAACAACCGTCCTACAATTTTTTTTAACTTGATAAATTTGAAAACGATGTATGGAATGTAATGATTGGATATTTATGTTTTAACAAAAATTACAAAAAAAAATTATTTTATCATAGATAATGTTCAACGAGCAATAGAGAATATCGAAACTTTGGATATACCTTATTAAATTTATATGTTTTGGTAATTTGTGGATGGTAATAAATCGTGAATTATCTATTCCGATAGATTATTATATTTTATAGTAATAAGTCAAATTAATTTTCATTATATACTTCTATAATAAAATGTAATTATTGTTGGGTAATTTACCTTACAAATGGTGATTTCACACTGATAAATTCTTAGTATAATGTAAATATTTTTCAAATGATTTTGATAATTAGAAAATTAATTAACATTTGAACACAATTTAAATTTTCTGAAATAAATTTTTAATTTTTTTTTAACAGCAAAATGTTAATTAATTTGTAATAAAATAGTAAGCAAATGTTAGAGCAAAATTTTCAGAAATTATACAAAATCTTAGCTTCCATATATTAAATACTCAGAGTGGGAGCTTTTATTCTTTCACAGGTGATTATACTAATATGATTCTGTTGTCTAGACAAAGTATGAGGGTTAAAATGGGCATTTAAATGATTGAGGAATAAATTTACATAATAAAAATTTTAAAAGTATTATTAAAAAAGTGATAATAAAATCAACAAATTGATTGGCAAAATAGAATATATAAATTTCTAAGACAAATATATGTATGTAAAATTATAGTTAGGTTAGAATTACATTATTTGTGTTAACATAAATGGAAATTAAATAAATATTGCTGTAATTATTCAAAATTATCAATTTTATTGAATATTTAAGTAAATTTTTATGCTTTAATTAAATTATGATTAGAAATTTTCGGAATTTATATAAATAATTTATGGAAAATTATATTAGCAAAAATTTCTGATACCATAAAAATTTATCATAAAATTTTAATTTTATTTTAATCTGAAAATTTAAATATTTTATTCGGTTCAAAATTTAATTTGTTATTAAAAATTCATCCAGTAAATTAATGTGACAATCAAGATGAGATAATATGTTTGGTAAATATACTTAATTGACTAAATGGTGTAATTGGTGTTATTTGAGCATGAAGATGTTTCGTATTAAATTACTGAAATATTACAATATTCGAAGTCTTCTAAATAAAAATAATAATAAATTCAATAAATTGAAGAAAAATATCTTGATCCGAAAAACTTATATTCTTCTTTCAACAATTTCACTTTTCAAAGTATATAATCAAAGACACTAACGAGAATGGTTTTTGGTGTATAATCTCTTCACCAAAAATTTACCAATGGAAAATTATTGACTTATGTCATATTAAAAATCAATATAAAAAAATAGGCTATTTTGTTGTCAGCCTACATAAAACTATTAAAACAAATCATTTTTTGTTACAATATATCATTTTGAAAAATCACCAAATAAAAAACTATCTTAAAACTTAATAAACTTTATATATAGTGATTCATTTGATTCACAACTTAAAAAGAAAAAAAAAACAAATTATAATATACAAAAATGTCACACAATAAATAAATAAATAAATTTTAATGTAAAAAAATTAAATATAAAATTTAAGATTTATCATTTTACCAGATCTTTAATATATGATTTTCGTTGGTAGTGTGTTGTTTGGTTGTTGTCGGAATATTGTTGTCGAATTGTTGTCGTCATTTAAAGTAAACGATAATTTTTGTATTATATACCATTTGACAACTTTTGTGATGTAAGCTATAAAAACTCAACATAACAAAAGCTTTATTTTTTATACATTTTATAAATCAAGCAAATAGTTAGATAATTTTAAATATTGTCTTCGTTTATCCGATATATTTGAGGAGACACATTCATCATCGAATTATGGGGTCGAAATTACTATAAAAGGCTAAATAAAAAAAAAAAAAAAATTGTAAATGATGTTTTTGCTAATGTTTTGTCTTATTTTGGGATTTTTTATTTAAATATAAATTTATTTATTTTTTTATTTGTGCAAATAAATATATAACTAAAAACTTTTGAGACATTCATCATTGTATACATGACTTTCTGGTGACTGAAATATGGGTGTGTAGAATATATATATATTTTATATACTATATTTTGATTACAATTGCCCGATTTGAGACATAAATTTAAAAACAACCTTCTTTAAGTCACGGTATTTTTAGATACGTTTAAAATTGTGAAAAAATCCATTAAAAAAAATTCAATTAATTTTAACTATTTATTCATTTTAATTTAATTTAAGTTGTTTCTAAATGTTTGATTATTATTATTTTTCTATAAGTATCATGGAGCCAAAACGAATTTAAACCAAATTTTATTGACAGAGCTTAAACTACAATAATTACAGATTTTATTATTACAATTTAAATAAATATTTATTTTGAATCATTTCAACTTTTAGCTTTAACATAAATGAATAAACTATACATAAATATTAATACATATTCATATATAATTCTTTAAATATTATAGAAATTTCAAAATTATAGCTTTAAATTTTAAATATATAGTTGTAAAAAATTTGTTTTTGTCAATAGTCCACTAATATTTTAATTTATGATATTTTTGATCTGAAAAACAAAATATTTAAATAAACTATAAAAAAAAAAAATAATAATTTTTATATAAATATTTCATTATTTATGATGGAGAATATTTTTGTATATATATATAATTTTTTTTTTTTGAGAATAGTGATAATTCAACATTGTAAATCAAATGTGTAATAATCATAATTTTAAATAAAATTTGACATATTATTGACAAGTTTGATTTTTTATATGTTGTTTTTTTTTTTTATTATTTATTCCTCTTGAATAGTTCAATCAGATTTATAAATAAATATTATTATTATTTTTTTCACAGAAATTTTGTTAATATTAATCATTAGTCTGATGATAATTGGAATTGTGTTTAAGTAATATTATTTGGGCGCCATTCTACTATTTAGCTATTTAAATGTATTAATTTTAGTTTAAAATTTTATGGAAAAGTTGTGAATAAATTAGATTGTAGAAACTTTATCAATCATTTTTTTTGGCTGAACATTCAAAATTATTATAGAAAGTTAGAATTATTAAGCTTTCTATTATCAGGTTTTCATAAATTTAGTATGAAAAAGTGGAAATATTCAATTTGACTCTAGTAACTTTTGTCTAAAGATAGTATAAAACGATCTAAATGAAATTTGAAAAAAAAAAACTTAATAATTTGAACTAAGTACTTTAAATTTTTCTTTGATATTATTGAATATAGATTGGGTTTCTTGATCACAACTAAATAGCAATGGACTATCCTGGACTTTTTATGTTTTAGAAGAAAAAAAATCAACAGGAGAAATTTTAACGGACAATAATTATTTGATTTCTCAAAAAACAGTTTTGTAGCACTTAATTGGCTATGAGACATTTTTAGGGTAAAATATTCTAGTTCAGGACTGATTAATTATATTGTCAACGAACGCGATTGGGTTAGTCCCAGGACGGTTCAGGATATTTCATTAAAAATAAGAGTAGTTTGGAATCCTTTATATTAATCAACGAATAGTCCTTATATCTTTTTAAATTTTTTCTTGATAATTTGGTCGAAATAAGTAGATACAAATCTAAATATCATATAGTAAATTTGAATTTTTTTAGTTTATCTCTCATATAATTCAACGATTTGAGAATTTATTAATTAATTTATAGTGTAATAACTTATCTAAAATGAACCATGACTATTTTTGCTTGAAAATCTTCTGTTAAAAAAATATTCAAATTCCGAAAGATAACAAAATTTTTTAGACTATATAAAAATAAGGGTAAAAAAGTCTTCACAAGAATATTGTTATAAATGAAATATAATATTTTATACTGGTTCATCGTCTGATGTGATAATAAATGTCCACACAACAATCTAGAGAAAATAACAACAATCCATTTTCCAACACACGAAAAAATGGGATAACAACGATATAAAAAGGTGCAAAAAAAATAATATATAAGAGAGATTCCATTGAGGAGATATATGCCAAAATGAAAGACAATGGAACTATAAATCAGGCCAAACAACCAAAGAAGTGACGTACTGTTCGCTAAAAATATTTTGAATATGGTTTATTTTTTACAATATATACAAATATCCTTTTGCTATAAAACCATATTCAGGATGATAAAACAAAATAATATATTTACGAAAAGAAGGTATAACCCTGAATTTAATAAAAACAATTCAAAATATATATATATGTATATCAAAGGGTGGTGTTGGTGGTTAGGACATAAAGATGCCTCAGAAATATATAAATTTTATTTATAAATTCTTTTCTTATTTTGGATTTCCTGGAGAATCATCATGAATTTTTATATAATATATATAAAAAAACCAGCTGGACATTACAGAGACAATATGGTTTTGCCAAAAATAATATGTTTGCTTGTTTAGCAATAATGTCCAAGCTAAAATTTATATTTGTATATTATAAATTTTATATATAAAATGAACTCGCGAATATGATCCAACAATAAGAAAATTTATTTACTTTTATTTATTTAAAAAAAAGAAAATGGTTAGGGTTACAAAAATATTTCAAATGAATGTTTTATTTGGTAGATTTATTTTTAGGGCAAATAAAATATTGGAATTTATCGTTTTGGAGACGACATCCAAAAATTTAAAAAAAATTTCTGGCAGACGATTGTTTTAAAGTATTTTTTTTTGTTTTTTTTTTTTTTTGGTTCAGATTTTGATAGTTTAGAGTGGAAAAGATTTGGACATATGTACCTTAAAATTTCTGTTTTTGTTATGGCCATAGAATTTTTCATAGGAAATTTAAATATTTAATTTATGTTTTAGTTTTAGATTTTTTTTTAAAAATAATAAAATATGTACTGTGTTGTCACAAAGAGAAGTGAGATAAACAAGAAATTGATGTATGTATAATCAAAATATAGTTTCCTTGGTCGTCCTTCAAATTTGAATTTTGATAAACTTATTAATATATATAGTATTAATTTCTGTGTTTCTATTATTTTAAATTCTTATTTATAATTATGTAGGATACATGATCAATTCTAATGAGAAGTAAAGTCATTTTAGTTGAATTTTGTAAAAAAATTGGAGAACTAAATAAAGGCAGCGACGAAGCAATGCGATCAATAATTCTTTTCCATATTAATTTAAGAACAATATACAAATATCTGGTGGACCTTGTAATTCTAAATGTTTTAATGACAATATGAAACTCTTTAAAATTAAAATGTAAAATTTAAGTCTCAGTATAATCTAGTAGCAAAGCCGTATATAATATTATATACGGCTTTGCTAGTAGGTTAAAGCCTAAACTTGAAACTGAGATGTCGCGGGTTACATTTCCGGCTAGACTTACTATATTTAATTACGAAAATCTCCTCGAGGTTCGAGGTAAAAAAAAATCAATTATAAATAAAAATTTAAATCAATTTTAAAATTATTATATTTTTTTTATTAATAAACCGTCAACAATTATTTTACTTGTCCAATTTGTAATTAAAGAAAAACTCTATACTTAATTTATTAATACAAAAATTCAATTTTCCAATGAATTTTTTTTTATCATCATTTTCTTATGTTTCTCTCTCTCTTGTAGTCCAAACAAAATGATTTATATGAAATCAAAATAAACAACATTATCACAACTACTTGATCTCAAAAACATTCACACAAAAAACCATTTTGCAAAAAAAAAAAACATAAAACATAATACGAAAAAAAAACGAGAAATTAAAAATTAAATAAATAAAATTCAAACAAAAAAATTTAAAATAAATCTTCATCATTAAACATAAATTTAAAAATTGTATATGAGAGTAAAATTGTATATTTTTAAACATCGTCTTCTTCTTAGTCCCAGAAGGTAGCAACTAAAAAAAAATGTTAAAAAACGCATGTTAGCATGATCATGTCTACGTCTACGTTAGTTTTTAATATTAAAGAAAATGTACATATATAGTTCTTAATCCTTATTCTTGTGAATTCAGGAACAAGAAGCTTTATATAAAATTTTTGTTACCCAGTAAATGACAAACACAACTGACGATGCACCGCATGATTCGTATAATTTATTTTTCAAAAATTGATCTTTGATGCAATCCTGTAAATGATGATCAGATTGAAAATTTTAATTTCAATTTTTCTGTATGGTGAAACATTAAATTTATAATTTACAATTTATTTGTATATAATGAAGTTATGCTTGCGCTTATAATACAAGTTTTTTTGCTACTACTGTGGAGAGAACCTACGATGGCGTTCTAATGTCGCCCACTCAATTTTAGTTCAAAATACTTATACATATATTAAATCGGAAAGAAATTTATTTTGAAATTTCCTTTTTTTTGTTTTTGTATTTCTGCAAAATTTCGAGTTAAATTTATATAGCTTCGGATTTGTAACAAAAATTAAATTAGCATAAAATAGTATTCGAAAAAAAAATGCATCTTAATTATAGTAATTTTTTTTCTTCAATTTTGAAAGAGTAAACAAGATGAATTATTTATACAACTACAGGGGGGATGACAGAATTATTCAAAATACTAGAAAATTATAAATCCTATAATATAAAATTGGTATTATTGGGTTTGTTAGACGTTTTAATTTCGTATAATGATTAATTGATAGTTGGGTAAATCCGATAAATAATAATGTAATCATAAGAATTTCATAATATAGCACAGTATGCTCTACTTATTACACACTATGCATAGTGCTCTGTATTTCATTCTTGCCCATTTGTGCTTGCTCAATGGAGCATAATTAATATTAATTTTATGCTCAAATATCGACATATTTTTCTGACCTTAATTTTACAGCAATTATAAATGTGGTGCAACATGGAATTTGTGATAGATCAGAGTGCTAGAACATGTCTCGAAATTTAACCAGCCAATAATGACCGTCCACAATTTTCTAAAACTGAATATATTTCTAGAAAATTTCAGTAGTCATGATTAAATTTGACATTCACTCTCGTGTCGATGTCCACAAATAAGCACCATGAAAAATGACAGATTACTGCCTACTGTCAACAGTTTTGTTTACAGATGGAGTAGAGGAATTATCTATTCGTCCAAACTAAAGGTAAACAAAACAAGTTCAGTTTATATCTTGATGGATATGAATTTGAATTTTAATAGCACATAATAATTGTCTATACAAAAATGTCTCTTTTAAAGTGCGTAATTAATATAACATTTGTATTCAAGTTCACCATTATCTGCTACACAAAAACTATATTTTCAATGAATTTCTTAAATATATAGCATATCTTAATATATGTTGTCGTTTTTCTTTTGATTCTAGCTTCTGATAATATAATTTCAAATTCCATTATACATGTAATAGTGATAATTTATTTCAATAATTTTAACACAAAATCAGCAAAAATCCTTTACCTTCAATAGTGGTCCCATATATAAATAGGAGAAACATTAAAAAAAATCCTGTTGATTCTTTAAATTTTTAGATATAGAAAAGATACTGTCTATCGACAAACAATTTTTACAAGATATTCTTTAGCTACTTTTTGAGTCTTTCTTTCCATCTGGTTAGGTAAATTTAACAAAAAAAAAAAGTATACTATATATAAAATGTCAGCAAGAAAAGTTTAACATGCTCACGCAAATATATTTATTACATGGTTTGCCATTTTCTTTCAAACTTAGCCTTTTACTGGAGGCTTCAAAACTATATACACACACAAAAAATAATATAAAAATCAATTTGATAATTTATTGAAATCATGTTTTCAGTCGATATTGATATAAATTCCTTCTTTTACATTGGCATTTTATATAATATGTATAAAAATTAAAATTAATTACAATGATTTATTGCCAATTTGAAAATAAACATTTGAAAAAATTAATTTTTTTTTTCTGGAAAATCAATTTTATTTTCGAATTTTTTTTTTTGAATAATTTTCAGATATGTATAAAAATGTTTTGAATGTAATAAATTTTCCAAAAAAAAAAACAAAAATTTTTGTAATAAAATAATTAAGAAGAAAATACTATTATAATTTTTGTGAGAAAATAATTTATTTGGTAAAATTTGGAAAATTTTAATCGATAGTTTTCAGAAAATTATATTGTATAATATATATTTTAATTGGGTCATAAGGAAAACATTATTATTATTATATACCTTTTTTTGTAATTTGGAATTTAATTTTTATCTGTTATTATTAGTGTTGAATAATTTATTATAGTTATAATATAATTTTTAATTTGCTATGAACAAAAAAATCGATTTACAGCTTCCGCGATTAATCAATGTAATGTTACATTTTAAATTGGAACAATAATATTTAAGTAGCAGTAGTGATTTATATTTTAGAAAAATAATTTCAGAAAGAAAAATAATTTTAAATTACTAAACTAAACAAATACTAAACAAATTTACGAATTAATCAAACAGAATGAGTAAATTAAAGTACATACATATGCACATTTAGACAAAATTTTCAATATATTCGCCTGAGACGATCTACGAAAACTAGATAAGAGAATCATAGTCCCTCCCCACAATTTGTAATTTCGCTCGAGCACATGAATCGGTTATGTGACTACGAATATGTATTCTGACATTACGACTTATCATATGTAAAAGTACAAGTATACTGGGATACAGGACACAAATCAATTGAAATAAAACTAATTTAGATTATGATTCATTCTAATTCTCCATATTGGACAAGATACTCGTACATCCTCTCAAATAACCAACAAATATGTTAATAATTGGTAATATTTTCCTTGTAGCAATTTGAATAGAATATTAAATTCATTACATTGCACATCTATAAACTTAATTTGTATTCATAATTACATAATGACATAATTAATTCATATTAAATCTAACCACAATTTAAATTAAATTAACTTTTTCTTTGCTAAAATTCCCTTTATATAATATTCTAAACCCTCAATAACGTCTTCAATCTTCAAAATCTTCGTTATATACATAAATATATATTCCCTAATGAGTTTATTAAGCCTATCGCAATACATCAAATTAATGGTCCATCTGTCGCATCACATTAATGTGATGACAGATTGAATGCATCACACGTATTTAGTTGTCTATAATATTATTTTCTATATTGAAAATGTTCATCAACCCCCCCAACTCAACTATCCATCCTTCTCATTAATCTAAACTAAAAATGTTCTATGATTTATTTTATCTATATGTATATATATGAAACTCCTCCACTATTTCCAAAACTTCATCTAATCATCCCATCTATATAATTATTATATAAATTGAATGGTATATATTTATATTTGTGGTGATATGATTTCTGAAGATGATGTGATGACCAAAAAAAATTAAAAGATATGTTTTAATATAATATCAAATGAGATAACATTATAAATAATGACAGACATGTAGCTAAAAAAAAAATTTGTTAGAAGACAGTCAAGATGGAAATATATAGAAGAAAAATTTCATCAACGAATGAGTTTTTTCTTAATTAATTTAGAAATATGTAATGTTATTAGGAATGGGATTTGAAAAATGATATTTGGTCAGCAGATTTTTAATTTAAAAACAAAATCAGCAGAATTTTTTTAATTTTAATGTTATCCTCAATGAAAAATTTATAAATCTTATATTCAAGTTTTTACAATTTTCCACACCCTGGTCAAAATTATGATATGCAATTAAAAGAAATTGAGGAAATATTCCGCATTGAAAATAATAATCATTGATTTATTTTTTACTATACCAAGAAGACGATTTTCCTTTTAATTTAGTGGGAAGAAATAAGAAGGATACGAAATAATGATTTGTGTTTTAAGGTGGTTATCATCAGTTTAAATGACCCTTCCGAATAAAACTATATTCTACTAGATGAAAACATCATGACATGACTCCTTAATTAAATGTTGAGCGAGAAAAATTACTATTATATTTATTTTATGGTATATGGTTTAGAAATTCGTAAAGTTTGTATTATTTATTTGATGAAACGTGATTGAAACTATAACATATTTCGATATAGTTAATCGATGACTAAAATTTTCGAAGGAAGACGTACATATATGATTTATTAAAGGAATGAAAGCGTAAAAGATTAACAAAAAATTTCCTGTGATTATTACGATTGAAAATTAGAATTATATATTTACACAATGTTTTTGCCAACGACTAATAGTTGTTACTAATTTATTAATTTTTAAACAGGATGTGGGGGGAATGGTTAAATAGAACTGGAAAAAATTTATGTATAATATATATTTAATTTGGTACAATTTCTGATTCTTACAGCTACTATTGTCCTGGTGTCACGAGTCGAGAAGCGATTTAGTTCAGTGTTTGTGATAAGGAAATTATGGAAAACCTACGAACATCCAACCAATATGACCGAATATTTTTATCTATATTTATCTAAATCTTAAATTGTATTTCACTCATCGATTTAACGGAAGATTTAATATAAGAATCGTCACCTTTTCCTGTTTCCACATATACTAATAATTGATACAGAATTATATATCATATTCCAAAAAACACACTTACCTAGAATAAAAAAAGAAGAATTTATTAATTAACAAATATCAATCAATCAACTATAAATATTAATAAAAATTATTGATAAAAACGAAAATCCATAATATTTAACTTTATTTTTTTTCTGCTAATTATTCAAAAAAAAAATAACTCTTAAGAAATATTAAATGATTTCAACATATATCTAATAATTTATCTCACATTCTATAATCATAATTATAAATAATGCTTACACCTAAATAAAAACTAACAACCCACAAATAAAAATCAAGTATATATACGTAGAAATTCTTCTACTAAACAAACTGTCTAAATTAATAAATGAATCGAAATGTTGATTATTATTAGTCAGCATCATTTCATCTGGTAAAAATATGGAAAAATGCCTAATGAATAATGAAATGTATTTGAAGATATTCTACTGTCGGTAAACTTTTATATACATCCTTAAAAATATATTTTGTAACAAAAAAAAAATCATATCCTTCACATATCTACAAATTATCTACGCGTATGTTTTTTTCCTAAACAAAAAAAATGAACACACACAAAAAATTTTCAGTTCACTTTTTGCTGATTTATATCTTACTTTTTCCAATGTTATCCTTTTTCGTCGTTTTTGATATCTCGCAAAACTAATTTTAATACAACTGAGATATATTTATATTAATTGGAATTGATTAGATTTCTATGATCGATGAGAATATTTGTATTGTAAATACAAATATACGAATATATAGTTATTTCACTAGGGGATCAAAAGGAATATATAGAGAAATAATTACGATTTAGTAATGTCTTCCTTGTGGTCATTGGTAACAAAAACGAAACCTGGAATATTAAATTCAATTGTATAAAAATGATATCCTTGCAATTATTATATATGTAGTATCAAAATTCTGACTAATTGATATTCATCGTCTCATGTGTTGCCTAAAAATTATATTATTAATTAAATAATTTGAAGAATGATAGAACTATAATAAAGAAACCTCATTGAAATATAGTAAAAATTATTATTCAGAAATTTATTATTCTTATTACTAATTTCTTGATAAATTTCCAATAATTTTTTTTTGAATAAATATTTTTTAACTCCCTTTTCCTTATATTAATTAAATGTTAAATCATTGCTCAATCTTTCTCTGGTACTGTCATTTTAATGGTCAGGTTAAGCTTGTCAATTATTATTTTGTTTTGTGATCTTAACAAGGCATTTCACAATTTTTTATATTATAATTTTGTCTCTCTTTTCTATATAAAATTGAAAATTCATTACTACATAGTTTCTGTTTTGATTGTTTATTCTTCCAATTTTTTTTTTTTTTTTGAACTTTTACATTCATATAATAATTTATTTTTCTTAATTTTCTATCCCTTCATTCTGTCAATCAAAATTTATATGATTTTGAAAGGATACAAAAAATTTATATATGTATGTATATATAAAACAGATATAAAAACGAATAAAATATTTACCCTTCACTCTGTTTAATTTGTGCTATGGGAATATGCAAGGATATAACAGAGAGAGAGAGAATTTAAAACAGAGACAGATCTGGTAACAATTACAATTTTTATTAAATGCTTTTTTAATAATTTTCAAAATAACTTCAAAGTTCTATCATACCTTATTAGTATTTTTTTGGAAAAAATGATAATTTAAATGAGAAACCAATTCGGTTTAACCAGAACCAAAATTAACTTAACCAAAATTCGGTTTGTAGATTATGTGCCACAAACGCTCCAAAAAAATCCCAAAGAAACTACCGAATTATTTACTTAAATGTTTTGCAGCAATTTGATATTTTTTGATGGAACGAATTGTGAAATAAATTTGCTTACGATATGATGCTTGGAAAATGATCTAAAAAATCATAATATTAAAAAAAAACGAATTACAATTAAAAGTCTGTAACAAACGAAATCCTTAATCCATCTCTGCTGACACCTATTAAACTTTCCACAATTTGTAACACTTTATTTACTTCTTCTTTTGCTTTATTATAGTCCTTATACACCACCAACTCTTAACAATTCTCTGGCTCTTTCTCTCACACCAATTTCATTCACAGCAAATATAAAAAAAAAAGTGTAATCTGTTGAATGACATAATACAACACAGCCAAAGAAGAAAAATAATTTCAAAGAAAAGCTTACAACTTGAACTTTTTTATGCTCTCCGTCATTATTTTTTTTTTTAAATGTACGTATACGTATACGTTATACACCGTATTCAAAAGAAAAAACACATTCTCTTTATAAATATCACTCGCTATACACTTTGTTGTGTTATTCCTTTTTTGTCTACTTGAACTACATTTTAAATATATACAACTTAAATTCATTTCACTGTCAATCAAAGAAGCAGAATACTTTTTTTTTTGTATATTGTAGCTGTATTTTATTCTTCAAGGATATTCAATATAACGTATATAGAAAGAATTGTAAATAATACTTTTAATGTTCCCTTTTGGATTACTATATGGATGGTGGGTTCAATTGTATTATTATAGTTTATATTTATAGAAAGGATAAAAGAAGTCTTATTATTTTTTTGTAAACTGAGATAATGTAGAAATAATTTTGAAGAAGGATATTTACTATTTCAATATGAAAGTTTATGTACAAAGTGCAAAAATAAAACGACTAAGAGAATAGTTTAGTTCAATATTGTAAAGCATATTATAAATAATTTGAGATCATGTCCAGACATAATGGAATTTTATAAACTTATATATGTTTACTCATCAAAATAAACAGATTGATTGACATTTAAAAGGAGTGACATTTGAAAAGTTCATTTTATTTACTCTGTAGTGAAAAATATACTTAGTATTTATACATATATTGTTTTTTGTGGGTTGTGCAAGAAGAAATTTTGTAAAATTTTGGTGAGTTTTGAATAGTTGGGGTAAAATCTAGTTTTGCATCTGCAAAAATCGATTGTTAGTAAAAAAACTTCTTCAAGATAAAACTGGTGTTGCTGCTGTATTTATACAATTTGACAGATATATCGTCGAACAATTTTTGAAATACATTTTTATTAGCAATTTATTCACTAATAAAGAAGGTTAGGATTAAGAATGGGTTTGCGTTGAGTCCTGGTAAAAACACACATCATTCACTAGAACGGAATCTGAGTATATCCATGTCAGTCTTCGCTTAACTAAAGCGTTTATCTTATTATTAAAGATTATTCGCTACTAAAAGTTCATTTTAGTTTGTTGCGAATAATTATAGTTTATTCATGACGAAGAAACTTATGCTTCAATTAGTTAGTAGTTCAACAACTTCGCGTGTGGCGAAAAAGAAAATTATTTTACAATTTGAAGAATTAATGGTGGATTAACTATTACTTGTGAATCAATTGTTGTCAATCAGCAGCATTGTTCGCTGTCTTTATCCAGGACCTTAAATATAGCATCATTAAGACACGGCTGCTCTTGATTTGAGCTTAGTAATTGTTAATGAAAAAAACTTTATATTGAAAACTATGAACATCTCATTTTGTGATCAATTTTTGTTAATTATTAATTTTGAACCTGTTTTTTAACTACAACATTTTTATATCATCATTAAAATATCCAAATTAAAGTTGAACTCCACTAGACTATATTTCAGTATTAAATTCAAATAAATTACATTGTAACCTTTTACATATTGTCTCAACTCTCAACTATAAACAAAACAACAACACATTTCCATATCCACAAACAGTCCCAAACCAAAAAAAAAAAAAACAAAACATTTTTGCTTCTGGTAACAAAATAAAAATCCTCTTGCTAGTTCACATTCATGTCATGTCATTTTCTACAACATAAAATTTAGATTGACAGATGAATATGGGTGGTGGCATTTTGTACAAATTTTTCAGACTGCGGCGGCAGGTTAACAATATTTTTTTTTCTTCAAATTTTAACTATACGTATAATATATTTTTCGAACTTCCACCTCCATTAAATCGGGAGTATATATGTTAAATACTATTTAGTATATATAAATTCTAAAAAAAAAAATATTTATTTATTATATTTTATTTAATTTAAACATTTTTTTTTGTTCCTGATTATTTTATGTTAGAACTGCAAATGAATGAGGAGTGAATGACAATGTTGTTTTTTTTTTCTGTTAAAATGTAGAATTATTTTTTGTTTGGGTTCTTTTATAGAGTATACTACGAGTATATGGGACATAAAAGATGAAAAAAGAAATATACGATGATGATGATGACATCACGTTTCTTGTTGACAAAATGACAACAACAGATGCCCATGTCCTCATCACATTTTCAATTTGGTATTTATATGTATACGGTATATAATTGTATTTATGTATATGTATAAGGAAATGTTTTTTTTTTTATAATAATATTTTATAAAGTTTTAGTTTAATTAATGAAGGTTTATTGAAAATAGAGTGAATTTAAAGAAATGTATAAATGCTATGTCAAATTCAATTTGTTTTTTTGTGAATGATTTTGACAGTTAAATGATTTGGTTAACTATGAATTAAATTACCAGATAACAGATTAAAAAAGGATGTATATGTAGTTTTGTTTGCTTTTGTAAAAAAATTGGCATGTCACGATTTTTCTATAATACCAAAGAACTATACAAATCATTTCTTTAAGCTAAGTATTTGTCATCATCTCAGCTATAAAGAACAGATTTGAGCTTTGACAGTCAAATTTTAAAAAAATCTCAAAATTTACTTAAAATTTAAAATAAATAGCTGACAATTTTAGCTTAACATTAATTTAACAAGTCGCGATTGTAACCCATTATATGACGGAGAGCAGATCACAAATGGGGAAAAGACCATTAGCACATTCACGACTGACTCCATATTTATTATTGATGCAATTATATTTTTCTCGATTCTATTATCTTCGGATGGATTAAGAATATTAAGAAATTTAAATCCCAGAACCTGGTATAGGTGGGCAAATCTTATCTGTTATTAATTTATAGAATGTAAATTGTTTATAAGCTATTATTCCAGTCCCAAATATACTGAAAAATTTCTGTAAAGACCACACACTTCTAATAATTTATCACTCCAGTCATATAATGCAAATATTCACCTAATGTTCTTATCATTATTTCGTCTCTCCATTTGATTAAATATTTTTTTATATTTAGTTTATTTTCATATACATACATGAGATTTATATAATATTTTTCCTCTTATATATATCCTTATTGTAAAGAAGAGAAGTTTACCTTTTGCGCCTTCGTTAACATTCAAAAACATATCCATCAGGACACAACACAATACAACAGCAACAAAAAAAAAGTATTTTCTATAACAATGAAAAGGTTGTTTATCCAAAATGTCTCGTTTTTAAGAGTGAAATGTTTGATATATTTTCTTTTCTTTATTTATGTATATGTTTTTTTTATATGTTGTTATGTTTTTGACTATATTGATTGACTGTTAAATACTGATATAATAAAATATTAAAAAAAAAAAAAATATTGTTCACAGACTTAACTTTTATATGAACTTAACTTTTATATTAAATATTTTGTATATATTTTATTATTGTCCATAAATATAAAATAATCATATATGAACTGTCAATCAAAATATCATTTGCAGATTTATATAATAATAATAATAATAATTATTATTATTATTAAAGGGAATGTATAGAAAATTTGTAAATAAAATATATTTCATTTTATGAGAGATATATAGAAATTGAATAGTAAATAAATATATACAATTTTAAGAAATGAAAATTTAATAGGAAAAATTATATTTTATAAATTGAAAATTTTAAATTTTCTATAATTGTAATAAATTTTAGATTGAATTTTTGTGTAGATTATATTTTAAAGAAAATCTTTTTTCCTGATTAAATCTGATCGTAAATAATATTAAGTAAATTACGTCTTATATAGTAAATGAATGATACATGTTATATGAAAATAATATGTCAAAGATTTTTTTATATGTACATATATTTTTTTTCCATCTTGCTGTTATAATGTTGTCAACTGTCACAGAAATATATAACATATTTATATCTTTGTTACTCTCTTTTTGTGACATTAGCAAATCTATGTATAAGGAATATTGTCTTTTCCGGATGGATATATGTATAATATATTATAAGAAAGATTTTGTTTCATGATAAATAAGAATATGAAATTATTATTATTATTATATGTATTTATATTATGTTTTTGAAAGTTACGAGTTAAAGAAAGATGATAATTGCAAATGACATATAACTGTTATGATTTTGGTTTTATTATTTTGCTTTGTTTTAATATTTTAGTTTTCCATAATTTTAAGAGGATTTACTAAATAATTATAATTTAAAAAAAGGTGCTTCAAAATATATGATCCTCATGAGAAGCAGATGAAAATTCCTTGTGTCCACAATCCAGGACACAGATCATTTGGTACGTCAGGACAGGAGCAAGATAGATGAATGTTGTATACTGGTAGATGCTACAGAAATTTCAAGTTTTCAACTGTGGAAACGACTAAAAAACAATGGGAAGAACGAGTGTAGCAAAAGAGCGATTGTTTTGAGATGAAGTTACAGAAGATATTATACTAATCTTTTTAAAAATAATACTTGAAACTTTTGTTGGTATTTTAATATTAATTTAGATATTTATTTTTGAACATTTTTTTTGAAAGCTTCATGAACTGTTGCATTATTTTCATTTAATCATTAAACCAAAATTCTATTCTATCAACGTCTTAAGGTCTAACCATAATGTGCATACGTTGGCTTATGCAAACTCTATGCATGGTACGATTACATATAAATCGTATCTTCTAACCATAATTTGCATATGCAAACATACGTTAACTCTGGCTCTCTGTTTCGTTAACTTTTGATTGTCAAATTTCTGTATGTAACTATACGATCAGTTTCGTAGTTTCGTACGGAAATTTGACAAACAAATAAAAAAATTGTTTGTTTTTTATTTAATTTCATTTTGACTTTGAGATTCTGTATTTATTTACAAAAATTGTCAAAAACAATAATTACGACGCCATAAGTTTCCGTATTCCTATTATGGTTGGGACACAAATATGGCAGTGCATAACGAAGAATAACTATACATTCGTTCAGTTTTGACATTTTGCATAAGCTTGCATATGCCTATTATGGTTGGCTCTTTAAATATGTATACATCAAATATAATATTTAATATAAAATAATGATGTCCTGTCAAATATGTGTTATATTTGTGCCCATTTTATTTTCTTTCAGATAAGTCAGTGGCGTAGATTTGATATTGTTTTTTTCCATCCCCCAATCAACTAATCCCTTCGAAATTCGGCTAACTTATGCAACTTAGAGGACCACAAGCTCGCAGTTATGAATTAGTGAAAAATATTGACTGAATTTTGTTAATTTTGAATATTTAAAAAAAATAAAATGAAGAAATTTTTTAAGAGATCAAATATTACTTTTTTTTTTTTGCTTTTTGATGGACCTTACACAATTTTGTGTTTTTTTTTTTGCTGTTAATCTTATCGCTAATCCATCAAACCATTTAAACAGTTCATTGATTTTTTTATTGTATCTATACACAAAAACAAAAAACTCATATCTCTTTAACAAATTCCCATCAATTTAATTTAATATCTTTCAAATTAACCGCCAAAAACAAAATTTCTGTCACAGCACTTTATCATCAAACAAAAATATTTCGTTTTTTGTGCTTCCGTTCAAGCATATAATAAAATCAAAAAACAAAATTTGACTTCAAATTCGGTAGCAATTAAATGATTCTGTATTTTGCCGCCTCTAACAAAACACCTTTTTATATTTGAAAAAAAAAAATACTGTCGCTAGCTCAAAATTTCTATAATACACGTTGGATACCATAAAGTCATCCCTCATCAAAAAACAAAAAACAATAATCAGAAATTTTGTTATTATGAATATTTTTGTTATATAGTAAGATGAGGTTAATAAAAATAACAAGATAAATTGAAGTGAATTTTAACAAAAATTTTGTTGTTTATAAGCGACCTACAAAAAAATATTAAATTACTGCAAAAGAAAAAAAAAAAAAAAATTCGTGAAGCTCAGAAAAATAAAATCAATGAAATTTTTTTGTATTCAACAAGAAAATCGACTTTAAAAAAGAAATTGAAAGTATTTTTTTTTTTCAATAACTTCATAAAAATATTAAAACGCTTTAAATGTGTTTTTTTTTTTCAATAAAGCAAAAACAAACAAAAAAGTCACCTTTAACTGAAAAGTTCTTCTTTTTTTTTGCTGTCCTAACCCTTAAAGGATTTACTCGTATACACAAAAAAAAAAACATCCCTTTTTTTATATAGACTAGTCAGCAAGAAAATACGATATAAATAAAAAAAAAACCGAACAATCAAAAAGACAGACAAATCACCTTAACTAACCTTCTTAACATTCATTTTCCGGTAAATATTTTCGTTTTTTTTTTTCCAAGCCCCTTTTTAAAAAATTGTTTATTTTTCGGTTCGTCCTGATTATATCCTCAAGTTAGTCCTTAGAACTTTAGTTAACAGAAAAAAAGAATCCTTCTTTCTACCCATACGGAAATCCTTCATCTATCCATACGGAAAAAAAGTTTATTTTCTGTTGGAAAAAAATATGGAAAACAAAACTTATGAAAGCGGAGAGGTTAAAGTTCCTATGAACTTACACATCCCTATTTACTTTTTTTTTTTACGTATACGTTTTTTTTTTGCCATGGGGGTTTTTTTTCCTTCTTCTAACAAAAAAAAAAATCGAACCGACAACAAGCCGCATTTGTGTGTGTGTGTGTGTGTCTGTGAAGTGTAGTAAAGCGACCCTTAAAGATTGTATAAGTACTTTTTTTCTATCCTTTTATTCTAGTTTTCGGGTTTTTTTTTCGATTTTGGGGAGGGTAGATAACATAAGTAGAATAAAAACAAAAATTCACCCTTGAAAATTATTCAGATTTAAAAGAAAAGCTCTCTGGATAACCAAAAAAAAAAAAAAGTATTAAATGACAAAGTGAACTAAAATCTAAACGAAGTGAATTTTTTAAGCTTATTTTTAAATTTCTTGGGTATTTTTTTTTTTTTTTGCTTTTCTGGCTGACAGATGATTACCCTTGGTCTAGTAACCCACACTACAATATTGAATGAAATGATAATTGGAGTTAGGGTAGAGACAAAAAGAAATTAGTGTGTGTTTTTTATAATATGAAATTAAAGATTTTTTTTAACAATTACAGAGGGACTAATATTTTTTTTTGAAGGATATTATGTGGAAAAATAGTAAATGACAAGTTAATAAAAATTAGTTATTTACTTGGAAAGGATTAGAAGTCTTTACTTTATGTAAATTTTGAGGAATTGATTAAGAAATTTTAAGAGTGTTGGGGAAAATAAAATATTTTCTATAATAGATTATAATATTGAAACATGGTTACATATGAAACATGGAGTTTAGCACTTGCTAAGAATTGATTGCACAGCCTAAGGCACACATTCTTCTCGAGATAGAAGCAATTTCCTAGATTTAACATAGCAAACTCCTGAATTATGTTGATGTTTTTATAATAGCACAATTTATACAAATTGTAACACTCACTCGCTGTAACATTCGCATAATGACATCTCAAATGTTGAATTTTGGGTAAATTCTTCGAGATTATGAAATTTAGTTTGTTTATATCTATCTTAAATAAATTAAAATGGATGCAACATGCAAACAACTAATTAAACATACTAGCATAGTTTAGTGATTCACAAAATTTGTGTTAATAATTAGATTTTATGTAAAAGTGAGGTTTGGAAATTTTGTTAGAATTGGTTCTATTAAAAATACAATTAAATGTAGACTGTTCTTGTCTAAGTGAACCTAAAAACTGTTCACTTGGCCGAGAACAGTCTACAATTAATCGCGTTTTTAATAGAACTAAATTCTAACAAATTTCCAAAACTCACTTTTACATATAAAATCCTTGAATAATTTTCTCTTTAACATGGAATTATATTGTTGCTGGTTGAAAAAAAAACACTCATTCTTCCTTTTTCCGATTATATCCTTTTTAAACTCCAAAATAAAATCTATACAAAAAAAAAAAAATGTTATTGAATATATCTGTTCTACTGTTAGCTATGATTTGTATACATATAAATATTGTACGTATATATATGTATATATTTGCGGCTTTAGTCCTTTTTTTGCCGATTGCTGACTACATGTCTACAAAAATGTTTTGGTGGTGGCAACGGCGACGTTGCAAGAAAATTTCAACAGAAATAAAGACAACAACACCATATACACATTTATAATCTAAATAGGGTGGTCTTGTATACAAATCATTCTTCACCGCCCCCATACCAATTCGTTATATTATTTTTTTTTTCTGTGCTATAAACTGTATAATGTGGTACAATCAACAAGTTGTTATCATTTGTAAAAACGGTGAACTCTTATAGCGATGTTAAATGGAAAAGAAAGTGGTTTGTAATTTTTTATCAAATAATATTTTCTTTTTTTTGTGTGTGTCTGTGTCTGTTTTATTATGCTTCCTTTTTCTTCCTTTTTTTTCTATAGCCAAAAAAAAAAGATGTTTTTTTATTATGAAAAATTTTTAGCTTTTTTTGGAATTTTTTTTTTTTATATTTCTTATACTTTTTTATTATTCATTTGTCAATGAAAATTTACTGTAAAATAAAAGTGAAAAGAAATTTGGATTTAAGTAGGAGGATTTGAATTAAAGGAGAAAGAAGATGGAATTAAGTCATATATGGATATTGAGTTATCAATATTATCACTATTGAAAAGAAGAATGACAAATTTCGGATTTAATTTAATAGTCCTTTGCATTTTTCAAATTTTCGTTGCTTAACAATATACTAATCTTTGTGGTCAATACTTCGAAATTTTACAAAACTTTACTTTTTATGTAAAGATTCCGGATGCTTAATACTTTTATGAAAATCAATCAAATTAATAATTTTTCATAAATATATTGTCCACAATATTTTTTTTTTTTAAATCAATGATAAAATCAATCAAAAAATTCAACAACGAAAAATTTCAATTATTTAAAAAGTTTTTGGGCATTTATTAAATAAAAAATGATTTAAATACAATTTACATTATTTGTCATCCACCCTCAAAGTTAGCCAAACAAATTTTTGGTAATAAATCAATATAAAAACTATCGTCAATAATTCATTTTTGTAACAGCATAAATAAAAAATAATAACAACACATCATAATTTCTCATATTGACCGACCGCTCCTCAATCTTCCAAATCCAAAACCAAACACAAAAAAATATTACAAAAATGTTAATGGAATGACCAAAAAGTGACACAAAAAAAAAATTCACCTTCCATTTACAAAATAAAGAATGAAATGAATTTTATGTTAAAATAAACACGAGAGAGAAAATTATTATATTATGAAAAATCAACTGTCAACTGTGGTAAAAATTGCTGATGTCACTTGCCACTTGAATCTATCAATCAAATTGCAAAAAAAAAAAAAAACACAACAAACGAGAAGAAAAAAAGTCATAAGAAAAAATATTTTATAATTTTTTGAATTCCATCCAAAAGAGTTTTTGAAATCAAAATATGTAATAATAATAATAATAAAAAAATCTTAACTTGAGTGCGTTCGTTACGATATCAAAGGCTCAGAGGTAAATATACTGATTTTTTGTAGGTAATGTAAGATTTTCTTGAATTTATCTTTTATGAAATAACATTTTTGTTTCGGGTATCATATTTATACAACATTGCAATCCAAGGTAAGAAAGTTTTATTGAAAATATTTGGAATAAAAATAGAAGGGAACCTATTAAAGTTTCGTAATTGATTGAGATTTAATTAGAATGGTGGCAATTCTTTTACGTTTATCACAGCGAGTCCCTAGGGATTAACCAAAGAAAATTTTATGTACTTGTCAGAGAAGTTTCTCTGTATCAAATTACTTGGTAGTGCAGGCTACATATTTAGGCAATCTCCTAGACATTTTGAAACCGAAGAAAGAAAAGCAGTCTAAACTAGATAATTCTCAAAGTAAGTCCTAATAATCGAAAATTTAAGCTCTATTTATTTCATCTAAACCGAAATACCTATAACTCTTTCAAAAAGTCCACTCAAAATTGGTATGTGTAAATTATTATCTCTTCCATGCATTGGAAACAAATAAATATAATATTACAAAAATTCCAGATCATCAATCGTTTATGGCCTAAAGTAAACACCGAAACTATATATATTCAAATCGCAAAATAATTGTTAAAAAAAATAGCCTGTAAAGAGCATTACACAAAACAATTCGTCATTGTTGATGCTAATGATTACGTTGATGATTTAAAGACATTATTTTAGTTTCAACTTTAGTATATATACATAATTTCCATATCAATATGTTCTTCATACTATACATAATACCCAGGTGAAACACAATGTACACATAAAACTATATAAAGACATTTATACTATACGTATATATAACCTTTGTCCATATATATATAAAAATCATTAAAGAAATATTTTACTCTTAAAGACAATTTCATGTTTGATTTCTAGAGCGATCATCCATTAAATCTTCAAAATGTTGTTAAGTAGACATTTGAAGAAAATGATGAATAGAAAATCATCAATTCCCTAATGTCTGTGTTTATATTACTGATTATTCATACCCTAAGTGAATTTATATAGTATGGAATGGATAGAGAGAGAGAGAGAGAGTAAGGGAGTAAGATTTATTTATATTATATAGTAGTTAAACACCAGACCCTCTGCATCGTTAATTCACTAATCCTTTAAGATAGTGTTTTTTTTTATATTTTGCCAGCAAATCCTTCAATTCAATTTTTTTCTTTTTGCGTTTTTATTGCAGTTCAGAAAAGGTACTTGAGTTATTGAAACGTTGACATGAAATTTTATAACATTTCTAGAATAATGATTTTTAAGATTCTTTGAGTGAGAAGTTGATGTTATTCGTTTTTTGAGTACATATCAAATGAAGGGATTTCCATCATTTATATAATATGTTATTTTTGAAATGGGATTTTCATTAAGAAATCTTCACCTGCTGTCCAAATTATGATATGTATGTATATAGTTTTTTATATAGATATATCAACATTTTCAGCTTTTGTTTATTTTTAATGTATCTTATAGGATTCGAATGAAAATTTCTGACTAATAAAATTTGGTATAGCATAAATATGAAATTATAAATATAGATTTATATGATTCTTAATATTATGTACATCTTTAAACAGTCACGACAATATAGCTGTCAATCACAGTATGATTGAGATGATCTCCTCTGAATTTGAGAAGTTAGAAAATCAATTTTATTCTAAATATATATATATATTGAATACTAGTATAAAAATGTATTTATGAGGTTCTTTTCAAACTTCTTTTTGAGATAGTAGTTTATGTGTCGTATAAAGACACATTTAGGTTATTTTAGTAAGATAGAAATTTATGTAACTCTTCTTTCATCACTCACTGTCTCTGAAATTTGCAAAGTTTACAAAATTATTTCCAAATGAAAAGTAACCACTCCATTATGGTCTAACCATAATATGCACAGAAAACCTTTCATCCAAAGAGAAAGAAAAATAAGTTGTGACAGTTAAACTTCCAACAGATAAGTAACAATGTACTTTGAGGATTTTTGGGATGCATTATAAAATCAGGAAACAAGAATTGTCAGTAATCGATAGTTTGCTTGATTTATAACGTTCGAGCAATACTATTATATTATATCTCACAAGTACAAAACGACATCCTGGCCTGGTGACACATGAAATTAGTTTTTCCTATATTTCTTAGAATTATACTATGAAAATATGGTTTCCCAAATTTATATAATATTAACATCTTTAATTATACCAAATTTTGTTTACATTTTTGAAATATGGTAATGTATTACATTAAAATTTCAAGTACCTGTTAAAATTTTTCTACAAATTGATGCATAAAAAAAACATTACTCAATTTTTCAATTTTCTACAAATTTACACTAAAATATTTTTTTTTCAACATTCTTTCAATCAAAACTAACCAAAATAACAAAAAAAATACTATATTATCTCAATCATTTTCAATATATAAATGTCAGTGTGCACTATTGAGATCACATAGTGTCTGTCTATGTCTATATTTATATAAACTCAATGACGGATGACTGAAATCATTTACAACTTTGATATTACGTATATATGTATATATAAATACAAAAATATTTTATAGGGAAGTAGTTATATTATGGTGACTTTTGGAAATTTATATATAAATGATATTGATAAGACAAAAATTATATACATATATAAATAATATTGATGAAGCAACAAATTGACTACAGAATATAATTTTTATGTTTGAGTACTTGTTGTCCAGTCGTCAGTGTCATATCTTTATGAAGGATGAAAAAAAAATTTATGATTGATTGACATTTCACTATATATTTTTTTTTTGGTATATACCATGATTGTTGAGAATCTGATGAACTATGTATAAATAAATAATAAATAAAAAAAAAAAAAAATTGATGTTTTTATATTAGAAAATCCTTCAAAAGAAAAACGTGAGGAAAGCCAAAACCTATAAAAAAAAAATAATTTCTGTCATTTTATTTATAATAATAATAATAATAATAAAAAAAAATTTTTATTGTTTAGTTTAGATTTCGTGAAGAATGATTTTTTTTTCTTATTATAGTTTATTTTATTTTTTTTGATGAATTTGAAGAGAGTGAAATGAAAATTTTTATCGAAAAAAAAACAATATTATACATTAAATATATATATTTTTATGATAAACAATGATCGATTACTTGTCAATGAATATTTAAGTTTCTTCAAGAAGATATCACAGAAGATTGGTTATTGGATTTGTTGAGGTTTTATGAAGTGATATTTCTAGTACTTTTAATGTCGTTTTTTTGTTTTTTTGATTTTTGTTGAAGAAAGTTGATGGAATTGAGATATTTTTATGTATATACATATATAATGTTATTGAGAGTGTAAAAATATATTCTTTTTTAGATGAAATTTGTTAAATGATTGTGTGAAATTATAATCTTTTTTGTTATCCTTTGTTTGGTTTCACAATGATTGTACAGGTCTTTGCCATGAAATTTGTTTTTGGTATAAGAATGATAGATATAATATGGAATGTGGTAGTTGAGAACATTTCGATTTTTGGTTAGTCAAACAGCTATATATAGAATGTTTGGAAAAATTTTAATAAATAGTTTAGTAGCTAAGTAGATAAGCTTTCGGAGATATTGTTCAATAAAATTTATTTGTATATAATTAAATTATGATTAGGAAATTTCATTTGTTTCGGAAATGATTTTAAAATGAGAATGTTTTTGCAATTATAGTTCCTCCTCTACAAAAGATATGCTTTTGGGAGCCAATTCAACTGCTTTAAGTATAGTTATGGTTGACTTCTAGCAATTTGAAAAGAAATTTTGTTACTAAATTATACTATTTTTGTCATTCTGAATTAACTATTTGTATAGGTATATAGTAAATTTCAGATTGTAATTAGAATTTTTCAATTGAACTGCATAGAAAATTCTATAATTTCAATATTAATAAATATGAAAATTTCGATTAAAAAAATATAATATTATTTTCCAACAATTTAAATAATTACAATTAAAATTCAATTTAAATAATAAATCATTTATATAATTAAATTATCCTTCAGGGAAAATTTCTCAAATTGACAAAAAACAAACTATACGCAAATAAAACTAAATTCATCATTTTATTTCTCTTCAGGACGAAATATTTATTGAAATCAAATTAAATCGAATAAAACAGGCAAAAAAAAAAAAAAGACACGCTGACACAATTTATGCTTTAATTGAAATTTAACAACAATTAAAAAAAATTCTTTAATTAAATAAATTTTATTTTTGTTTTTGATTTCAATAAAAAAAAAAAAAATTAATTTCCCAAATAAACAAAATAAAAATAAATTTTAATTTTCCACTTGATAAGTTTATATAGGTACAATGTCCTTCCATAAAAAAACATATATTAATAAATTTTATATAACATACATTTTTTTTTTGTTACCAGTGTGGTCAAGTGAACGCGGTTTAATGTGTCAATTGATTTGAACCTTCTGAATGATGGACCATATATATATTTCCTCTCTCATTTATATTTTTTTTATTCATATTTTTCGTGGATATAATAATAATATAAAATATTATATAATATTACCTAGGTTAACCTGATTCCCCAATGGTACAAGGTAATAGCAAAAAAAAAATAATATTTAGTATATAAAATGGTCAAATTTTTTTGGTATATGTGCGGTTGGGTATGTTAAAGAATTTATTATATATTTTTTTCAAAAAATATTTCATGTTATTGACTAATTAAATTATCAATTTGGCAATCAATCTGTCAATTATTTACCAGTTCTGACATTGAATGGTTCACTTCAATCTCATTTAAAACTATAAAGTGAAATTTATTTTTACATTACATATATATAATAAAAATAATGATGAATAAATGTTTATAGGTAAATTTGGAATCAGAAGCAGGAATTATAGTAGAGAAATTATTTTGTGATTTATTGTTATAATAATTTTACATTAATTAATATTTATTTGAAAAATAAAATTAATTTTCATATTATATGAAATGTTAAAATTAAATACTAAAACAATTAAATGAAAATTTATTAATATTTTAAGGATTTATTAAAAGAATTATTATGTTTTTTTTCGGATTTTTGTAGACTAAAATAAACAAATTAAAATATAAGAAAAATTTATAATCCTTGTCTAAATGTAAGCTGTACTCTTACCAAAATTAATTTCTTGTTTGTCTATTATGAATTACTTGAAATTCTATTTAGTAAAACTATTTCTAATTTTAACTAAATCGTGTATAAAAGATTTTATGATCTGCAAGTTTCTTAATAATGGTAGACATAATTGAAAATTTATTTCTCTATATTTGCCAATTTAAAAAAAAAAAAAAAACTTATTAAATTAAATATGCAATAAACTCTAAAAATTAATATGAATTAGTTCCCTTCTTTAAAATCATTTAAATTTAATTTTTTTTCAATAAATTATCACATAAATAACTGATATATAAAATTGATTTTACCCTCAACGTTGTTAAACTCTTTCCTTATTTAATAAATATTACATAAAACATAATTTAATGTGTTGTATTTAAAACCATAATTTGAAAAAAAAAAAAATAGTCACACGCGGTTTATCTACAACTACAACACCAAACAATCATAAACTTTAATAATAATGTCACAAAATTTTTATAATTTTAAAAAGTCTTATAATAAAATGTTTAAACAATTAAACGATTTATTGAATCCATCCTACATAGTAAATTTTATGTTTCAGTTACATATTGTTGTACCTATAAACATATTACAAAAAACAATGTATATTACTGGTATAAATGTTTTGAATTTATGATTGTAAAAAGGAAGAAACTCAGGTACAAACAATTTGCGTAGGTGCAAAACTTAATCTTTCATATATACATAGGTGAGCTATAGAGTAGAAAAAAAAAATTATTATTAGGTGTGATTAAAATTGTGTTTCGCTTTATTAATTTTTTTTTTTTAATATTTATTAAAATTTTCTATAAAATAGAAAATTATTGGTAATAAAATTTAAATTATTATGACATAATTTATGCACTGCTTGAAAAATTAGTGCAATAAATAAGAGAACTTTTAAAATTATTGTAATAAATAAAATGTATTTTAAATTGGGATATTTAGTCTTCCCTGATAAATTGCGGAATTGATAATCCAATTTTTTACTAACTTATTTGATTGGCTTTAATATTTTTAGCCAAATAATCAAATTGTACTAAGCTTAACCAAAAAGGTTAAAAAACAAGGAAAAATTTAAGACTATGGAGAGGCATAATCAGGAGGACAGAACTCGAATAATATTTGAATTTCTAAATTTTTTTCTAAAACAGATTAAATTCCATTTTTTCCGCCACTCAAATTACTATTTATCCTTGAAGGCTTCAATCATTATAATAGATATGTATTTAATATTTTAATATAATATAAATAAATCATAAATTCTTAATATATTATAATAAATTTTCATCTTCTTTTTTTTTTGGTATATAAAAACAATCAAAATTTTATATAATAAATTTTTCCTATCCGATAATAAATTACCATGTCATCTAAAAAAACACCATAAAAGAAAAACAAATTATTATTATTCTTTTTTTTTTTTTTGTGGTATTAAATAATAATTTATCTCACCTTAAATAGCCTGGAATCATTTGTAACGAACAATCTTTTTTTTTTTTTTGCTGTATTGTGTGAGTGTATAATTTGAGTGATTGACCATCAAATAGTGAACGATCAATCAAATAAAATTTATTGATAATTTTATTCGTAACAATAGTGTAAAGATTATGACTAGTGAAATGTAGGGGTTTGTTTTGTAGAATGGATTTATTGGTTGGCTTGAAAGGAATGGATGGAATATAGTCATCCAACAGAACGATTAAATGTATGGCTGCTTTATTCATCAAGAGCGTTACTACATTACGAAAAGAATAGCATAGTTTCCGCCAACTTAATTTTACCAACCTTTGTTAAGCCTGTAATTAAGCGAAACGTTCGACAATGGACAGTAAGTGGTATTTCTTCCTAGTACAACTCCCAAATAAGATCATTTTGACAAAATGAATCTGTGGTGATGTAGATCGTGTGAAACGCAACACCGTATCTGGTTCGACGGGCCAATTAATTCGGTGCTTTGTAATTTCTTCCTCATTTAAGTAAAACCGAAGTTTTAGACTGATTTGGTAATTCAAATGTCTAATTTAAATTTTATTGCACTACTTAGGAAACAATTCTTCGTTGGTAAGAACTACTGTTACCGAACATATATCTCTATAGTACTAGACTCATTCCTCATTACTTGTTTTCGTCTATTAACGTTGCAACTGACTAATTGAAATTAATATCTACATTTTTCTCTTTGAACTTCATTTCCTATCAATATTATTAACTGCCCATTCTATTCTTACCATTAAACTTCTAACACAAAACATTTTCCCTTCAATATTATTTTTTTTTTTTCGTTTTTGCTAATCCATGTCTCATATTACTTACTTTATCATAAAAAAAAAAGTATATAATAATATAATAATTCACGAAAATCATGCAGAAATAAATAATAATAATATTTTATAGATATATAGATTTAAGTATTGGGCGCTAAAGATGAAAACGCATTAAAAGAATGAGACATGACACGCTAATTTGATTAATTTGAAAGATTCAGGCATTTCATTTTATATCAGTATAATAATTTTTTTTGTTCTTCAATAAACTTTATATATATATCTCATTTGATATCGGCATCATATCCGAAAAGGAAAAACATGTCCAATAAAAATCTATGTATATAGATATAAAATAATCCATCAGTCAAAATAATAACTATCGATAGATTAAAAAAAAATTATTATTATTATTACGAAAAGAAGCAAAAATTTATTGTAGAATTTTAGGTCATTGATTTCTTTATTCATTTCTTTTTTTTTCTCAAATTCAAGATAGTGTGACAGATATAATGTCCATTAAAAATCGTATTTCATTTTGGTATTAACATTTTCTTGGATCCGAATTGATTAGAAATATATTTTGAAAGAAATCTGTCAATAATTAAAATGAAAATTAAATAATATATAGAAAATACCAAAATAGTGATGAGAATCTAATGAGACTTTATTATATATAAGATTACAGTTGTCTATCATTATATGTAGTTATCAAAATTTTGGTTTGTTTTGTAGATAATTTATATATTGAATTGGAAATGACATTGATGATTTGTAGTAGAAAGTGGAATAAATTTATAAATGTATATATGTAATGAGTATTGAGGAATATTATTTATAATAATGATTGATAATTATTTTTATTAATTAATGATGATATTTAAATGGATATATGTCAATTTTGGTTATATGTTGATAAATAGAATTTATGTGTAGTATATAAAAAAAAAGTGTAATGATATAGAAAATTGAACTAACAATTATTTTGATGAATAAATGAAAATGAAAAGAAAGAAATTATGTGTGACATAATTTGACATATTGATGTTTAAATATTTTAGTATATTATTTTTATGATTATACCTTAAATTAATTTTAAATTGAGATGATAAATTGAAAAATTTAAGTACATAATTAAACAATATCAAAGTCTGTAAAATAGTCTTTAAAAATATGAAAGCATAATCACCCTAATAAAGTCTAATTAACTGTATTCATTTTGAGGAATAGGGTGACTTATTATACAATTTTGATTCGGTGTTGTTTAAGTGAGAAATGATATGTAAATATGCTATTTAGAACTGTTGGAAATAGACACAAAATTTTGGTATATTAATTGTAAATCCCTTTTTCTGTCCGTTTCTGTCCGTCCGTCTGTCTGTCCGATGTAAACAATAAAAAGCAGTTATTTCACATAGTTACTGTACACACAAGTGTATGATAGACCCACCGATGGAAAGCTTGATTTATTTAGAACCAGATGTAATTGATATAATTTTAAAATTCGGCCGGCAGGCGGCGCTATTCGCATTTTGCCAAAACATATTTTTCCGAATAAAAATGTAATTTTATATAGTTATAAATTATGTTTGACCACTCGTTAGAAAGGTATTTAAGAGTAGAATACGATGCAGTTAACTGTATTTCCAATTTCTACCGCTAGAGGCCCAGAATACTAATATATGGAAAAAGAGTTTTCAAAATTTGTTTTCCATTTGTGACTAAGCTCCAATTTGAATCTATGTGAATCTATGTAAAGTTTTTCCGGACATTAAGGTAGTACAAAATTAACCAAGTACTTAGATTAAAGATTTCAGGCTTTTATCTCAATTTTATCAATCTTTAATTTATAAATTACTAAAAATTTGCTTAATATAAAATAGGTAGACTGATTTTTACATCTATAAATCAAACAGATTAAAATATTATTATTCTCCAAACTCATGATAAATTTGAATATTTTCTTTTATTTTAACAACGTTTATTTTCCTATACGAAAATTTATATTTTATTATGACTTTGATTTTTTTACTATACATGTATACCTATATATAAAATTTTGAAGTATAATATGGACTTGTTATTCCACCTATTACTCGCTATCAATTTCCCATTACATAATACTCGTATGTATGTAGAAAACGATTTTTTTTTTCTAATCAGACAGTAGGAAAGCAGCTATAAAGCATTCTTAAACAAATTTACAATCAAAATCATTCATGAAATATTCATTGATTTAAAATTTATACTATATTTTGAATTTTATATTTCGTGATATATTTGTTTTGGAATTTGAATAAATTTAGTATATAGTAAAGGAAAAGGACGTTTTTGGTAAACAGAAAGTATTTCGTTAAAAATGTATATATAGACATTGGTAACAGTTGTTTCGTCTTTCCTAATGCGATTTTGAAAACATTTTACTTTATTTTTTTTTTTTTTTTTGAATTTTCTGAAATAATGATAAAGTTGAATATTTGACAATTAATAAATTTTGAATAAAAGAAATATTTAAGAATGATATATAAATTAATTTCTTTGACATGGAAATTTCCAACAATTTGATTAAATAACATGATAATGAGAGACCTTCAGTATTTTAGTGTTTTTCTACATTTCTAATATTTTCAATATTTTTGATAAATTAGATCAATCCAACTAAATAACCAAATATTAATTTTCATCTATATCCCAAGAAATAGACATTTAAACATCACATTTTGTCACACTCTACACACAATATAATTGGAAAAATTGTTGGAAACATAAATCACACAATCAAATGCGTAAACTCATTCAGTTTCATAAACAAAATCATTTTCTCCTCATTACTACTATATCTATATATACACAAAATATACCATTTTACTCCTATATGAGATTTGTGATCTAATCGAGTGTAAAATAAATGCAACAGGAATTCACTAAACAAAGTTTCATTTGCAACTATACTTTTATATACACCTTAAAAATTTCTATTTTATATAAGAAATTTTCATACCTTTAACACATTATCATTTTAACTAGAAGATAAATAGCATTACAAAAAAAAAACGAAGAAAAACGCAGTTTCTCCATCATCAACATAAAAAGAGCACCATACAAAACAATTTCATTGAATGATGGATCTAGTTTGGAGCACAAAAAAAAAAGTAAAACTGAAGAATACTATACAATGACAGTGTTATTACCAGTAACCACAAATAAAACATAAACATTTTGTTACTATTTTTCTATATCTACTCCCCGTGTGTTCATCATTCTCTACGTTTTTGTTCATTTAACTTTTTTTTTTTTTTTTAGAAAATTCGCGATATATTAGAAAGGATTTCAGTGTAAAATAAAATTTGTGGATAGAAAGTGATATATGTATTATATTTTTCTAGTGTTGCAAAATGAAGAGGCATGATGAAAGATTTTTAGAAGCAACAATTATTTTTATTTTTCGGGAAATTTATATCCTTTCATATAAAACCAACAAAAATAATAAATATTCCCTGGATATATACAAAAAAAAAAAAAAAAATCCTAGAGAATGAATGACTATTTTTGTTTTTTTCATATGTTCGTCGAAATGAAGCTAATAATTTTTTTTTTGCACTGATGCAGACAAAGTTTAATGATGACAATATGATTGCAATGATGATGAAACTTGATGAAGCTACAAAACGGATATACATATACCAGATAACATACTAGGACAATGTTTAAATCATTGTCTCAATTGTTATAGTTTTTTTTTCTGGAACGTTTGCAAGAAAGATTCATCATTGCTAAAACATATTTTAGGGAGATTTTGTTTTGTTTTTTTCCTACTAACACAAAATGAAAAACACTCTTAATTTCGGAAGAATCATGATGATGTTAGACATATGGAACATGGATAATATGTGACAAGAGAGAAAAAAAAATGCACAAAAAAAACTCACTTTTTTTAATGTTGAAAATGAAATGCTACAAAATAAAAATTAGGATATGAATTTTTGTTGAACATAATATCACTTCTATTTATTACCCAATCTCTGTTCGTTGCTTAGTTTTATGGTGAATTTTTTTTGATAAGATAGAATTTCATCCGTTGACATTTATATTCATATATATATATCTTTTTTGTTTTTCATTAAACTGAATTGTCATCATCATTTTACTTGTACCAACACAGAAAATGAACACAAAACAATTCCAAAAATTGCACTAAACTAAATGCCTAAAAATATTTCCGGTCCATCTCTCTTCCATCATTTAAACCAGAATAATATTTATGAAGTGTGATAAAATATGGAAATATACCACAAATGATTTTTTATTACATTTTTTTTTTCCAGTTTATAGGTTGATGTAATGAGTATTTTAGAGAAGCTCTATAAAACAAACTCATAATGCTAATTCTACACTCTACACACAACAATTCAGTCTCCAGAAATAAACCTTTTTTTTTTTACTGGTTGTTGTGTTGTTTACAAAATTGTGGTTTTTGCCATGATGAAGAACAAAATTATCATGACATTTTCATGACAATAAATCCTACAAAACTGAAATATACAATTCTTCTTTTTTTTTTAGAAATTTGTTAAAAAGATAGAAGCATAAGTGTTGTTTCATCATCATAATCATCATCGTTTTTTCATTATTATCATTTTTTGGGAAATTCCTTGTTTATCTAAACAATTCTCATTCGTTGAGTGCAACCATAAAATACTATTTTGATTTACAGGACAAAAGACAAACATTATCATTGCATTTTATTTTATTTTTTTTTGTATAGAAATGTTTAGACATCCTAGAAGATTGGTCTCTCTTTCTCTGATAGCTGATGATGATGATGATGTTTTTGCAATAATTCATATATGATTATTTTAGTGTGAATTTACATTATAATATTTTTTGTGAAAAGCCTAAAATGAAAATGGTTGTATATGTACATATGCAAGGATATTAAGCAAAAAAAATTATCAATGCTAACTAGTTGGAAAAATTCATGTATAGGATACACAAAACTTATATATGGATTGTATTTTTCATGTTAGGTGTCATCATCATAGTTTGTTGTCACGCGAGACATCAACCTATATTAATGTCCTCAATTTGATTTTGGTTTTTCAAATGCTAGAACAATATACATGTATATTCGTCGTAATGTTAGGTATTTATATCATTTATGTAAATTATATTGTTGGTGATAGTTCATATACATATATAGCTAAATTACATCAATAGAATGAAGCTGATGTTTGTATTATTATTGTACTATAATGTTCCATCTTTCATTCTGCCAAAATAATAATCATGTTGATGTTGATGATATTAATAGATCAGAGGACGATGAATATACGAATGATGAAGATGGTTATGCTACACACAAAAAAAAAATTATATTGCAGGAGGAATTTTAGTGCATTATAGTACTTATATATGATATAATATAATAATAATTTTTCGGTGTGGTTTTATTTTCTAAATTTGAAACAATATAGGAAAATTATGTTTTGGCCATCTAAAGGTATATGATGCCTTGAATAAATATTAAAATGGAATAGTTATGTTTATAAATGTGTAAATGCAATTTTGTGGTTTTGTCATTTACATGATTTGGTATACAAAACTTTTTAAAGTCAAATATTTTTTTTTTGTTAAGAAAATTTCATGATCACATCAGAAATATTTTATAGATATTAGTATAGGTATAAAAATTTTAAGGTAAAATCAAATTTTATACAAATTTTTTTGGTAAATTCTAACACCTGAGGGGAAAATTTTAATGCTATAAATTTGTGTGTGTAATTTAGGTCAAAAGTTCTTTAGGGAAAATTATGAAAATAGAAATTGTTGTAACAATGTTTTAGAGGATTTATCATTTCGATGACACATGGAATTATGGTAAATAGCTTTTTAATGAATATGACATTATAGATAATTTGGTGATTTATACAATTTATAAATCGTATTTTTATTTATAATTATTCTTTGAACCAAATCGAATTATATTTGAAATTTTATTAAAATTTACTTTCAAAATTCATTTATTTCAAGATTAATTATAAAGACTTTTCTATTCTCTAACTAACATACAACATAGTATTTTTTGCATAATTTTTCTCAAAATTATATATTAAAATTTTCAATAAAAGCTGTCATTCATTGCACATAATAATATCAGTAAAAATCACACCTAAAATAATTATTGACAAATTGATTTTCAAAGAAAAACTTAAATTCTTTATATTTTTTATAACCATTCCCCTCACTTTTACTCCCACACTCATTCATATGTCAAAAACTATTTTGACGGTTACTTAGACGTATGACAAGAATCTGACAAGTCGAATAATATGTATAATAACGAACAAGAAAATATAAAAATATTCTCACTTCAAGATTTATTCCAAAACCAAAAATGGTCAAGGGTTCATTAAAATGTAGCTGTTTAATCTGTCTGTTTTTTTTTGTGCCTTATTATTACATATTTTACCACCTTACCTGGTGTTTCTATAATATGTAAAAAGTTTCCGCCATATATAATATCAATTACTGTTGGTATATTTAAGTGGCGGCATATAAAATATCGTTGCAAGTGTTGCAAGTCTAAATTTTACTTTTGTGGTGTGGCACACCTTTTTTAACCTGTTTCGTGATGCAATAAACTTAAGAAAATATTGAATTTTTTTTTTCATTTTTGTAATATAATAAATTTATGATTTTTATTGCATAAAAATAATGTCAGAAAAATTCATAAATGATTTGATTTATTTCATTCTTTTTGTATATATCGATGGAATCTTAATATATATATAACACATTGTAATCAATAAAAAACTTGTGATAGTTGCACGATGATATGAAGGAAGGTGCAATATTTTCTGGGTGTAAAAAAAATGTAGATTTCAATTAGATTTTGTAAAATATTAATTTCGTATTAATAATAATTTTTTTAGAAAAATGTAATAATTTTATTGTGCGCCAATTTATATGATTATCATTAAATTAATTCAGAAATTTAGATTTTTGCATCATATCTTAGATTTTGTAATATTTAAAATGAAAAATTTCTGCCAATAAAATTGACAATTTTGCTAAATTTAAAAATTGATGAAAAATTTGCTGCTAATAAAATGTCGGCAGAAAATGTTGATAAATTTAGAATTTAGAAATGTTGATAAATTTAGAATTTAGAACATACACTCTGTTAATGAAATTGGTATTACATTCAACAAAAAAATTTCAAATTAACACTGCAATTGATTGAATTTCCCAATTTAATTAAATATTTTCTTAGTATTCAAAATATTAAAAAAAAAATGTTGATCAAAATTAAATTTTTTTTAACATTTCTGAGTAGAATGATCTTATTTTATATGTCAAGTTATTAAATCAAATAAACTCTGACAAATTAAAAATGATTTTTAAACATTATCTTGATTTTAAGTTTAAATTTAAAAAAAAAAAAATTCTTTGTGCTACCTTATTTTTTTTTTAATAGCATAATTTTGCACAAACCGCCAATCAAAATTGTATCAAATTTCATTCAAAAGATAAAAAAATGTTGTTGAATACTTTTGTATTCAACAAAAAAATGTCAGAAAAGACGAATTGTTTAAAAAACTGCAAAATATATTTTTTGACAAGAATAAAGGAAATTGGATTTAATGGGTAAATGAACATAAGTTTTATAGATTGGTAATTTTGGAAAAGAATCTGAAGATTTAAAAATAATATTCTAAAATTGTTTATTGAATATTCTAAGTAAAGTTTTAATAGTCGTGGGAAGAAATATATTTATATTTCTTAATTGAATAATTAAGAGAACACCACGAAATAATACATTAAAATGTGATCCTTGCAGTAATTCTATTTCAGATCCAATCTAAAACTATAATTTAAATCTATAAAGAACCAATTTTCAAGCCTTTAATTCGGAAATTAAGTAAATTATAAAATATTTGATAGTAAATTTCGAAAATATTATTATAACTTCGTCTTAATTTATCATCCAACACTATAAAATTTTTATAATTTTAAAAAAGAACCTATATTTCCCCAAAATAATCTTCCTTATTTTTTTTTTTCATAATTCAAATCACGTAAAAAAATATTTTCCTCCTTTTATGCATCACTGCCTTATATAGTACAATTTCAATATTCCGCACGTCAGTTTGTCTGGCATGGAAAATAAAAAATCCATCTTTAAGTATAAATAAGATAAAAGTCACCACCTTTTAATAATGAATTTTTTTTTTCTTATGCCTAAACCATCATTACTATAAAATTTCCCTTCGTCATCATTATCCTTTACCATCTTAATAATAATAATCATCATCATTGTCATATCCTTATTATTATCATCATCATAAAAAAAACTAAATCAAAAAATCAAAAAATTACGTATGCGTCTCTTAGAAAAACCATCCAGAGAGAAACAAAACCAATGAAATATCCTTTTTGATTGACAGGTGAATAATTTCTAAATAATTTTTCATCCCTTTTTTTTTGTTCTTGTTGTCTACATTTTTTTTTTGTATATCTTTTTCCGAACTTTTTTTACCCCAAAAATAAAGAAGATTCCTTCTTTTTTTGGCACTAATTTTTGTTATGTAGAAGAGAGTTCTTTTCTGTCAGTCATTCTGAGACTGAATGACTGACTTCATCTATCAGTTGAAATATGCCACGTCTAGAATTATATATATATATGTATATATATTTTAGTTAAGTAATAAGGGGCTACTCTTTAAGGATCTCCCTTGTCTTTCGAAAACAATTTTTTTTCAACTATATGATTGTTACTTCAGAGATTTATATTTTCTGTTCATTATAATTTATTATTTGGAGGAAAGGTCACCAATTAATCGTTAGAAAATGATTTTTTTTTTAAAAAGAGTTTGTAAGGTTTTTTTTGCTATACATTTTTTTACCAAGAAATTTAAGGGGATTTTGTTTTCAATTAATTTTTCATTTTCTTTTTTTTGGTAGACAAAATACAAAAAAAAAAATTATGTAATAATAATTTTTTTGTTCTTCTTGAAAATGTGTTGATGGGACAAGAAAATTATTATTAATTTTTTTTTTCACATTTTGATTATTTTGATGAATTTTGGTCTATAAAAAAGTCTAAATAGAAAGGGCGGAGGATTTAGATTTTCTTTTTAATAAATCAAAAAAAAAAAAAAAATTATTATAAAAAATTGGTTTTTATTTGTTCCTTCGTTTATTATTATGTTGACAGGTCCTTAAGGCTTCTGGTGTTTATCTATTATTTGTCTAATTTGAATGTGGATCAAAATTAGGATTAATAGAATTTTTTTTTCGTCTAGATTTATGAAGTGGTAATTTGAGAGTATATTTAAGATTGTTAAGGACTAATTTTGAAAAAAAAATTAGGGAAAAATTTTTTTGTGGGTGTTTTTTGAGTGTTAAATATGAAATTAATCAAAAAAAATATATTTGGTGTTGAAAGCTTGGAAAGAGAATATATATAGTATATTTTAGTACTTACTACTTTTTGGTTTTGTTAGATTTTTTGATAAATTTTCAATTTTATGGAATTATGGCTTACCTGTAAATAGAAATAAGAAATATAAAAATTTAGTTGTTATATAATTGAAATAAATTATTTTTTAAATAAAGTTAAATATTAATAATTGAAATTTGGAAAATTATTTATAGTAAATTTCAAAATATTAATTTTCATGTTAAATATATGATTTTTCAAAACAAATTAATCACATTTTTTAGGTCAAATTCACCATAATTGGCAAATTAAATTAATTGTATTTATGAAAATCAATGAAATGTTCCACTATACTTTTGAAGCAGTCTTGGTTGCTGGCCATTATCCATTTTAAATGAGCTTATACAAAACCCTGTTCGCTTTATTCCTTTTAAATCTTTAAATAATTATTTTGTATTAAATATATTATAATTTTTTATGCAAAAAAACCCTTCTCGCTTCTCCCCTAATAATATTCTCAACATAACATTCTCATCTCAAACAAAACAATATTGTCCCATTTTATTATTCTTCAATTTGCCTTCTGCTTCGTCTGGTGACCTGTCAACCATTTAAAAAAAAATTTATTCATTCTTCTAAAATAACACAATCTGTCAATTTTCAGTACAAAAAAAAAAAGAGTTCTTCTTCTAAAGAATGAGATAAATTAATCTCCCACACTCCTTCATATCCTTACGAATGTCCAGATAAAAAAAAAACATTCGACATAAATACCCCAAAAAAAAAAATAATACGAAAATTCTTAATTGAAGGACGACTGTCTGTCCTGTCTTGATGAATAATAAAGGACAAGAAGTGATGGCTTGTAAAAATAAAATATATATGTATAAAAAAATAATGCTCAAGGGTTTTTTTTTTCTATTACCAAAATATATAAAAATACATAACAGAATAAAAGCATATTTATATATGTTTTTTAGTCCTTGTTTTTAATCTAAGCATATTTTTATACTTAAATTCGCAAAATAATGTTTTTTAGGGGTTGAAAAAAAAAACATACACATCCAAAACAAAAAAAGGATGTTAATTAAACAAGCTGAGCATATCTTATTAAATTGACTATAGAGTCCTGTGCAACGCCACATCACAATTGATTGAAGGATGGTTTTAAAAAAAATGCAATGTAGAATAGAGACGAAAAAAAAAAACCGAAAGAACAGTGAAATTTGAATAACGAAATTTGCCGGTAAGTGGAGGAATTTGGAAAATTTATTCTTTTTGGTTTATATAATATATATTCCTCTTAATTGAATTACGAAGGAAAAGTTCATTAAGGATTGATTGACTTTGTAAGTTTTTGCTTAGATGGTTTGAAATGCAAAATAATTTTTATTTTTGTACAAAGATAATGAAAAAATATGGTAATTTTTGTGTTATTGCTTGCTTACGTATAATAAGAGGGAAAAAGTGGAGTAAGTAAAGTAGTTTTTTTTTTTTAAAGATATTTTAAGTAATTTGTGCAATTGTAACAAAATTGAAAATTCTATCCAAATTTATAAAGTCTAAAACAAAATTTGGTAATTTTATAGCAATGTGTCAAATTTGTAGACAAATCTTGACAATTTATTAGAAAATAGACAAATTTTGACAATTTCCTAGAAAAATTTGGCCCATTTGGCCCAGTAAAATATATAACGAATTTTAAAATGTGACAATTTTATAGTAAAATAAATCAAAATTGAAAAATGTATAATAAAATTTGGTTCATTTTACTATAAAATTGTCAATTTTGTTTTATTTTTATAAATTGGATAAAATTTTAGCATTTTACAGCCAAAATAGATTACATTTTATATGAAATATACCACAATTGACAATTTTCAATATAATTTCATCAATTTTTATATTAAATTTGGATCCAATTTGATTGTAATGCTCTAATTATATCTATTTTAGTCGATTTTCCATAAAACTGTAATTTCTATTTACCATAAGTCAATTATGACTTTAATAAATTAAATACTCTCTATCTAATTCTAATATTAATTTAATTTTCTTACTTCATTTCAAAATTTTAAAGCCTGTATAGGGATTACTGACTGCACATTTACGCTTTAAAATGTTGCCTCAACACTCATCAACCAAACATTCAAAATATCTCTATCAAAAAAAATTAATTAACCAACAACATTTATCATAAATCATGATTTAAAATTCAATTTTTATTTAATTTTCCATTTTTATAACTGAAAATATATATACGAGTATACATAAATTTTCATAAAACTATCTGGTCATATTTTCAGTTATTAAAATACCAATAAAAAAAAAATATTTTAGGTTTTGGCCAAAGAATTTTCATATATAAAATTTTATTTTTTTGTTTTTTGACTTAATTGGTTTGATTATAAAAATATCGTAAAATGAAATTTTATTACTTGCCTGTGATTTTTACGATCACATCAAAATGTATAATTTTTTTTTTTTTTTACAAAATTTGCATTTTTAGAAGAAAAAAAAAATGGCGAATGGATTATTTTATATAAATTTTTCTCCCCCTTACCCTTTTTATATCAACGAGTTCTTGAAAATTTATATAAATAATATTTTTAAAGTCATAAAAAATAAATTACATAAATTTTTTTTTTTAATATTTAAAAAAAAAGAAGAAAAGAAAAACTTTACCTCCTCGTTTCAATTCTCCCCGAATTTTTGAAACATAAATTTATGTTATTATATAAAGATTGAAATTAAAATACAAGAAAAACAAAATGCTATTTAACGTCTATTGAACTCTCGCATGTTATAAATATTTTGTGTCATGCGTTTTTTTTTATTGTTGATTTTTGTTGTGGAAGAACGTCATAATGGACAAACATAAATTTGATAGGCATACAAGAAGTTTTATGACTTTATAGATGCAAAAAAAAAAACCATTTCGTTATGGTAATAAAAAAATTGTTATTAAATCTTTGTAATAAATAAATATACCTATATAATGTTTTAATACAAAATTATGATAGGATACAAAAATAGCACTATTTGAGGTAATATAAAACGCAGGAAAATAAAAATTTAGAAATATTTTATAAAATGATAAGCTAAAAATTCAATTAGGACTAATTAAAATATTTGAAACAAAATTACAATTTTGAATAATTTTATAGTATAAATACTCTCGGATAGTAAGGAAATTAATCCTAAGACCTCTCCCTAATACAGGACGTACGGCGTATAGCGTCTGTCAAAATCGTTTTATTTTGTATTAGAGCTCCCGAAATACCCGACGTACGAACGCCGACAATTGGAATTTCCAATTTTTACGGGCGTATTAAGTACTACAAACAGTTTTGATGGTTTATTTCGGGAGCTCTGATTCAAAATAAAACGATTTTGACAGACGCTATACGCCGTACGTCCTGTATTAGGTAGAGGTCTAATAATTGAACTATAATTTTTTTACAATTACAATTTGGGACCTACTAATAAATGTTTTTATGGATTCAGAACAATAAATTTCTATGTGCCGGGAGAAATTATTTATTGCATCAAGCTAATTGCTTTGGAGGGAGTCAATTGTTGTGACTAATAAAATATGAAAGCACCCAACTATCTTGGATTTTGTAAAATTTTGATTTAGAAAGAACATAATATCGTAATTCAACTTTCTAAATCTACTTTCCATCAGTTATTTACGATATATGCAGCAGAGTAGGTTAATAATTTTATTCTTTCAGGCTAGAATCTAATGCGATCATACCGAATACACTTTATCATTTCGGTCTTGTTGCTATTATAGCTCAATTAAAATTTTACCTTTAAATACACTAATTTGCTACCAATAAAGAAAATACTACCATTATAGAAGGATACTTATTTTACAGTATAATTTTACACGTACTCCTGAATGAGGGAAATAAGTTTCTTCTCCAATATTTTAATAGCTAAATGAAAATAATGCAATTACATTAAAGATTATAAGCAATATCAGTAAATTTGTACTAATTTAATTATCCCAATAATTTCTACATATACTGAAAAATGACTTGTTGCTTCATAAAAAACAGAATGTTTTTTAATATATAATTAATTGAATTCCTTTTAGCATTTAATTTTCTTTAAATTATACAGATAATAATTTTACTACAATTTTTCTATATTAATTTAATATTTAATTGCCAAAAAAAATTTTATAATCCTTTTTAATTATTAGCTTTATAAAAAACAGGTTTAAATTAATAATTTTATGCATTGAACGTATAAATTATCTAAATTAATTATCTCTATATATTATTTACTTGTTCGATTAAATGATTCAAGGTAAAAAAACTTCCTTGTCACGTTCGAATTCATTAAACTTTTTGCTATATACAAGAAAAAAAAAATTACTTTCAATTAAATAATTTAAAAGCTTTTCTATATCCAAAAATAAAATAATAATAATTTTAGTTATTTTCAAAAATTAATGATTTTAATAGAAAATACCTTTCAAAAATTTCATTTTATATTATTTTTGTGATTTAAAGATAGAAAATTTACTAAATATTATTTTATATATGTAAAAAAAAAAATAATACTAAAAATTCATGGAGATTAAACGTTCAAGTCATAATTTTTTTCCAAATGTCCTACCAGAGAGACTAATTTACTAAAAAAAAAACTTATAAGAAAAAATATCATCCTTTTAATATTCTTCATCCATGCACATTTATTTCTCTGATCCTTTTTAACTTTTTGAGTTGTTGTAGTTTTTTTTTTTCTTTCAAGGAATAAATTTTTGTTGTTTTTTATATATTTCCATCACCAAGGACCATAAGAACATATTTTCCTTTATATGTAGTATACTACACCTAAATATATTATTATATGGATCTTCAAAATGTTATATCAAGAAATTTATAGTATTATATAATATTTTTTTTGTGCTGCTGGCATCAGCAAACCATTGAAAAGCTTTCAGTCTTGGGATTTAGGGACAAACTTTGACAGTCTTGACATGCGGCATTCAAAAAGTATAAAATAGAAAAAAAAACAGTATAAACGAAATATACTGAAACAGTATGTCCACTATAAGGAAAAAATTATACTATATATACATATATCTATATAATATAGTTTTTTGGGGTGGGTGGGTTGTGAAAATCTTGATTCCTTCTTATATAATTTTTATAGGTTAAACCTCAAACTATTACTAAACCACCTACTACTAAAACATCAAGAAAATTTCATCTTCTATCTATATAAACTAAAAACTTTGTCTGATGTGTGTAATAATGTTGATAATAATTTTTGGTGTTGGTTAAGATATTTACGAGCTTCTTGGTCGAAGAAAACCTGTCAAAAAGTTTGCTTTTATATATATTTATTTTTTTTTGTATATTATTTTATAGATGGACAGTGACAGTCACTCTTTAGAGTGTTGTCTAAAAAAATTTTTTATAAGAAAATATTTTATTACTCTCTCCTCCTTTTTTTTTTATTATAAACTTTTGATAATATCCTTTATATAAATTTTACTTTTTTGGTTTATATAAAAAATAATAATCAGTAAACTGGCATATAAAGAGTATATATGATAGAATAAAATGATGATGATTATATAAAGAAACTTTTGATCATCATAATATAAAGGAAAGATATCTTGAGGAAGAATACAGTGTACAGATATAAATAATAAGGATGAAATGAATTTTTTTTAAAGGATAATGTAAAAAAAAACTTCACGAATTTCGATTTATAATAAATTTTATATTTTAACCAATTTTTTCATAGACGTGTTATGTTTTGTCATGAATGACATATGTGCAATGATGAATTAATAACAATCATAGTAAATGAATGAATATTTTGAGAATTTCTTTATTATATGATGAAACAAAGATTTAGTAGTAAAATTAAATTGAAATAAACTATCAGCCAATGCGATTTAGGTATAAGAAAAAATGTGTTATTAAATGCAATTTGAATTAAGGCAAAATTTTGTCAAACAGGAAATGGGACCCAGATATATCCAAAATTGTGTTCTTATAAGACAGGATGCAATTTTATTTAAGGAGAATTTAATTTTTTTTTCTAACACTATTTTTAATTTTATTTATTTAAATCATTGTTTAATTGATTTGTGATGTATATTGTTGTAAGGACGAAAATGGACAATGAAACCCTAAGAATAACACCAATTAGACTCATACAAAGGATATTTTTGATGTAAATACAATGAGGAGAAATGCAAGATCCTGCCTACAATGGAAATATAGCTGTGAAAAATAAAACTAAAAGCGGTCCAAGATACAAGATTTTTAAGGAAACAAGATATTTTACTGGACTGATAAAGTAAAAAGAGATGAATTGTGATCCAATTCTTATCTTATTATTTATATAATTATGTATATATATAAATGTGAGAATGATAAGATCAAACCTGTTGCAGAACTATACAAATATTTATTTATGATAGTTTGATAGTATCACTTCTATATACGTAATTTTTCGCTTAATCTCCGGAATCCCTGTTTCAAAACTGAGATTTATAAGCACTGAGGACAGAATTCTGATCAGAAAATTTGATAATTTGAAGATATGTTTATAAAATATCAGTGCCTTGATTTACTATAAATACATTTTTTTTCCAAAAAACTGCAGAACATAGCAGAATTTTTTTTTATTATAATTCTTAACATCTCTCTTGTCTACACTTACATGGAGACAATCCCCAATCACACAAATCAAATAATTTTTGTTGTTTTTATAAAATGTTACAAGAAATTTTCCATATTTTTTCTTACAAATGTCAATATAATATTAACTTTATTTTTATGTCCTTCATCTTACTCTATATCCAAAGCCGACCATCCTCTTCACCATATTACTCCCCACCTTAACAAAATATCACATAGTCTTTAAAAGTATTTAAGGAATATAATTTTTCTTCTACAAGAAACTGTCAGGAATTTTCGATGTTTTATATATGTATATATATATTTTTTAAATCATTTTTCTTTTTGGTCAGGCGAAGATTTTTCCTTGACGGACAAGATATATTTGAAGGGGTTACAAAATTTTCAGTATGAGCTTTTCCTATATAGTAAATATATATTAACGTTCAACATAAGTTTTTGCAAAAACAGAACATCACAACATCAGAAAAAGTTTTAGATAAAACTAAATACGTTCCAGGACGAACGAAACATTAATGCACTCTTGGGTTTGGGTACACAAACACAGATATAAAAATTCATTTACGAAAAAAAAAACAAGTTTTAAACACAAAACTAAGAAAGTTTTGTAAGGATAATAAAGAAATAGAAAGAAAGGGATTGTTTGGACGGAGGGTTTGCGTTTGGTAAAAGGATAGTTCATCTGTTAAAAATGACTAAGATAAAATGTGATGAACAGCTTGGACATCAGGGATCACAGAATTTCTATTTTTTTTGTCTTATTATTTTATGGGTTTGAGATGAAACGACAACATTATAAAAACATTACAAAAAAAAAAGGACGAAAGAAAAAAAATACTAAAAAATATTGTGATGTCAGAAAAGATGTAGATGAATTTTATGCTACTATGTTTTATATGTTTATATAATATTTTGTTACTTGTGAAAAACTTAAAAAGCTTTTAATGTGACATAATCATTTGATTAAAAGGATATATAACTTTTCTTATCTCCGATGTTGTTTGGTTGTTTGTTAGACATGTAATTTTATGGAGGAGTAGTAAAGATTGTTTTAAATATTAAATATAATTTATATAGAAGAGGCGAAAATTAATTTAATATAATGATAAATGTCCTGAAAAATTAGTATTTATATATTTAAAAAATCTGACATCCATAAATAATCAGGAGACGTGTAATTCATATCGGACCGACAGACAGAATGTTGGGAAATAATTATACCAATTCCATTTTTACAGATTAATTATAAAAATGTTATTAAAATCTTCTCAAAATCATCGCTATTTCTGCATCAAAAATTTGCGTCTCTGTTAAGCGAGACAGCGAGGCAAAAAGTTATTGTTACCAATATTGTCACAATTATTTTCCATCTAATACTAATTATTTTAGTCCTATATAATTGAAATAATTTATAGATACTTAACTTAAAAAAAAATTTATTATTATTTAATTAATTTTTTTTTTGGATAATTAATTTGAATTTTAGTCAAAATAAAATTTGTGGCTATTGACAACAATTAGGTAACCAAAACAACTAAAATTATATAATAATAATTTATTTTTATTTTATACAAAATTGTAATTAAAAACAATTGAACTGTAATATAAAATTTTTTGGGCAATAAATCAATTGGAATAATTAATTTAAATTGGTTTTTTTTTTATATGGAAAAAATTATATATATAAATATTTCAAATGCAAATTTAGCTTTTTTTTTTTTTGAAAAAATGAAAATCAAATATTTATATATAAAAATAGCTAAAAAAATAATAATAATAATATAATTTTTAAAACAAATATTTTATAAACGAATTAGTAATTATTATAAATATAATAATGTGAATAGTAAAGTTTCTATAAATTCATTTTTAGTGGAGAAAAATTTATAGAACTATATAATTATATAGGTGACCACTTATTGACTATAATCTATTGCCCATAATACGCTCTAATTAAAATTTTAGTTTATTTTGAAGCCACAAGAAAACTTAGTGATTACGGTATAGATAAATATTCTATAAATTATATTAATAAATTAAGTTTTCCAGATTGTATACATAGCCTAAAATTGGAAACATATTTTAGTATTTTATTTAAATAATATGCCGAAAATACGTCTTGTTTTACAGAAAAGTAATTAAATTTTAATTAGTTTTTATTTAATCAATTTAATAAGTTCTGGTAGTCTACTGCATAGTAAATTAACTTTTAATATTTATTTAAGTAACATTTCTATTACTTTTCCATGACATTTTCATCAATTTAGCTAGAATTTACATCAAAATTTACCATCAAATTTACAATTTCATCTTCAAATTAACTTGGCAAATCTAATTTTATAGATTGTTTACTGTAGTTTCATAAATAATGATTATATTAAAATTAAATACAAAAAATAATATAATAATTATAGATTATTTTATTAATTTTGTTTTTTGTATTTGAATGATGGTAAATATTTGAATTTAAAATTTTAGTAGTTTGAGTTTTTTTTTTTTTTTTGTTATTTAAATTAATTTTTCGATAATAATTATTTTACCAAATTTTACCAAAATAATTATATTGATATATTTATGTCATTTTGAAAAAAAAAAATTAAATTTATGATAATTTAAATTACAAAAATTGAAATTTATTAAAATTATTCAAAATATTCAAAAAGAGTTCTATAACCAAAAAATCATTTTTTCTTCCAGTAAACAAAAAAAAAAAACTCTTGCACCCCAATAACAAAAATTAAATTCTTATGGTCATTTCAAATTGCAATCTCTGGTATAAAAAAGCAACTAATCTAAATTAATTTGACAATATCACTAAACCGAAAAAGGAAATATAGAAAAAAAATATCCTCTGGTCCTTATCTTTAGTACAGAAATCCTTAAATTTGTTTCCGCTATATTTATGTTGAAAGTTTTTCTCCATCCAGTTTTTTTTTTCTGATTTCTTAATGAGTTTCTTTATTTTATTATTTAAGCAGATTGTTTTCAACTTAATTTTTGTCGCAATCATAAAGAAATTTGTTTTAAGGGACAGCAACAGAAAAAAAAAAACGTATTATAATTTTAAATTTAAAAATTATTTTAATGTGTACATATAAATTTTTCTAGAAGTATATATTTACTATTGTTTACAAGGTAAAAATATTTGTCTCTGTATAGATAAGAAAAGATATTGCAACTACCATTTATTTCTTTGCTGGGATTTGTTTATCAACATAAAAAGAAAAAATTATTTTCATGAAAAATTATTAGTAAACTTTAAAATGAAAAAAAAAAAAAAATTATTAAGTAAAATTAATGTGAAAATATTTTAATTTTTTTTTTTTTTGGTAATGCGCCAAGAAAATTATGAAAATGATTTGAAAATTATCCTTTAAGTTTAAGGAAATCCTTAACTATAATAATTACATATTTAAAAAATGAAAAACGTAATTTATATTCCAAAAAAAAAAAAAAGTTTTTTTTATTTCTGTGCAATTTGTCATTTCATTTTATATCTCTAACCCCCATCTAATCTCACTAGAGACTTTAACTATATCATTCACTAACAAATCTGCATATTTAATTTTACCCTACTTTTAAATTATTTTCTCTAACTTATTTATACAACGATTTTTTTTTTTTGTATTTTTCTATGTCTCCTATTAATATAGTAGAAATTTTATTTTTCATATCCTTCAACCACCCATATTTAAAGTTAATTTTCTAAGCTTTTATAGTGGTTATATTTGTGTATACATATGTATATAGTAATGGAAATAGAGTACCCATCAACTTGGTGAACTATTTCTGACATTAATCGTGTCTAATGTTGACATTCTGTGTTAACTTAGAATATTTATAATAATAGAAATAGAAGTAACAAAATCAGGGCTCAAACAATTTTTTTTACTGTATAGATAAAGTAGAAATATACAGAGATTACCGATATAAATTAAATACTTCATAAGTCAATGAATTTAAATTCTCTATAATTTAAAAATCTACACTATAAAACACAAAATATACAAGTTTCCGTCTGTGTGTTTGTGTATCTGTCACAAGAATTCCTCACAAACGGTGAACATTAGCGAGTGACATTTCTATAAGTAATGTTGGCTGTTATTTCTAGTTCAACTGTGCTATTTACAGTTTTAATAATAAAGCTAATAATAATATGAAGTGTAAACTATTGGTTCAAGAACTCATCGGGTACTTCGTATGTACCTAGAGGAATATATATTATAAAACTATTAGGATATGACTTCAAAACACTATGAACATGAAATCCTTCGAAAAATTTAGGAATATAAATTTTTAAATAGTTCAATTTCTTCCAACAAATATTAGATAAATTCCCAGCCCTATTAATCATACTTGGTATACTACCATTTAGTATATATAAATTGTGTATTTTATTCAAAAACTTTCAACTATTATTATACTATGTAAAATGAAATTAGTTAAATAACTCTTCTCATCACATCCTATCACAATTATAATAGTGTTGGTGTCAACTTAAAGTTTTTAGTTTGTTGTTCGATGTCAGAGAGAATATTTCGTCTTTATCATCATATTTATCTATTCAATCTATATTTTATACAAATTTTCTACATCTTTTGGTCCTCTATACATTATTACAACAAAAAATCTTGATAAGAAATCTGAACATTTTTCCTCCCTTCTTAAGTAGAATAAATTTATTTATTATAAAGGACTTCGGCGATATTTCACTTTATCTCAAAAATGTTGATATGGAGCTTTAATATATATTTTTGACTGATATAAAACTTAGAAAGAAGTTGGGTAAGGAAAGGAGTATATTCGAAAGAAATTGTACACTTGGATAAGATGACGGAGAAGAATGTAAATTTATAAAGGATATAAGAATTTTGTTGTTATAATATATATAAATATTTTGATGGCAATGACGATGTCAACTATATGATGAGCAATATGATGATTCACATTGCATATATATGAAATTTTTTTTAGAAATTTTCATAACAACAAAAATGCATATAATAAAAGATCCTGACATCTTATCACTATTATATCATTATATCATATCATTTACGCTTCTGATACAAGACATTTTATTCTATTATGTTATAAGAGAATATACTAATCCTTGTGCTATCGAGTTTGAGGGAAAATTTATAATGGTTGCATAATAATAACTGAAAATTGGTGACATGATATTGTTCTTTATAATGATATGTGATAAAACTATATCTATAAATAGGAAGTAATGTTATGTAAATTTATATAATATGTGTCTAAGAAAATTACTTAATGATTTTTATATATCATCATATTGAGGCAATCATAGAAAATTTATAATGGCACCATATATAATAATAATATTATTGATGAAAGACAAGTTGAACAACAAATTAATTTGAATATTTAACAGTTTATGCCTTAAGGTATACAGACATTTTGCCTGATTTATTCATTTATGATATTCTAATAAAATCATAAACGAAATACTAATATAGGTACTATACGATTATTTTCATCCTGTCGGAGTATGTAAACCATATCATTCTTCATTTTCATCTTCCGATCGTGAAACATTTATTTTTGGACCAGTTGATTGCGAATTGTGACCTATATTTATTTTAAACGTCGAAAAAATATCCAAACAAATATTTAGGATATAAAATGACGACGCCAGCGTTTAAGGAATTGTGGATTGAATATACAAAAAAAATTCACTGTCAACTGAATTAATATTTTGAATGACATTTACATGTCACTAAAATATAAACAATTTATCATCCATAAATTATATCTATCCTCACGATCTTTATCATCAAAATTTAGTGACATCCTTTTTCTCATTTCTGGTTCTTTACTATATAGTGTTCGACCCTAATTAAAATTGCAATTGATCTTCATTACAAAACTTTATCGTTCTTAATGAAGCATAATCGCGAAATTGATCTACATACAAATATCAAACAAACAAAAAAAAACGTTATATACTTCCTCTAGTAATTTCAGTGTGGGAAAAATTTATAATTTTTGATAAGTTTTAATGTCGTTCTTTTTTCCTTCGAAAAAATTGAAAAAAAAAAAAAAATAACAAACTTTTCTACAATAAATATACTTTTATATAGTCTTGATCTTTATGTCATGATGATGGATACATGTGAGACAGCTGCGACATTAAATCTTAAATAATATCTTTATTTATTTCTTTATTGCTAAATATATAAATTTTTGTTTCTTCAAAATTTAATTCTGATGGTGTTTGTGTCTTGTGACTTTATTTATCTCCGATTACTTTTCATCAAAATACAAAAATATAACACAGTGTTTGAGAAACGCAGCAAAAATAATGAACGCAAAACGTAGAAGTGAAGAAATTCTTTAAATTTTTGACAGGCTAATATTTAGTGCGCGCAAAAATTAAGATTTATCTGTTTATTTCCCTTCTTCTTCTTGTGTGTAGTGGGAAAGTAAAAATTTTTTTTTTTTAAGTTTGAGTTGACAAAAATTATAAACGAGATCAAAAAATAAAAAAAAAATCTTCTTTGAAATGATATTCAAAAAATGATGATGTGATAATGATGACCTAATTTATAGGCAGTTTGTCTTGTCAAAAAAAAAACAAAACAAGTTGATAAATAATTCATTTGACCCTTTTGCGTTTCTATTTTTGATACCAAAGAACCAAAAGAATTATAGCAATTTTCATGCGTTCAGTAGTCCTTTTATCGAAATTTTATTTTAAACAATGGTATAGCATAAAAGTTTATGCAAAAATAATGATTATGTTTTTTAGATAATTAATCGACATCTATTCAAATAGTTATTCCATTAGTTCACGATTATTTGTAAGTCATTTTTTATGTTATTGGGTAAGATTAAAGTTACGAATAATAAATAAAACTTTCTATATATAACCAAAAACCCTGTAACTTGAGTTGTATACCATGATGATTTATTAAGGTCCATGGAAATGTGCTACTCTACTAAGAGTGTGTTGAGTTTTGTATGGTGTATCGAATCGATCAATTTTGTATAAAAAAATGAAAAAAATAATATTTTTGCAAAATTGAAAAAAAAATGAGGTACCAAGATATTAAATGAATTATAATCTGAAGAAATATTATTTTAATTTTTAAAAGTTAATTAGAAAATTTTCCTTTTATCTTTAAGGTCTCTTTAGTGGGAATAGAAAACTAATTATTTCCTTTTAGACTAAGTAATAAATTCATTCTATATACACTCATCATTTTCCATGTACCTCATTGCCAAACTAACTTCAAATATTCAGCTAAATATGTAGCTTTATCTATACCAAATACATTATTCTAATTTTACCTATGCAAGTTGTAATTTTGAACTCCATATAATTTATGGTTTTGTTCACGATGTCAAAAGAAACCGTAAACCATTTTGATAATTATAGGCTTGTATAAGCGAAATATGTGGGTGCCAAAACCATTAAACAAGACTTTTACTTCAAAATTAGGCTTAAGGCTAAATTCCCAATAGCTTTTTAATAAGTTATGGCTAAATTTTTGGTTAATACATAATTAATTATGATTTGTGCACGTTTCATTATTGTTAAATGTTATTTTTTTAACATATATTTAAAATTAAATGCTTTGTGATACAGATAATTCTGTTATTAAATTAGTGTTATAGTTTTGCTACCACCTATTTGTCATATTACAACTTCTTTGAGAATGTTGTAAAAAGATTGTGAAAATATTATAGTAACTTTGAAATTTTGTACGACTTATGGGAAATGCATAATAGCGAAAATGTCATTGAATTGAGAATTTAGTTTTAGGTTCAAGGGAATTATGACCTTTTGCAGATTACTCTGGAACCATTTAATTTCATATGAAATGATCTTTAATTAAGTAGAACTTTTAATAAAAGAAGTAACGAATTGTGACAGTATAGTAATTAGACGAAAGGGGAGACACTAGAATTAACTCAATATGTTTTTTTTGCATATTAATTAAAACATAAAATTAATTTTCATCTGCAGTCTTTAATTTCTAAGACTACTTTTACATTTTCGATATTTTTCTCGCGGCATTTCTTCATCATTTTCTAACTCAAACGAAAGAGATAAAGTTAAATTAGATTTATATACAAAATTAATTATTCTAATATCAAATTGAAGAGACAGGAAAGTAAAATACAACACCATAGTTTAAAAAATAATTTTGAAAGCAATAAAAAAAGTCAATTTTTTATAGATTGTTTCACAATCACACAATAATAAGTATTTGCAATTTTAAAAATATAGGCGATGCCGTCAATAAAACGAAAGGCACCAATATTTATGATTGGAGCAATAATTTAAAACCGTTATAAACCTGATAAAATAAAACATAGTTGACTTTATAAAAGATGAATGGCTAAATCTCATACACAAACTAGTATTTTTTTTTATGTTGGAAAAGTTGGTATAATCTACTAAGGAAATTTATATACATATACCATGATCACTGATCAATTGGAAACAACAATTTTTCTATTAAAAGTCACAATTTTCATAAAATTTTATTTATAGAATGATGGGGTGATCATGTCTCTTATATACATTTATAATTTTTTTTTTTTTTAATTTCAGTATTTTTATGATTTGATTGATGACATCGTATTGCACATATTATAATATTTTATCCAAATAGGCCACGATGGACATGCAAAAAATAAAAATAAAATTAAGTAAGTATAATGATTGTGATGTATATAAAGTGCTCTGTGACCTGAATTTATACAAGATAAATTTTCTTATTAGGCATCTCTAATATATGCTATAATGCAAAATGATCAAATGAATGTCTGATAAATAATGAATAATGTATATAGTGTGTTTTACTAGTAAGACTTCAATAAATTTGGAATTTTGATGGTAACACACACGAAAGTGTGTATACTTTATGTATATAAAAATATTGAAATTCTTTATCGTCCATTAATGAATTTGATTAGTCAATTTAGTTAGAAAGATAAATATATGTGTACATATATATTGTCATACATTGATTTATAACTCAATCAAATATTTAAATTTATTTTTTCCTAGATTATAAAAATTTAAAAAACACATATTTTTAATTTTATGTATATATATTTTCATAATTTATGTGTGCGATGATCAATGATCGTAATTTAAATAAAATTGGAAAATTTGATATTTTATGTTTTACTATAATATTATTATCGTATTGATCGTGAATTACTGGACCGATTAATTTTTAAGAGAATAAATACATAATATTTTTTATGTACATATTTAAATTGAAAATGTAATGATCATTGATTTATATGATAAATTTAGTTTGCAAAAATTTTTGCCTGCCTAATGGATAGGAATTTCGATTAGAAATTAGATATTTGATTATATTTGTGAATGTACTTAAAGCCCATTTAAATTATATCATAATAAATCAATTAGTAATTCACTGTAAATATGCAAATTAGGAGTCTAAATTTAAGTTATTAAAGATAGGTGAATAACCGGAACTATATATATTATTGTAGTTAAACTAAGTTGGGGAACGTTTTTCTGAACGAAAATTATAATTGGCAAAATAATTTCGATCAAACTTTACTCATCAGAAATAAGTAAATTTGGTATAAAACCACAAATGGTGGATATATGATCAGTGAGTAATGACATTAATATAAATTTAAATTTTACACAAAATGGAAAACGTTTCTGCTTTTTTAACTATTTGTGTGCGAAAAAAACTCGAAAATTTATAGTAAGGTAATAATAATCATTATTTTTTGTTCATATTTTGCTGTTTCTAAATATGATTATCAAATAATCATCAGGAAATTTCCCACAAATTATTGTTTTATAATAAAATATTCATGCATACATAGATTTTGCTGTATTTACTTTTGCTATTGAACAGCGATTTATAGTAAATATATTATCTTGAGTTATTCAATTGAACCAAAATAGCTCACTATATATTATGATTAGCTAGGGTATAAAGCCACCAATCAACAATGAATACAAAATATTATCACCACTTGCTGTGATTTCTGACCATATATGGTCGATTATAAAGGATTTAAGATGATATTTTGCTGTGTTCATCAGCAAACCAGCATTTAAATTGCTATTATACCGCGGCATATGGTGGAATATACAACAAAAGATTGGTTCATTTATTTTGTCTAAACAAGCATAAACTATACGAATGAATACAAAAAAAAAAGTATGACTCTGTTTTATATGAAGTTCGTTAAAATTGTCGGTAAATATATTTTCTTGTCATGATGGTCAGTGTTGCTTTATTTTAATGATCGCCCGCGCTAACTATCTGTAAAATATTTTTAGTATATATAGTGAAAAATATTTACAATGAGAAATTTTCTAAAAATGGAATTGATAATTGCTTCTTAAGAAGCAATCAATAAACTCATTTTATACATGATCTCTCTCAGCTGGTTTTTTTTTTTTGGTTATTTTACAGTGCTGTATTTAGGAGTAATGGTTCAATGGTCTACAATGATTGAGTTAATGTGTTAATTGGTATTTCATCTTACCAAAGATCTTATGATTTATAAGCTCTTTGCTCTTATTTAGCTTTCCAGCTGTTTCCATTTTAAGTCGAGTAATAAAATGGAATACATAAGGCCGGCGCAGAATTGGGGCTTTAATCGATAGCGTTAACTTTAACTTTTATATTTTGTATTTTGCCAAGTTTTTGCCTCCCAAAAAATTGTTTTTTCACCAATATTAAAATAGTCTAGCACTGGCGTTAATTTTTCAACTTGTTGAAAGCCAGCGCTGGCGTTTTTTTCGCCTAGTGTTAACTGCTGGTATTGTGTTCGCTTACATTGATTTCCATATGTTGAAACTTTTTTAAGTTAACGCTATCGATTAAAGCCCCAATTCTGCGCCGGCCTATACTATCAAAATGTAAATGAAGACTATATAACCTTTCTATTTCTAGATGAAAGGAGTGGAATGAAAAGACGATTAAATCATTGAAAATTGTGTGTAAATTTAGAAATTTAGTTGTCAATTTTTCCAATTTTAAGGAAAAAGTTTAACATTAATTTGTCTCAATAATTTAATCAATTTTTGCAAAAAATTCAACTCTGTTATCCTAAAAAAACAATCAACAATCCGCAATCATGTTGTTGTTCATCATTGATTTAATAATATATTATATTTTAAAAACAGTTCAATTTCCATAATAACAAATTTACGATTACACCTACTCGCCATTTTCATATCGACTATTAATAAATTTACAAAACTGCACAAAAAAAAAATTTCATTTTTCGTAAAAGGGTAGGTGTCTTAATTTACAATTATTACTTTTAAGTCAATTGTATTTATTAGCGTGTGTTGTTTTAGTCTTCAAAAAAAAAATATATATATAAAAAGAAATTAAATTGAAAAACATAGAACCAAAAATAATTCTCACAAATATACGATTTAATAATCTATGATGGCCAGCACTATAGTTATAACCAATATTGTAAGGTTATAATATTGCAAAAAAATGTCCGAACTTGAAATAATCAATAAAAAAAAAATGATGATCAAGGAATGCAGCAAAATGTAACATCATCAAAATCGTGATATAATAAATTTTGTGATTTAATATTAAAATTCGAGTACCTACTATTTTTGTTTTTACCAGTAAAGAAAATGCGTGTTTCGTTTTTGAAGTTCTTTTTAAATCCATCGGCTGCTATCAGTGGTTACAGAGAGACTGTGAAAAACTGTTAAACTTGATTGAAAATATTTTACTGTGCTATATAAAGAAGTGCTTTTTGGACGATAGACAGAAAATGCGTAGGTGCATTATATATATTATTGATGTATCAAGGCTGCTGGTGAATATTTAATTTAATCGGGGAGAAAATTTATATATATGTATGTATTTTTTTTGCAAGCAATTGGAAATGATAATTTAAAATTATTTATTCATGTAATAAAATAAAATTTTAAGGAGTAATAATTAATTATACAACGTTAATGATTACAAAGTATAATTCGTAATTATAAGTGAATCAGATTGGTTTAATATGAATCAGAGTTAATTAAATTAAATTGAAAATTACACTTGAAATATAAATTAAAGATGAATGATTTTACGATAATTATTTATTAAAAATAGTCGAAATTTAGTATAAGGCATTGATAATTGTTTTCAACAAAAAGTTTTTAAGTAGTTGTAATTGTATAACATAAATTTTGAGAAGACGAATTTGATTTGTAAAAAAAGACGAATTTGACTTACAAAAGACTAATAAAATTTAAAAAAAATTCTCATTTCTTTCTTTAAACAGACTAATTTGAAATGTAAAAGGACTAATTTGGATTGCCAAATTCTGTATAGATGTGCGGTACAAATGAACTGATATTTGGAGACCCACTTGGGTGGTAAGAAAATATTTTAGAAGCCAACAAAATTTTAAATTTATAACAATCATAAAAATGTGAAAAACAAAATTAATATTTCCGCAAAAATTTAATAAACTTTTTATAAAAATAATTAAATTGCAATAAAAACTATCCAACTTTTTCAAATTTTCATATTATATCAAATTAGACCAGAGTAATTTAAAAACTATAAAATAAAAATTGAAAAAAATTCTTTCATAAGCTCCCAAAAAATTAAATTAAAAAGAAATCTGCAACAACTTCCAAAAAATATATCTTATATATATAAATTTCTTTCAAACCTGCTTACAATAAATCCATCAAAAAAACTAATAAAATTATTTAGAAATAAAATATTTTTCATTAATTATCATTTATACAAAAAATGAAATACATTCTTTAAAATATATATATAAAAAATATTATAAAAAAAAATTTAAATAAAATCCCCCCGAAAAATTTAAAAACAAATAAAAAAAAAACCAAAAAAAAAAAAAAATTCTTGAGGTTGGCCTCATAAAAATAATCTAAAAATATTCCAATTTTTTACTCTCAACTCAACTCGTAATAAAAATAATATTTTCTTTCTATTTAATTCTTTTTTTTTTTTTGCGCTACTCGTCATATTATTTTTAATATGTTAATAATAAATTATTAATTTAATTTATTTATATATATAAAATCTTTCGTTGGTTGGCCATAAAGCAAACGTCATCTATAAATCAAAATGATGGGATTTCGTTGTTGTGAATTTTTGTAATTTTTTTTAGTATAAATTTAACACTTAATGGTCGGGTATGATATATTTTGGTCGCATGTTAGGAAATCTTTCAATTTGTGATTGTATTTCAGGATTAAAATTGTAAGTTTCAAGCAATTTATGGAACCACTTTATAATATAATGTGGATAAATCTAAAATGGCAAACATTATTTCTGTTGCCTTCAAAACATGAGTCACAATTACTGATCTATTACCATCAATACACTCGCATAAGTCACAACTGACAGATGAAAATAACTACGTGTTAGTTTTACCTCTTGATTTGTATGACAATACTTTGGGAAAAAATTGAAAACCAGTAACAAGTTGTGAGACTGAACAAGTAAAAATATATACCAATTCTAGTTAATGTGACCAAAATGTGGTCGGTCTAATTAGTGTTAAATATTTAAAATATTAAAATTATATTTTAACGCAGAAAAAAAAAATTCTGCCATGACTTAAATATTTTTTAATATATTTCTGTTTGTTTGTTTTTAAATATGTCTCAAGAAAATAATAATAAATCTTTTGATGATTAGTTTAATTTTTTTTAGAGGGGGCCCGGAAAAGAGCAGTGACACTATATAGAAAATCAAAAGTTTTATTACTTTTTTTTTTGAAATTTTAATAGCTTCAATCAAAAAGTTTTCTTCGTTTATTTATAAATTTTACACATTAAAAATGGAAAGTTAAAAATTTTTAATTTTTCTTTTTTCCAATTCAGATTTTCACATAAAAATTTGTTTTTATTCTTTTAATTGCCTTTTAAAAATACATTAAAAATTTAAATATGAAAAATTATGCAATAACTTATATAAAAATTGATACATAGTATAATTTGACTAGGTAACAAATAAAATAAGAGAGAAAAGAATGGAATTTCTAGATCCATTCTAACATCAACTAAAAATTAGAATGAATCTATTGCCCAAAATGGATAAATAGATTGAGAGCAACAGGTGAATCAAATATAGTAGTTTTCTCATTAATTAAGACCCATTTGAATATCCGTAATTTTCCATGTCTTTTAGAATTTCCTTTCATCCTTTAGCACGTCATATATTGCCTCAGAATATCTCAAAAAGTAATTCAACTGGAAATAAGTAAATTACAATCTGACAATATTAAATATTTAGTCATCGTATTTGTGACAAAAAACTAACTTTCAACCAACATATATAGTTGCTCACAAAAGTATCCGGCCACTTCTTTTATTCAGTGGAATTAATCTTAGACGTTAAGTTTTAAATATCAGAAAACAAATAATTATTATTTTTTAACATTATTTAGTCTTGTAATTTATAATCCGATCATAGAAATATCAAAATTAAATATACTGCAGAAAAAATCGACAACCAAACAATTAAGTACATGATTCGGAAATGCAATTTTTCTCGAAAGGCGCACTATTTGAAAACTATTTGGTAACTAAACTTACTTTGGGGAAGTCCCCCGTATGCATACACACTTAGTGGCCGACAATTGTCAATTGTTTTATGAGTTGGGACAGCTATGTAAGTTTTTCTGATAATTAATTCATTTTTCTAATATGTTTTTCTAGTATTATAAAGTGCATTAGTAAAGGCTTTTTATAGCCAATATTAAAAAAAATACTTAATTGAAAATGAAGTGAAAAACATTAAATATTTGGAACCAAGTAGGGTGGCCAGATACTTTTGTGAGCAACTGTATGTCCGCACTACTATTAACAAAATTAATACAATAAAACACATTCTGGTATCCTTTCATCAACAAATATTCTAAATTATCTATAGATAATGAAATGATATTAATAAAAAATGGTTTTCCACCCAATTATATTGGGAAATGTGCATATACTACTCATATACGTAAAACTTAAACTACAGATTGCATATAACACACTTTTAAAATTAATCTAAAATCTTCCTTTTTTTTTCTCCACCAAGTTTACTTCATATTAAAGGCAACATTCATTTCATTACTGCAAAATTAGATATTATAAATAAATTATAAATTTAATTGTATTTAATAATAATTTAGCTTGATCATCAAATCCACTCATTGAAAACTTAAGTGAAAAGTGCAATTTAATTTTATATAAAATATTTTACTTATAGAAATTTGATAACTAAGTTTTGTTTTATTTTTACTTAGTTTTAGGTCTTTGATTTTTAGTTTTAAGTGTTATTTTAATAAGTAAAAGTAAGGTTTTTTCTCATTAAATTTTTAAGTACACTGAAAATTTTGAAAATGTTTTTTAAAATAAAATTCGTTTTCAATTAATTCAAAATATTTAAATTTATAACTAGGAAAAATTATATAACAAAAACATCACAAAAAATCTTAACGTTCATCCTAAAGACGGTATTCCCATCATCATAGATCACAATTTTCAAACTTCGTCAAACAAAAATAATTCTTTCTCATGGAAATATAAAATTTTTTGTATCAAATCGTGCGATAAGTAAAAACGTACTCCTCCCAAGCAACGAAAACTTTTTTTTAAAGAAATTTTTGCAAATGACTTCCGGCAAATTTCGAAAGAAAAAAAAAATATGGAAAATGAATTTAAATATCTAAGAACTTCTATCTGTTTCATATGGATTAATATATCCTATACTATATAATAGTTTTTCTCGTTCTGTATAAAATATTTTCCCCCTGGTATGCTTCATAGCTTATCAAGATGTAATTTTAAAGTTGGTGACATGGTGCAACAGCACTACACTATTAAAATTTATTTATTTTATGATACATTAATGTTATGAGTGATGACCATTTCAATCTTATATTCACGGTGATCATCTTCAGTATCGCATATATATACAGAAAAAATGTCATATAACATGAAAGTAAAAAATTGTGTCTTATTTTTTTTTGCGGATTATGTTCTGGTAATAGAAATTTTACAAGTTTTTATTATTAATGTTGTTCATCAAAAAAAATTATTCACCTCTCTTTGCTTAAGAAACAAATATGAAAATTTAGTTGGTAAAATTTTAGTGTAGAAGAATGAGAGTAAACTTTTATATGGAGCATAAATATAATTTTCACAGGAAATGAAAATTAGGATGGAATGAAATTTTTTGTGATTAATTAATGACCCATATGGGTCTATATCAATTAATATAGATAGTAAAAGGTCAGGTCTAGTACTAAGGCTAATTGAAGAGCTACAGTTTCGCTCTAGTGAAATATATTCCAGCCCAGCATTCAAGCTGTTTAACTTCTAATAGGAGAACAAAAAGAGAATAGAATGAACCCAATAATCAATTAATGGATTTCAATATGGTTCATAGATTCAGAGTTCTCTTGTCCGCAATGCTAAACTCGTCCTCGAGAATAGCTTTCAGTAAAGTAATAAGTATGTACGAGGAGTATTTAACCAAAATTGTGTGTAATATAACATAACTATGATTTTAGCTACATGATTTTAGCTACATACAACTATTTCCATATTCCATCCTATAACTAAATCAAACTATTATGACCAAACTAAAAAAAACAAAAAAAAAAAAATAACGCAAAAAACCAAACTTATGATTTTATATTATTTTACAAACGTGGGCTAATAATGTTGTCATAAAATTGGACGATAAATGACAGAAACATTGCGCGTACAATATTTTTTGAAAAATATTTTTTTTTTTTCGATTATTTCTTGTGGTGCAACATTCTTATTAATGAACTTGCAAAAACAAAACAAAATATTAGCTAAAAAAAAAATATGTCAAAAACTTTCTGTACACATAATAATTTCATTACAATAATTATGATATTAATATATATCTATATGTCTTTCAGTCGTTTTTTTTTTTTTGCTTTCCTTGAAATAATCTTAAAAATGACAAATCCACAAGAAGATGAAAAAAGTATATTAGAAGAAAAACATAATATAATAATTTTCTTGATGAGGAAAAATATTTTTATGGATGTTTACATATATTTTCCTTTTCCATTTTTTGTTTTTCGTTGGTTCGTCGTGTTGTTCATCATTTTAAATATGAAATATAGACATTATATATAGTTTTTAATCTATATAATATTTACATGATTTTATGTAAATGACATAGGAAAAAAAAAACATGATGTGTGCCAGTTAACCAATTATATACTTATAAACCACCACCACCACCTGTCAGCAGTTCGTCATTTTGAAAGGCAAGTGAAATGGCATTTTTAACATATATAATTGTATATCATATTATAGAGAAATCTAAAATATTTGAAAAATATTTTCTTTGAGAAGAAAAATGTTGTTTTTTTTTTATTATATTAAGATGATTCAAATTATGTTTTCCTGAATCATTTCTGATTTGAATAAAAGGGCAGGAGTGAATTTTTTTTTATTTTTGAAAAGTAAATAAATTCTATGTTAATACATATCCGCATTTATTAATCAATTTTAGATGATTTACATTATATAAATGTTTTAATAAAAATTCTTTAAATATAGAACAAATTAAAATTGGATATATTTTTGGAAAAAGGAAGAAAATTTATCTTGAATAATAATATTTTTGATTAAGATGAAAAATAAATTGACAGATAAATTCAATAAATTGGCAGATAACTTAACATAAAATCGATAACTATTGATTGAACTCTACTGTATTTCGTTTCCAATAGAAAATTATTAATAATTATAATATATAAAGAGAAATATTCATTAAATAATTAAATATTAGGTCATTTTAGTCATACTTTATAATTCAGAACAAGATAAATTTGATAATTTCGAAAACTTATCTTTATTTAATGTTGAAAAAGTATAATATTTTACGGATCACAGTAATGCTTGAATTAAGATCGCAATTTTCAGGATTGACTTAATATATACGGTATTTAAATTTTATAATTGAATTATCTTTAATTAATTTATTTTGACAATTGATGTCGAATTATAATTATGTCACTATATATAGTAAGTGTCAAATTGTAGTGATCTTCATTTAACAGAAGCTTTAGAAATATAGAAGCGACCAGACATTCGCTTACAAAACCATCAATTAACTCGTTAGCTGTTTAATTTTGTTTTCGAAATGCAGCAATGGAGAGACTTTACTGTTAATGTGAATTAACAATATTAAAATTTTGAAAATGGTTTGTGTCTTACTTTACATATGAATTTCATGCAAATATTAATTTGAGATTGCGTGACGCATATACGCGACATTAGCAAAATATGATCGTTTACTATGGACGCATACATATATGCGACATAAACAGCTTACATAGGTTAAAATTGGAAAACTTTGGCTGCTTCTTGTAAACTAGAATCGAAAAAGAAATTATTGTCAGTTTCACCTCAATATATCCTTCTCTTCTCCATGCATAAAATAATTGTGTTGCCTTCGAAAGTATATGATTTTTTTAATGTAATTTTTCAATTAATTGATCGGTTCACTTCCAAATAGTCGAATTGAGGACTATTAAATTCATAATTAAATGATATAACAAAGTTCTACTACAGCGAAATTAATTTTTATATAACAACTAAAATATTGACAAAAAGAAGACACTGATTGGTTGACATATTTTCTCGACAAATTCTTTATCGTTATGGCGTAAAGCATGCAATAAATTTTATTGTTAAATTTACTTTTATAATACGCCCGAAAAAATAATAATAAACAAGATAACTTTTCACAAATTTACAATCTGATTTAACCATTTAATTCCGAAAGAGGACATTGAGCTGTCTTATTTTTTTTTGATGTAGTAAAAATAAATATTTTTTTTTTTGTTGTCTTATTATTGTCGTCAGACTTGTGATTGAGACTATATTATATAAATAAAAAATTCTGCATTACAATAACTTTTCGACTCGTGTTCAAATCACAAAATCCCCCAAAAAAAAAATAAAAATAAAAAAAATTGTGAAAGATAATTTTTGTACAGATCATCGATATTTATTATTGAACACAATGACATTACACATATTATTATTTTGGTATATATTATATTTATGTACCAAAACTTTGATGTAAACGTAGGACGAGAATTAATGATTTAATTTTCTTGTTTTCTTGGTCACATCAGAAACAATTTTTTGGTTTTGAAGACAGAGAAACATGTAAAAGAAATTTCTTCTAAAAATTACAAAGGCAAAATTGTCACCACTTTTTAATGTCTATACAGAGATTAGTGTTGGGTTAAGGGAAAAGTTTTATATATACTTTTTCAAACAAAAAGAAAAAAAGATTGATTGAAGAGTTTGATGTGTCGTTTATGATGTGTGTTTTTAATATAAAAGTTTTGTGTTCAAAAACATTTTTTGTTTATTAATAAAACATGATATAAAAATGAAATAAAAAGAAATTATAATAAATTAAAAGATGATGGAAAGAAAATACCAAAAAAAAAATGTATATAAATGGGGCAGACATTTTGGCTAATAACTTTAAAGTAAATTTTGAGGAATTTCTGTTAAAATATATATATAAAAAAAAAACATATCTTAATTTATTATACTAAAATTTCCATGAATGTAATAAATTTTAAATAAATTAAATGTGTCAACAAATTAAGTGATTGCGTATAATGGCTTGGATTTATAAGACTTTGGTCAAGAACTTTGAGATATTTTGTCAAGTTAATTTAGTAAATTTAAAATAAAAATGTTAATTTTGAATAATTTATAAATTGTAATTGTAGAAAATATTATTATTTTTGCAAACTGTTCACCAATATTATTGCATTTATTTTAATTACTGATTTATTGCTTTATATGCGAGGAACTTCTATTTCACAAATAATTTCCAATATAATCAAATCAAATCACAATTTAATGACATTTTAACTTAAAAAGGTTCACACTATTTTTTACAAACCAATAAAATATATTATAATATTTTTAAAAAGTGAAAATTTATAATAAAACAAACACCGACAAATTCATTGCAAGAAAACAAGAAAATTCAATTAGTGAAAGACATTTTTTCTGGCGAGGATGATAATAATATGTCAAAAAACAACATAACAAAAAAAAAAATTGCAACAATAAAAAAAAAAAAACGATTGACATGCAAAAAATAAAAGATTAACTGCAAAATTTTATAAGATTTTGTCTCATCCTTAAAATTTTTCAGTAGGTTAGTTAGAGAATTGGAGTTAAATTCATGGTGTCGAGTTGCTTAAAGGGATTTTTACTAAATTCTATTAAAAAAATGGTAAATTTTCATTTAAATTTAAATTTAGATAACAATTTTTTTTGGCATTATTAAATCTAAAAATTAAATTTGGCAAATTTTGTAATTACTTTCCCAAAAATGTCAAATTTATCAATTGTTTTTGTCAAATGGTTAAAAGTGGTACAAAGTTTTCCAATTATTTATATCCATTTCTTTTAAGTATTTTATAATTAATAAATTTCAAAAATTGGACAAAACCCATTGGACAAAATGGTTCTACATATTAGACCCACTGGACAAAATGGTAAATTACATATTATTCGGCAGACAAAAGGAACGATTTTATCCTACTAAAAAAATACATTATCAATATCTTAAAATTTTCATGTACTATACTGGCAAATTGATTATTTTCTTTAATTTTATATTATACTAAATTCAAAATAAAATCTCCTCAATCTCAAGGTAATCACACTGGCCGCATATTATCAATTATCACGCCGTGCACACTCAATAATTTCCCAAGAAAAATAAAAATAAAAATTCCGGCACAATTGATTGGCAACGTATAAACTTAATAAGTTTAAAATTTTCATGGCCACAAAATTAATCAGTTCGAAAAAATTCTGCTTCAATTTAAGACAAAAAAAAAAAATAAATTGTTTTATTATCATCTTCTTTTCGACATTGTATCGCAAGAAAATGTATTGGCATTTTGGCAGACATTATATAGGCTGCTACAAAAAACAGACAAGAAAAGTGAATTGATCTTTTTGTTTTTACTTCTTCTTTATAGTTATATATTTGTACATAAGAGCGGTTATTTAATTTATGATCAAATGAAAATCGTTAATTAACGCTAGCATGCTTACCTGTGGTCGATTATAAAACCTATAAAGTTATTACATATTTTTGTATTCTTTTATGCACATTTGGAAATGGAGGGAGCGTTAAACATATGTGCGAAGATTCGTTTTATTTTTTATTTTTCTGATTTTCTTTTGAGTTTGTGTTTTGTTAACGTTCGTGACGGAGCAGACACAAAGTGTTAAATAATAAAAGATTTGTTGGAAAATATATACAGATGCATAATAAAATCGGTGGGATAAGAGAGAAATTATACATATTTTTCGTAAACGAGTTCAATTTTGTTTTACACTATTAATAAAATTGAATTAATTTCGGGGGAAATTTTATTTCCGGCAAGAAATAGTTAATTAAAATATTAGAATGTTATAATAAAAGGGAACAAAATTTCTAGTATCTTGGAAGGTGTTTCAGATGTGCCAAGAAGGGAAACTATTTTACGGAGATGACGGTACAGACATGTTATCGGTTCAACCTAATTTTCTCTACGACGGAAGTGATCTTTCATCCATTGTTTCACCGACAAGCGGAAGGTAGATTACATAATCCAATAATAAATTGCTTATTTCGATCTATAAAGCTTGTTGTACGGCTTCAATAAATTATTGCAATATTTATCGTATCTAAAGTTTGACTTTCAATTGAGGCTCATGAGTCAATAGTAGATTGATCGTTGATCTGATGTTTTTTCTAGAAAAAGGCACAGTGTGTAGTTCGTCTTTAACCACAAATTTCTTCATGTCTAATGTACCATATTTGTTGATGTGTTAAAAGTAAATTTCCAATCATAATTTTCAAAATATTTCTTAAAAAACTCAGACTTTCTCATTAAATTTTAAACAGTGTATTATTTATAATTGAAATTATCAAGTGGTGGGCTTAAATGTATTTTTTATTTTTTGTTTACCTTTGAAATATTAAATATGTTTCTTATTTATTCGATAAGTTTTATATATTTGTTGTTATTTACGATCTCATTGCATGATCTCTACTATTTGATGGTCTCATAAGAATTCCATAGATTCCTTATTATATTATACATATTTTGCATTTTCTGATATTTTTCTCTCTCCACTTAACAGTGTACACATTGAAACAATTTATTGAAAATGCACAATAAAAAAAAACTGCAACTAACATGTAACCAATTTTACCTTCATCGTAAATATTTTAAATATGTTTCTTTTTCTTTTTTAATCTGGAATGCGTCATGCTCCGATTTTTTTTCCTTGTGATGATTTAAATTTTTTTTTTTTTAAATGATTAAACGAAAGATTCCATCATTGGTTTGTTAGTTAAAACTGTGTTGTACACCTATAAGAAATAGTTTACCACAAAAGCATTTTTTTTTTCAAACATTGATTTCGTTAATTAAAATTATTGTGATAATGGAAATTTTGAGATTGCCAGGTTCTTTAAAGAATAAAACTACTACTACTTGAGAGATAAAATGTGTCCACAGGACGGAACATATAAGACCACACATAGTAAATGAATATTTACAATATTTATATATACATTATTTAGATTTAGAGTATATACACTGAATAATTTCCATTATTTTTTATTTAATTAAATTTATGTTTTTTATTGCAAAATTTCAGATTTTTATTTTTGCTAAAGAAATTTCAGAAAGTAAAAATTTTTAAGTTTATTTTGCAACATCCGCAACTAACAAATCACTCAAAAAATCATTTTTTTTGCAAAAGAAAAATGTATATAGTAGCTATTTTGAAATAATCAAGAAAATGTATTTTTAAATAACACCAGGGTCATGTCAAGGTTTTCGACTAGATTCGATTTCGACTAAAAGGAGTGCTATAAAATTTTTATGGAATTAAAACCAATTGGTCTTAATCTGATAAAATAATTGAATCAAATTTCTAAATATTTCCACAGTTATTCGAATTACACACTATTCTCTAATATTTTATTCAGACTTTTGTTCAGATTTTCACTATAGAATTGTAGTCCGGAAAATTGTCTATACTGCATCTCCTTAATTCACACCATGGCCATATGTCAGTGAAAAATTTTTGTTATTAACAAAAAAAAAAAACTATTTTTTCTTGTATAAATAAAAAAATTTTCACAAAATAAAAACTCCCATGAAGTTTTCTCAATGAAGAAAATAACATTTTTTTTTTTTTAACATTTTGCGTAACAGTGCGGATGTACTCTATCATCAACAAATCTGTCAGGGGGCAAAAAATTTATCGTCTCCATATCATTATTAGAAAGATGAAAAATTAAATAAGTATAGTAAGCATATAAGAAAATTATGAAAATGAAGAAAAATTAGCTATTATACAAAATCAAATTTTTATTTTGGCATTTAAAAAAGAATGAAGCAAATTTAGTTATTTTCTATATTAAATTTCAATAATTTGTTACCCTATGTTTTTTTAATTATGCATAACAAGTTCTGACAGTTGTTCGAAAATATTACGAAATAAAATAATTATTCACTTTTCCAATCATTTAGCTATATTTTCTTCAACTCTTATATTTCTATAATATAAATTTTTAACAAATTCACCTAATTTTTTAGGTTGAAAATTTGATAATTAATTCCAAAAAAAAAATATTGCTAACAACTTTTTTTGACTCTTCAATACAAAAACGAATATAATTTAATTACTATAATATTTAATTTCTTCCTGAATTTATTTTTAAACTAAAAAATAGCCTGTCCATATTTTCTGATAGCGTGATCTACTTAAATATCAAAAGTTCATAATTACAATCAATCAAAAAAAATACAACAGGCTAAGTAATTTAATTTTCATAATCATTTTTCTATGTTATATAATATTTATTTATATACTTTTCTAAATTCTATCTGACCTTGTTTGTAAGTATAATTTCATGCGATGATAGTTATTATTATTGGCCTTCTAGAAGTTTCTTTTCTCCTACTAAAAATTTTTTAGTAGGAAATTCGATATATTGGAATAGAATTATGACTACAAATCATTGAATAAAGTGAATAAATCATGTCACATTTTTGACACATTTAGGGTTTATCTAAGAAAAAAATTTTATATTATAACTATAATAATAATATTTTTTTTTTCTTTATTCTATTTCTCAAAAATATTCTTCTATCCTTATTTGAAGGCCATAAATCTAAAGTTAATATGGTTATTTTTTTTTCTATATGATGACTATAAAAAAAAAAACTTTTTTTAGAAGGTAAAAATTAAGAAGGGTGGAAGGAGATTTAAATAATAAAATAACTAAAAATGGTTATGTGATGTATAGAAGTTAAAAAAAACTTTCCAAAAATAGAAAAAAAGTATAGAAGATTCATTCAACTTTATTTTTACATAAATGTATTTTTTTTATATGTATTATAAATCTAGTTTAAATATTTAATTAAATTATTTATTTCCTTTGATATCCTTTTTTATGGAAAACTTAATTTGTGTGTTGTTATATACAAGTTCAAAAAACCTTTGATCTTCTACCAAAATATTAGGATAACATAATTTTTAGCAATACACATCATTTTCATATCCTTGAAAATTGCATTTAATATATTGTGTGAAAGGGGAATGTATATAAGAACTTTGAAAATAGTTTTACTCTTGTATAAAAGGATATACCATATGATATGATACCATAAAAAAAAGTCTTAGAATAGCAGAAAAACCAGGCAATCATGAAAAAAGAATAGAAAAATGTTATTTATATTTTGTCTGAAAAATAGAAGAGAATTTGGATGGGTGGGGGTAAGTTTAGTAGCTAGATAGTAGTTTTAAAAAAATAATATATATTTTTAAATAGTTTTTATGCATAAAATTTACAAGGAGCACATAATTTATTGGAAGGATAATTTGAAAAATGCATTGCTAGTGTGTATATAATATACGAAAATTCTTGACAAAAATTTTACATAATATTATTTTTAGGGTCAAAAAAACAAAAGAGACATGTCAAATTTTCTTATTTGCATTTAACTAAATATCCTTTTAAGGATACCAAATTTGTGGAATATGAACATGTAAATGATTTCAAATTGTCTGTCGTAAAAATTGAATATATAGATTTATAAAATGCAAAATATTCATTTTTAAAAAAAATATTTCAATCATATCCTTAAATGATATATAAAAATATGTCCGGGGTATAATTTTTTTGTTGTTGTTTGTTATATTATTCAGGATCATCAATTCCATTTAGAGTAGAAAAGGATAAAGTATCAGTCTTTTTGGTATATAGAACGCAAATATACATAGTCATCAAGAAAATTTCAATCTTGAAAATATATATAGAAAAATCTAACAAGAATGTTAAATTTCATCATACGTCAATATAATGCAAGTTCATTCTTAAATCTACTTTTATATATAGTAAATCATCAAAAATCTTTGTTTCTTTATATTATATTTGTCTAGTAAATTTTGTACTTTATTTTTCATTCCAAGTATATACAAAAATTATTGCAACTCTTTGCAAAAAAGTCCTTTTTTGCGATAGTATATGTCATTTACTTCAAATTCATTTAACTCGATATCGTCTTTTCTAAGTATATATATAAATTTGTGTGTAAATTTGTTATTTTGTTGTTATATATTCTTTTATTTTATGTTT